>CM060957.1:139740549-139825549 GCA_030765055.1 Mantis religiosa
TTACCTACCATATTTTATTAAATAACGTTTATCGTTTGTTATCAAGACTGAAGTTGTTTTATGTAGCATGATGATATATCTTTCAAAGATTAGACACAAAATTAATTTCTGAACGCACTATAACACTACAAATATTTTACCGCTGAGAATTATTGTCGATTACTCGGGCCCAAATGACCTTGTTGTCGACGGGCCCTTAAACACCACACACTCACTCACTCACTTGTCGATTACTGGTGAATCCTTGGACAACTTCTTTATAATTTGTTTTTGTGAAATCGTGATTGTGAATTGAATTCACACAAAATCAGTTGAATTCTTTGTGAAGTTCGATGCCAAAGAGGAGATGACCTGTCTTAGGGCGTAGAAGTCAGTAAAATGTGCAACGAGCTACGTCACGTGCTGACCATACTGATGAGTAGCGAGACGCAATTAATGTTAATAATCGTGTAGGCATGTCAAAATATACATTCACGTACCACAAGAAAGACACAAAAGTATTGTTTATCAGAAATCTTTAAATTGATAAACTTCATTGTAACTGTGTTGTATTTAAAATTTACCCCAAATGTAGAATAAATAGCTAACAAATCTGAATGTTTTATTTGTATAAGAGGGCTCTTCAATAAAGAATGATCATAATTTTTACGGTCATAATTTTACGCACTAAAATTCAATATTATTATATTCTGTTAGCTTAATGTGCAACAAACACGCTGTATTAGTTTCATTGTTGGTACTTCTGGTTCCCACCTGTGAGAACCACGCAAGTTCAGACATGTTCAATATCACCTACCGCTACAATGTCGGTAACATGCGGTTACAGTTGATGTTAGAGGAAGATCCGGAGTTTCTTTCAGACGTAATCACTGCTGATGAAACTTGGCTATATCATTTTGATCCTGAGAGCAAACAGCAAAGCTCAGTGTGGAAATCTCCTTCATCACCAACGGTTGTTTCTGCTGGGGAAGTTATGGTTATCTCATTCTTTGATATTCATGGAATGGTTTATCAGCATGCTGTACCTGCACACACATCAGCAACTGGAAAATAATACAGGGATGTCCTGAAAACATTTAAAGTCCATATCAGGCGCAAAAGACCACATTTCCATGAAGCAGGCTGGATGCTGCTCAACGATAATGCACGGCAGCATATTGCCAATGTTGTTGCTGAATAGCTTGCAAAAATCAACGTGAAGTGCATCTCTCACCCTTCCTATAGTCCGGATTTAGCCCCATGTGACTTTTTTCTATTCCCTAACTTGAAGAAACGCCTTCGTAGGAGGCATTATCCATCATCAGAAGCGGTGGTGAAGGCTGCTGAGGCAATTTTGAAGGATCTCTCAAAAATGGTTTCCAGCATGTCTTTGAAGACTGGCAGAAACGCTGGAAGAAGTGCATCGCATTCAGGGGAGAGTATTTTGAGAAGGACCATCAAAATGATGAAGATGAGTAAAGGTATGTTGTCAAAACAAAATGGTGACCATTCTTTATTGAACAGCCCTGGTAGATAAGTTCAGGCAACTGTTATTGATGGTGCTAGTCAGGTCAGCTACTAGAAATATAAACACATTTTAATTGACAGAATGAAATCGTTTCTTCTAGAAAACGGTGAAAAATATTTGTGTATGGCAATAAACTCGACTAATACTAAAATAGACTGAAAGAGAGACATATAAATTTTAAATAATTAGTGCCTGTGTGTGAGAATTCACTATTTGAATTTTTCAAGATTATAAATGAAAGAAAGGTGAAATAATGTTCTTTGTGTTCTGCGTTGTGGTGTGATTGTGGTTTGTCTTCAGCCCACCAGGAAGACGATAACGCCACGAGCTGCTACTTCTTCCCAAACTCAAACTTTGGTTCAGATTTGGCACTCAGATGTATCGATGTATATAAAAAATCTCCGGATCTGCTTCAGTCTGAGCTATGAGAACTTTCAGACGGGTTGCTAGTGAAAAGGATACATTTTCTAATTAAACTTCGATGCCAGAAATACCTTATACTTTAAAAATATCCAGATGCTCAATTTAATTTATATTATTTATACAATTTTTCATATGAAACTTGACTATAATACTGTATACCTTGATTACGATTGACAGAAAACTGATATTAACTCATTTACAATATTTCTTCGCGGCACCGAGTTTACCTCTGTTCACCACTAAAGTTCTTCCATCAAAAGACGCTTTCTTTCCTCGCTGTTTTACCAAAATTATTGATTTTTCACTCTCTCGTTGCCATCACTACCAATCAAACTTAATGCTTACTGGTCCACGTTACACATTACATAATCTCATTTTTAAAACTACCAATCATAAAACATTCACATCATATCACTTACATGTTGCTTCATCTTAGTACTTGCTGAGTTTTAACAGTTTCCCTTCTTATTCATTTTAACACGCCCATATCAATTCTTAAACCTCATGTTTAAAGATTTTTCAACTCTCGAGGCTTAAACCAAAATAACCGTTACAAATAATGAGATCGATCGCCTGGCAAAAGAGGGACTCACCCAAGGCACCTTCCAAGGCATCCAACTGCCCTACACGGATTTCTTCCTGGTCCTTCATCGTGACGCCTTTGTCGCTGGAATGACGCCTGGATTCGTTCGCAGTCCATCAAAGGCAAACACTACGCCGCCGTTCAGACGCATCTATCCACGATCCCTTGGTTCTCCAGCTTCAGGATTGCACTTCGACATCTCAGCTCCATCATTAGAATGCGACTTGGACATGGATGTTACCATGCGCATCTACACCGACTACGTCTCATCGATTCCCCTGTATGTCCTGATGACCCAGGCGAAACCGCTGACCTCAATCATCTCCTGTTCAGTTGCTCTCGCTACCGAGCCCACCGTTCTTCCTTCCTCCGCCGCCTACTTCAGCAATCTGTTCCTTTTCCCGCTAGCGTCAACACCATATTACAGTTATGCCATAAACCTGTATACCAAGCTCTTCTACAATTTCTTAAAAAGAAAGTGATCTACAGATCTAGTCTCCTCCCATCCTCTTAATTTTCCTTACATTATTTTTCTTATTTTTCCCTACCATGGCCATATGGGATTTTACCGAAGGCAAAAAAAAAAAAAAAAAAAAAAAATGATGATAATAATAATAATAATAATAATAATAATAATAATAATAATAATAATAATAATAATAATAATAATAATAATAATAATAATAATAATAATAATAATAATAATAATAATAATAATAATAATAATAATAATAATAATAATAATAATAATAATAATAATAATAATAATAATAATAATAATAATAATAATAATAATAATAATAATAATAATAATAATAATAATAATAATAATAATAATAATAATAATAATAATAATAATAATAATAATAATAATAATAATAATAATAATAATAATAATAATAATAATAATAATAATAATAATAATAATAATAATAATAATAATAATAATAATAATAATAATAATAATAATAATAATAATAATAATAATAATAATAATAATAATAATAATAATAATAATAATAATAATAATAATAATAATAATAATAATAATAATAATAATAATAATAATAATAATAATAATAATAATAATAATAATAATAATAATAATAATAATAATAATAATAATAATAATAATAATAATGAAATAACTCGGGGCAAATAAGGCTCAAAGTTCGCCTCGGTAGCGTAAATGGTAGCATGTCTGCCTCACGTTCAAGAGGTCCCGAGTTCGAATCTCGGTCAGGGTGAGTTACCCGGATAAGGTTTTTCCGGGGTTATCCCTTATCCTTCAAGACGAATGTCGGGTAACTCTAAGCTCCATGGACCCTGGACTCATTTGAGCACCATTTCACCCTATTCATTCACCGTCCGGTATAACTTAACGTTGGGGCGGACGTAAATTAAAAAAAAAAAAGGGCTCAAAGTTTAGGAGAAGCGGGTTTTATTGCGGTAACCGAATAGTGGAGTACCTACTGTAACGTCACGAATTTAGGTCAGTGGATTAAAAAAGCTATCTTAAACTAGGTGCGTGAATTTCGGAATAAGATCAGATGTACCCTAGCCGCACACGTAAGTTCCGGTATTATTAAGGGCAACACCTAAGTTATGGAGTAGCAAGTAGCAGGTTCTTCCATATTCAGTACGATCAGGGTCAATAACATCGCCTCTCCCAATTTCCGTTGCGAATAATTACTATTTACATTCACTAAAACCTCTAACACAGTATTAAAACCAATGTACATAGTTGCACTCCCCTACTAGACGGATGCATATTTAATTAAACAATTCTTCCAATCAACTGATGATTAGCGTCACTATTTACGCAACCCATTTTTTTACTTATGTTTATTATTCTCACCTTCTAACTGATCTGAGGAATTTTATTTGTGCTGATCCTGGGTTCCATGTTTCACTGCGGTGCCACAGAACAACTTTTGATAGAAGATTATTTGAATAGACTTTTTAATTTCCTTTAATGTTTATGTTAGCTTCACATATACGGAGTAACCCATAGAGGGAAATGTTCATTTAATAGATCGGTAAATAGTCTCAACAGCTGTTTGTTTAATGTAGGAGGTAGTGTGTTTTTTTTTTTTTTTTTAATCTTTTAAGTTTAACAGTTTTCCGAAATTACACAAAGTTCATTTAAATGGAATTAAGTGACTATTTCCCAGAAATTAATAGGTTAATATTTTTAATTGCCATGCAAATATGATGAAAATATGATGTAGTAATCCAAAAATATAGATCCATTCTAAGAAAACAAAAGATAAGTATAAATATTCCATGTAAACGAATGGTTAGATTAAAGAAGTTTCCTTGAAATTTTGCAAATGCGTCTTTGTAGGACCTGTAAATAAGATATAAGTTTAGTATATTTACTGTAAATTTCCTTTTTTATGGTGTTGTCACACACACTTACAAGAAAATACACTTTAATACATAACTCACCACCTATATAATATAATAGTACGAAATAATAAATGAAATCAAAATAGTAAATTTCAACTTCAGTTAAGGTGTTAATGAATGCATTTATGCTACATTTGATTTGGCAGGGTAGACATTTATTTTATTTAATATACATTAAATTTTTTCTGTAATTTTGTCATGTTTTATAATTTAATTCAGGAGATATAATTCCTATTAAATGTCGATATCAAATTCTCTATGGAATGCAATACTACATCTGTTTACTATAGGAAAATGGCGGAAAATTTGATTAAATTTTGTTACTAAAGATTTTTAAAGATTTCAATAAATATTTCACAATTAAATGTTACAGATGACAAGCGATTGGAGAACATATTCTTACGCAGTAAGGCCAGCATGGAGCGTGCCAAATCTGTTATCGATATGTACTACACACTACGAACTGCTGTGCCAGAATTTTTCTCCCACAGAGATCCAACAAAGCCATGGTTTAAGAACACAACAGAGGCCATGTAAGTACAATAACATAGTGCATGTTCATTATGTATGTTTTTAATACATAAATGAATTAGGGATCTATGTATTGTTGCCGATAAGCTAGAATAGGTCCCATGGTCGATATGGTATACCATATACTCCATCATTAATTTTTACATTTCTGAAAGTTTAACCAGTTTTTCATAAGCACAGGCGAAGAAAGTGAGCCTAGCAGGTATTCTGAAGTTTTGAACCTATTAAATGTTAACACTGATACTCTAAAGTCACTGATTTTCTCCAGTTGTTTATCACTCATTTTCTTATACATTCCAACATTGAAAGGGTAGAGCCAGACTGAAAAATTCAATACCATAGCCGGGATTTGAACCACATATCTTCTGATTTCCGTCCAGCCTCTCTAACCATTTGAGCTACTATGGCCAACATGCCGACATGACATTAAATTCTCCAACTGACTCGTGTTTCTCCCGGTAAACCACTAGGAGTTCACATAAATACATGAGACAACTACCTTAATGGTTACTTACTATGTTGTAAGCACTTTAAGGCCCGGGCTTTATAGTTCGGACAATTAATGATTAGATACAATTAATGGAAATTATTTGTTCTTTCGCACTAGCCGCGTGTGGGACGCACTATGAAAGGGTAGAGCCAGACTGAAACGTTCAATGCCAAGTACCCAATTAATTTTTTTCATTGCTCTTATTTCCAATTTTAAGAGTAGGAATCAAAATAAATACTTTAGGAATCATCAGTGTGATCCTAAAGGCCATAAATGTTATCCTATGAGCAACTTGGACAAAATTTAATACAATTTGAAAAGTGGATAAGCGATATGTGATTTGTTGGCCATTAAATAATATTTTATACAATAAATCTTAAATATAATTCCTGCTTTCTTAGTGGAGGTCAACGTTTTGATTATAATAATGTTGGAGTGAAAGAAGAGTTAAATGCTTAAAAAGGGCCACCTCAAACAGCTTTGAAATTTCACTCCTTGCATTCTATTACGATAACATAAATAGTACATTATTTTTTAAAAATGTGTCATAAAGTTTTGGAACCTTCAAAGGAAAGAAAATCTGATAATTGTTACTATCAAAATTTGAACTAAGTTGAGCATTTTATCCAGGTGTAATTCCTAGTGTAGTAAATCCTTGTAGTTTAGTAGATATACACAATTATATAGAATTAATGTTGAACTAAAAACAGTGCATAGGCCCCTGGCAGAAAACGTTAGGTGTGCGGTTTATAGTTCTCGGAAATGTGTTAAACAAATGGCTATTTTTGTGACATTTCTGAGAGAATCAGAAATAACGAGAAGTCTTCAAGTAAATACTTGCTTGGGAGAGGTGGATCTTGCCGAAAATCATGTAACCTTTTCTTTTCAGTTATGCTGTTTACGGGCAAGTATATTTGCATCACAATTAATTAATGGGAGTTAAGAACATAGGTAACGATTATCTATAATCATACGGCTAAATTGGATGCAATAATATTTGAGGAATAAATCTTTCTTGAGTAAACGTTTCTTCTAAAATATTCAAATTTCTAAAAGCTTCAAAAATTAATTTGAAAGAGAAAAACAGCCGGTGTATTATAAATAATGTATAATCTATAACGTTTTGTACTTTTTTTCTAATATTATAAATAATTTTAATTGCAGGTATCATTTGATGTTGCCAAAACTTACAGAAGAGAACTACAGAGTTATTCTTTTCGGTGTTCTTGACAAAGAAGCCAAGTTTGATGTGATGGAGGCTGCACGAGTGTGCTTCATGTGCCACGAGGTTACCCTGTCAGAAGATTGTTCTGCTGGCCAAATACTGATTCTTGATATAAAGAACGCTACGCTACCTATAGTGGCTCAATTCACACCAGCAATGCTCCAGAAGGCCAAGCTCTGTGTATTGGTATGTAGCATATTTGGAGTTAGACATACATCCACCAGAAATATTAAGTTAGTCTTTAAACGTCTCACAACAGAAATATGATTATACGTATGTCTTAGGGTAAAGCTGTAATTTAGTGCGATCCATATAAAGCTGAACCACTTCAATAACACTTGAACTAATAATAGAACACACGTGCAACTTTGAGAAAATATAATAAACAACTGGGAGATTACATTATACTATTTACATCTCAGAAAAAGTGTACTCCACTAGTATCTACACATGTTTGCACTCGTCTCACCATACTCTCTGAAGTTTTACGGAGAATATCCTCGCCAATGTTAGTTATTTCGGTTCTAATGGATTCCTTGAGAACATCAATTGTCTGTATCCTGTTATTGTACACTCTATTTTGTAGATACCCCCTAAAAAATCTGGTGAGGTTAGGTCAGAGGATCTGAGGGCTCAAACCTCGGATTTTTTCTTTTGGGGGTATCTACAAAATAGAGTGTACAATAATAAGACACGAACAATATGTTCTCAAGGAATCCATTTGAACCGAAATAAGTAACATTGGCAAAGATACTCTCCGTAAAACTTCAGAGAATATGGTGAGACGAGTGCAGACATTATATAGATACTGATGGAAGACACTTCCAACATTTTCTCTGAGACATATATAGTATAATTTAATATCCCAATTGTGTATTATATATTCCTAAAGTTGTACGTCTGTCCTATTAGTGGTTCAAAAGTTTATGGCCTATTGAAATGGTTCAGGTTTATATGGATCGCACTGTAGTTGCCTCGTGTTAAAGGTAACGATTAGAAGGTTACGTCTCAGTTTACGTTGATACCCATTCCCGGTCTCTGGCAGGAATGCAATTAGTTGACTACTCAGTGAACAATCTTGTGTACGAAATGATATATGCCAATAACACATTCTTACAGATACCCTTATAACAATGACACCAATTTTAAAGTAAGTATTCTCGCTAGATTACAGCGAAGTCACTAACTGACCTTAAAACTTAAATTTAAGAACTTATATCTAAATTAGTAGTCCTTGTCATACTGAAAACAAATTATCTCACCTATGCCATTCTGCGCCTAATGTTGTTAACTTGCCAAAAAATTTACTGAAATATATCAGGATGTGGATATTTAAGTATTCCAGAATAATGAAAAAGTTATAACGGAAAATTGATGAATTGAGGTCATTAAAATACTTAAAAATAGACAAACTCATGCACAAATTGTATGCAGTCTGTCTTCATACTGTACGCGTATTTCTTAGAAGTTGATGTTTGTATATTCGTGAAAATAAATCACTTAAACACAGTTTTTTAAAAATAACCAATACACATACCTCTTTTCCAGAATGTCTTTTGATTCTGTTCACCCAAACACCTAGGAACTCTTGGGCTTTCATTCCTTTCATATCTTTCCCTTTGTGCCCTCTTACAGTGTTGGGACTTCTTAAATATGTTATGCATAACTTTGACTGTGCCTTATTATTTAATTGCAACTTGTGTTTATATTATACAATTGGGTTGATTTGGTCTATTCAGCACTCTTCGGGATAATTATATGCCCTCTATAAACACCTGTGTTTTGTTCCCTGAACTCTTGTCATTTGTTATTCTTTGTATTCCCTGTTGAATTCCGGGTTCAATCCCTATCCCCTCAAATTGTGGGTGTTTTGCAGTCTGTGTATGAATTAGAATACATCTCCCCGAGTGAGCACCGTTTTTATATTGTTGACTGTTGGTGTGATTACCTTGGAAATGGCTGTGTACCTTAATATTGTTACCTGTCAATTTTCGAACCAATTTTTGTTTCCAGTAAAATGAATGTCGCTCAGATTCACATACTTTCTAGCCCATTTAGTTATAGCTATTGGCCATAACTATTTCATTGCTATTTGACAAATGTAGATATTTGATGCATATGTTAGCTTCTGAGTATATTGATTATTGCTTACAGTCTTGCAGCAAGCTTTATTCCCTCTCGATACGCTGCCAAATTTCCACTTTCTTGGTTTATGGATCAATAGTACTTTATGCTAACATTTTAGCAATTCTTTGCAGTGCAATTAAATTACTTATATTGCGAGACTCAAAATGGTTAATCATCGGTTATTAATTTCCCATTTGCAATATGAGAGTTCATTTATTTGCAGTTTTGTGCCAATTTCCAAAAACAATAAATCAAATTTTCACATATATGTGAGTTCTATTGGCCAATTTATTGACTTCTATGTACCTGCAGTACCTCAAGAGAATTATGTTGTTACATTTTGGTATTGTAGGTAATCTCTCAGGGTGAATCTAAGTCAACTTAATGCCAACTTAGTCTTTGAGATTTTTTTCTCACCAAAACTAACTGAACTTTCTTTGGTTTGAATTTCTTTGCAAAAGTTCTGTTTTAGCTCCTTGATAATATTTTAGCATAACGCTCCTTTAGCGCCATTAAAATTTCCTGTGGCCAATTCAAAAAGCAAAGGTTTTAAATTTCGTCCAGTTTAGTAACGGCAAGTAGAATAGGTTTAGTGTCTGCAGCAGTTTAGCTTAACTGATGGTTATTATAAAACCTGAGCCAAGTTTATAACTATTTCAACAGATATTGATACCTATAGATAGCTTATGTTCAAAGTCATAATGGCATAACGTTGTAATACAACAAAACTATTTTAAGGAAATTGTAAAAGACAAAGAGTTTGATGTTGAATAGTATTTGACAGAATCTGAAGCTCAACTGCAACTTTGAACGAGTATAACTGATATACGGGTCATCCAAAAATTAGTGGCAACACTGCCTGCATTTTGCGTCATCAGCGATAAATCATGTAAGCTGATAATAATGAAAAATAATTGCATTCAATGTTTGTTAGGTATGAGTTTGAATACAATAATTTTATTTAATAAAATAATGTAGTGAGTTTATTTGTAGCATATTATCCTTAGTGCTCTAAATATGTTTAGTAAATACGAACAGAGATGCTTCATTAAAATTCAGGTTGCAAGAGGTATCAATGCTCGACAACGCTATACAGAATTATTGGAAGATTGTGGTAGACAGACTTTATCATATCGTACCGTGGCTAGTTGGGCGAATGTATTTCGTAGAGAAAGGGAAGATGTTCATCCACAACGTGGAGCTGGCAGACCGCAATCAGCAAAAGATAATGTGCATACTGTTAGAGAACTGCTGGAAGAACCTCTTGTACTGAACTAGCAAGGGACGTTGGACCTTTTTGTGAAAATGATATTACTACTTAGAGGAAAATGAAATGTGTAGTGTTTAACGCCCGCTTTTACTACATACGGCACCGCTGGCGGTGACACTGATGGTACATGAGATGAAGATGGAGCAACGGTGGAATGATATGCCGGGGGAAACCGGAAGTCCCGGAGAAAACCCGCCCCAGCGCCGTGTTGTCCACCGCAAATCTCACTTTGCGGTCACCTGGGATCGAACCAGGGCCGCCTTGGTGAGAGCCAAGCGGTTTAACCACTGAGCCACGGCGCGGCCGTTACTTAGAGGAGTTCGCTTTAGAACCAGACAGACGATTATAGCAGCAGTAGAGCATTCTGTTCGAATATTAGGATAACAAGACTCTGTGGATGGTATCCGTCGTCTTCCTGACGTGTGAAGGCGAGTTCTTCACGTTGGAAGAGACTACTTCTAAGCACTGCAATAATGTGACTGCTCCAAAAATGTTTTGTTTGTTGTTAATTCAAATGTTGCCACTAATTATTGAGTGACCTAAGTACATCAAATAATACTTCCATAAAATACCCTAATAAATATTTAAAAAGTACATTTTCAAAATTAAAGTCCTGCATGGAGATTAATATTCATTAGCGCGAGACCAATTTACATTAAAAAACGGTTACAATATAATATAGACGGCTATACTAAAGGATAAAGTTATAATTACATCTAGATTATAAATTTAGTGATAAACATTACTATTAATACAAATAATAACAGTTGTTTTCTGGTTTAGTCGCCTTATACCACCTCTTTCATATAGTCTAATATATTTACATGTTTGTTTATTACAGAAAGGATTCAAGTGTCGGGTAAAGGCGTTTCATGTTCTTAATTGTCCATCTTACGCCCTTTCTGTGATTAACCTGTTGAAGACAATGCTGAAACCAAAATTGGCTGCCAGGGTGAGTAGATTTTGAAGTATTTGTTTATAAACACAGCTACATAATCAAAGAGTAATAATCAGGTAAATAATTGATATTTGTATACATATACCGTACTGATTTTCTTTTAGAGACCCTATTGTGTTACGTAAGTGTAACTTTGTCATCCTGAGCCACAGGATAATAAACTTACACTTACATACTTAGATCCTATCTGAAAACAAAATGACTTTGGGATGAGAATGGCGACTAATAGATGTGACAAAAGTGACTTCAAGTGAAAGCACTTAGCCTAACTTCCCTTCCTTCCTTCTGCTTCTATAAAAATTACCAATAAAGGCTTGCATGTGTTGCACAAAATTTTAATATGTTGCTCCCTTTCTGCATACATCTAATCTGAAACAATTTTCGAGAAACATTTATTTGTGATTAACGAGAATTAATTACGGAAATAGCTTTGACCAATGTTCGTTTCTAATGGAAACAAATTGGGATTTCAATTAAATAAACCCGTGTAATTATTAGTAATTGATAGTTCATCTTTCCAAACCCTCACTCCACACGGATCCAGCGAGTTACAGAAAAACGTAGATTTAATATCCCGAATTTGATATTGGCTGACCTCCATGACGCGCAAGTGGTATTTTAAATTTATGATGTCGATTTAATAAATATAACTCACCTGGAATACTGTACTTTTTATTAAATTTTTGAAGTATTAATCATTTTTGTCCCTTTGCCTCTTTAGCACTTTGATTTCGTAGAGACTTTGATACTCCTAAAATACGAAACACATCCCGTGAGATTCCCACAAATGGATAAGATATACAAGTTGTTATATAGCTATAGTTTTATACTCCTGGCTATTGTACAATGTGCTAAGTATACAAGGATTTGATCTAGGTACTGATTCGATGCAAAATAAATTTAAATCTACTGCTTGTCGGAACGTAAACAAAATGGGCCAAGGCAACTGCTGGGTCCATGATACCCTGTGCTTTCTGTTTACAATTAGTGGTACTGAGTCGACGTTTACATCGGTTGTATTCAGTAAAATTAAACATCTCCACCAAATACTCGAAAAAAATGTGGACCGGTCGATGTGGTCCAAAATTTTGGCCACCATTTAACTCTTCACATCATTTGGCTACACCAAACTCCTTTCAATTGTTTTTTCTTCGGCCAGATGAAGAACTTTGTGTAGAGTCTGCTTTAGAATTGGAGGAAGATAATCGAGCACGAATTCTGGCGGCAGCAGTAATTATTCGGCACACACCAGGCTATGAAAACATTCTTCTCAGGTTCACTTTGTGTTTAAAAATCATCGGACTCGCCACCTTGGGATTAGTAAGGCAACACCTAACCGAGTGAGTTACGCAGACCGACACTCCTGAAGTGCTCAGTAAGAAATCATTGTGTTTATGAAGGGGAGATGTAAAAGTGCTTCGATATCAGACATATATTACATCGAAAAGACAGATTGTCAGACATATATTTTTAATCAAAATACAAGTATTGTCTACATTTTCACGTCTGTAGTCTATAGCAGATTTTAATAGGTGTTATGAAACATCTTTTGTTGGCAGATATATTCTTGAATTCCTCAATGGCCATCTTCTACCCTCTCGGATAGTCCTGCAAGCTTGGAAATATTATACAGGTTATATATTTCAGCAGTGAAGAAATTGTAGGAATTGTCGACCAATGTTTCGATGAATATAGTAGACAAAATGTAAAGCTATTGTTGTACTTCATCTTGGTGGCATTGTAATTTGATAAAGTGGAGAGTTTAAATTTTTTCAGAATTTAGGGATACTGATAACAATATATAACGAAGTATGGGAAAATTGGAGGATATAAAGATACCTCATTTCAAGTCACCACATTAAATTATGGAAATGACCAATCGATAAAAATAGTAATTTCAATGTAGCAATAATTAGCTCAGTAGTATCTGCTGTTAATCTGTATACAAATTTATCTATATAATTATTTATTATTCAGATCATCACTTATAAATCGTACCATTATAAGCAAATCTATGTTTTGTTTTGATATGTATTTTGTTTTATCAGATGCTAGATTTTCACTTACGTTTGTACTGCTTGGAATGGAATATACCATATTGTATTTGTTAAAGACATTACATTTCAGCACATTTTCAAAGGAGAAAAAATACTTTCTTGGAAATCATGTTCTTATACATCTCCAATGTTTCTTGTATGCTAATATCCGTTTTGGTCTGTAAGTCAATAAAATTAGTAAATGCATTTTAACCCACTTCTACTGGCAAGAGTAGTAAATTATAATGGTGAAGGAACTACATCAAAATGGATGTAGTGGTTCCCAAGGCTACCCTGTATACCCACGCTGGCATATAATGTTTCCCTACTTATAGAATGGTATATGTTTTCCATATTTCGGATATAACTTTTATTTCATTCAATGGTGCACCATGCAACTATATTTAATATTAATCTTTCATAACTATGAATTCCTTTTAAATTTGTGTTTCATGCTGCTTTACCTGAGACAGTGATTGCTAATTGTATTGTTTCCAGGTGCATGTCCATCAACCAGGATACGAGTCATTGCATAATCAGGTTTCACCAAAAATACTGCCACAGGAGCTTGGTGGTGAGGCAGAGCCACTTCCAGAAATGTGGGGTAAGTGTGAGGGACATTTGAAACAATTTCCTAGAGGGCCACTTTATTGGTCCTATGATCAGTGTTATAGCTTCTCGACTCACGAATCCTGAGCTCGATTCCCGGCTGGAGCAGAACATTTTTATATTTATGACCACTACATACTGTTCAAAGGCTGGAAGTATGAAAGTGCTTTTGTTTCATCGTACAAATATTACAATCTAATCCCTAAAACGTAAAATTCAATGAAATACAAAGTTCATCATTTGTTTTGAAATCTCTGACAAAGGAACAAATGAACGTTCCATAAAAGTTTATGAAAATGCCTCTGAAGGATAGTAAAATGCGTGAGATGAAACACTAACAATAGTTCTAAAGCTTAACATTAAAATATTTTCCAGGCCGATCATTTAAAATCTGATATATTTAATCCCATAAAAGGGGCCAGGTAAGTATGAAGTACTATTTATATCATCTTTGTGGTCTGATGATAGCAGGCTAGCCTTCAAATTTAAAGTTACACCCAGGAGGACGTTGACACTTTACGGACGATTAAATCACTGCCCTCATTAGTTTCATTTTGTATACTTATATTTGGTCTATTTTAAACTAATAGGGTTATTGTGGTCCCATCCTAAATTAGCTTAAAATTTTCTCTGATATCACTTCTTTTCTAGCTTCGGATTACTTTATGTGCCATAAATATAGGACACGGGACCCACGGTTTTCTTCCCTTCCGGAGGTATCAAGGCCTAGGATTTTTAAACTCCAAAATATCCATCATACCGTCGATTTGAACTCTATTATTTGTGGAATGAGAAGTTAAAATCAGAGCGGAAGATATTGAAATACAAGTTTAGGTCTGTCGTCCGTCGGTGCTGCTGGCAGACAGCGGTCAGCCTGGGTGTTGTTACTGCGTACTCACCAAAGTAAGATCTAACGCAGATATAATTGATTAGAATAGGAGTTTTGTCGGGTAACTTTTAGTTTTTACTTTGGAAGATAGAAAGAGGGTTCGAATTTCTCCTCGGAGATAATTCAAAGGATAGCAACAGTTGATTTAAGACAGAGATTATTCTCATTTTATCGTGCACGTGCTCTGTTTATCACCAATATTTTGTATTTTATGGATTCTACGAAATATTTTTGAAAACTGTGTTGAAGTTTTCAACGTTTTTATATCTGACATATCCTAAATTTAACTTACTTGTCACAAAAATATTTTGACGTAATACCTTCCGTTATGTAGAGAAAGCAAAAATCAGACATGAGTCCCATCACTTCGTAACTTTTACCAACTCTTTAGTAACCAAGGTGGGATATTCGTTCTCATATAAATCTCTGCCACATTATTTTTCTAGTAAAACATCAAGGTGATCTCAAATATTCGAGAGATCAATCAAAGGCGACTTAATGTTGCACAATTTGAATTTTCGGTCTTTATATAGTGCGATCCATATAAACCTGAACCATTTGAATAGGCCATAACTTTTTAACCAATAATAGGACACACGTGCAACTTTGGGAGAATATAATACACAATTCAGAAATTGCATTACACTATTTACATCTCAGAGAAAATGTTGGAAGTGTCCTCCACCAGCATCTATACATGTTTGCATTCGTCTCACCATATTCTCTGAAGTTTTACGGAGAGTGTCCTTGCCAATGTTACTTATTTCGGTTCGAATGGATTCCCTGAGAACATCAATTGTTCATGGCCTATTCTTGTACACCCTGTTTTTAGATACTCCCACAATACGGCGAGGTTAGTTCATTATCAAAGAAACTGGTTACAAGCTCCATGGTGCCATTAGATGTATGACACCTTGCTCAATCTTGCTGGAGGTAACCTTATCTCAATTCGATATCATCCAGCTGCTCCACAAATGTCTTGAAAATACCCATATAAACTTTAGTGTCTACAGTCGCATCAAAGAAAATGGGACCAACGAGCCATAGATGCTGGTAGAGGACACTTCCAGCATTTCGGATGAGATGTAAATAGTGTAATGTAATCTCCCAATTGTGTATTATATTATCCCTAAGTTGAACGTGTGTCCTATTATTTGTTCAAATGTTATGGCATATTGAAAAGGTTCAGGTTTATATGGATCGCACTGTAGTTAATCACTATAAGGATTGGAAATTAACTGTTCTTTCACACTAGCCATGTGTATGACGCACTATAGAAGGGTAGAGCCAGACTGAAAAATTCAATGTCATAGCCGGGATTTGAACCAGGGTTCTTCTGGTTTCCGTCCAGGCGCTCTAACCATTTGAGCTACTATGGCCAACGTGCCGACATGACATTAAATTCTCCAACTGACTCGTGTTTCTCCCGGTAAACCACTAGGAGTTCTCATAAACACATGAGACAACTACCTTAATGGAGACTTACTATGCTCTAAGTACTTTAAAGCCCGTGCTGTATAGTTCGGACCACTATCAGGTACAAGAATTACTTTCATATATGCTACTTTAATCTAGCTATAGATAAGCAGTAGGTTAAACGGTTTAATAGGCTTGAAAATTTCAATATCGGAGTTCTCACCTGGAACAAATATACCACTCTCTGTGTAGTTGCCCTGTAATTCTCATTGTTGGTATACCTACAGAAACCAAAAAGTAAACATAGTAAACTGCAGCGGGACTAACAATCTTAACGCTGTATAAGTTTACACAATGTTTACATATTTTTATATTTTCGCTCTTGTTTCAGATGCCTGGAAGAAGAAACTCCACTCCTACCGCGATTGGTACCTGAAGGAAGATGGTTACAAGGCTGATGAGTCGAGAAGGCCTGGAAAAGCCATAACCTGCGGAGACCTATTTGGAATTGAAGGATCCTTCAGAAAACTCGCCGTAGATTAACAACCACTTTGTATCTTAATTACCTTCTATATAATATATAGGTTAGTTAGATTTAAACGCAAAATTCACACTGCCTTTCAGAACTTAAGAAGTTTGACGAAAGTTAGTTATTTTCGAAGGCTGTACTGACGTGCAAAATAAGTGGTCCATAACAGAAGGCAGTTGTTTGTAAACGGTACTGATGAATCTACCCGACCCTATGACAGCATAACCTCCGTTGTTCCTTGCGAATAATTCTAGTCAATGGACTGATAACGGCCGAACTGCAAATGATCAAATCCAGCCAAAAATGTTTTAAATATCCTTTAAACATGTGCTTTTATTTAGACTGTAACCCATGGTGTAATTACATTAGCTCTCTGTAAAATAAGATTATTAAATATATGTTACTAACGGTCTGAAAGGTATTAGTCTATTTTAATCGTATTTGCCTCTTTATCCTTTAAATTATATTTTCCGAATCAATCACATAGAGAACTGTTGTTAGCTGGATGGACTCAAAAATTGGTTGGTTATCTGAACCTGAATACCTAACAAAGGCAAAATATTATAGCAAACTAGGCTAATGGACCACCTTTTATGCACGTCAGTGTATATTGATTGTATTATTGAGAGACTCTAATAACGTCGTTTCTTGCTGATGTAATAATATTGAGATAGTGCAGAGGCATTATAAAGTAGGCCCACAACAATACATATCGTTTATTCATGTTCTCTAAGTTAAAAAAAATGCTAGGCACTAACGCCTAAAGAAGTGCTTACTTTTGGGCGCGTGGTTGTTGTGTCACGTGTTTGTTGTTTCTTCTTATTGGCGCCATAAAACAAGATGTGAGACTGCTCCTTGTAATGGACCTATCATATGAGTACACTAACAACGTCAGCTAAAAAGAGAATGGCGGGTTCTTGTACTTACAGCAGGGGTCGGCTGGCAAAACTTAGGAAAAGTTTAGAGTCATGCCTCATCTATCATGGACTCCATACAGTCAAAGCGGACATATTATTAAACAACTGTTTATTTACATTTTTGCTTAAACTACGACTCGTGCATTTAAATTGACACGCATAAGAGCTTTTGCCATTAAAGTAATAATATTAAAACGCCCAGCAAATTATAAATATTGTCTTAAAAGGCTGAAACTCACGAGGTGGCCATGGCATAGCACCACGCATACAAGTCGTACTTGTTACACGCAGAATGTCTTCAGTCAAGTCGCGAAATAGCTGAATATGTTTATGAACTCTCGTGTGCTCTAATCCCCTTCCCAATGACAGGTTCGAGTCTGAGCATTATACTTATTTTTTATGTTCATCAAAATTTGGAAACCGAATTCACAATAATTTCGTTATGAAGTACCTGAGGGCGTGCATTACCCAAGAACGTCATCAGTTCGAGCACTTGCTTGGTTTGAGGAATCGTGTTCCAGAAATAGGAAAAGGGTCATTCCAGCACCACAACGCATACCAATTGGAAACGACATTTTTAATAGCAATATAATTCTATGTCTTGAAAATTGTGTTTAACTTCCACGTTGAACTCTGATACTCTAATTTCCTTGTTTCCTGGGTTCAAATGTGTGTAAATGATTCCTATTTCAATTGCACGTGCCTGTAGGTATGTTTAAAGAACTACCTACTTGCAGTTCACCAATAAAGAAACACCAAAAATACCATAAATCATAAACAAAACAATTAAAAATAAATATAATAAGAATTTTCAGAATAATACTTTCAAATTGTGAATATTACGTGTTAAAAAAAAGTAATATACCTATGTAGTGGAATCGAACCACCTCCACAGAAGACAGACGACATCGTAGGTTTGCGCTCGTTCTAACTGAGCTATCTAGTAATGTGTAAGACAAATATTCCGTTTAACATACAGTATGGGGTGGTTCCAGTGAACATTTGTAGACGTGCAAACGTCAGCTGTCTAATTACGATATACTACATGCGATGCGGTAACATCTATACTAGTACTAATTTCATCGAGTGTTTAATATCCATATTAATACGCCGGTAGAACCTAGTAATAGAGTCGATGTTTTCATGTTGTTGTATAAAATGCAGATTGCATAAAACTCGAGAATAAGGGGCAGCTGACTCACCTGGTATAGATAGCATATGTTAACACCGAATTGATATTTGTGTCACATTTTGCTGTTATGTGATCTCTTAGAGTAATGTGGTCATGCTATGTTGAATTATGTATATTATTTTGTATCTATCATCTAGTATATAGATATCTTTATATACTATTTATACTATCTTTATGCCACTATACATCAAATGAAAGGTCTATTTCTCCACTGTATGACCTATATGGATATATGGTTTTACAGTCTGAGGTTCAGCTTCTGATACCCAGGTGATAAGAATACAAACAATTCAGAATCGACTATTACAATTAATCTCGATCTGCGAGTTATGAGAATCGATACTATTATCTGCAACAGCGCAATAGACTCTTTATTCCTTTCCGAAACATAGCAATGAACTCCTCAATCACATTTTAAACAAATGTTACCAAACAGCAGTATTTGAAAACTGTCGTTATTCTCTCATATTTGACCATAGTATAATTATCATAATACGAACATTTAATGGACTGATACCTCGGAACATGGTTCGTGCTTTGACAGTTTGATTGTAGGTGCAATGATTAATTTTTATCGGAATTATACTATACTTTTAGCATAATAAATTTTAACGCGAAAATAAAAAATCGCTAGTCAATCTGCCAATAATAAGTAACAATGAAACTTCTGGGCACGAGAATGATCAACGTATAAACAAGAGTAAAAACCATTCAACCATTCGCCCAATCCTGGGTTGAGGATCGATTAAAACTACATAGTCAAGAAAAACAAACAAAGAAACAAACACAGCTTGCTGGAAAAAAGTGCATAGCTTTTAATAGTATGTTAAGTAAAAGTTGTATTTTATATTTTTTGTAAATTGTAGTATATTTAACACAATTTAGTTTAGATATCTAGCATTAGATAGAAGCAATGTAATGTAATTATTTTTCTACACAAATGTATTCCTTTCTGCAGATATCTTGTTTCATTCAGTCAGTTAACTTATAATTGCAAAAGTGATAAACATTCAAAAATGTGCTGTTTATGAAGAAATGCTTAAATAGGCCATATAGCAAGGGAGATGGTCAAATTTGTATAGAGTTACGAAAACATAGTTGTATTAAATTTAAACTTTATATTATGTAATATCACATCATTTTCACTTTAATATAGAAATTATAAGCTGTGTCTTCATTTTATACATCTTCCTTAAGTTTACTTCCCACTAAAATACACATTTTATACTGCTAATGATACTGATTTTGATGTCATACACATAATGCTTTCTTACCAAACATATCTGTTTTATGTTAAATGAGGTAAATGTTTGCGGATTTTTATGATATACAGCCTGTCAAGAAAGCATCGTGAATTGATCATATAAAATCGCCTATAAGAGGGGATTCCAAATTATTGTTCTCCCTCTATTATTTTTTTTATTTTTTTATTATTATGATTATTATTATTTTTGTTGTAATTTACGTCCTCCAACGTTAAGTCATCCCGGATGATGAATGGCATGGGTGAAATGATGCTCAAATGAGCACAGGGTCCATAGAGCTTAGAGTTACCCGACATTCGTCTTTCAGGATAAGGGAAAACCCCGGAAAAACCTTATCCAGGTAACTCATCCTGACCGAGATTTGAACTCAGGACCTCTTGAACGTGAGGCAGACACGCTACCACCACGCTACCAAGGCGGGCTGTTCTCCCTCAGTTGCTACATCTCTCCTCTATACCCAATCATAGTTGATCGTTATTTGTCATTTAGTTTTTTTACAGATGCCATTTTTAGTGGGTGTGTTGTGATTTTACAATGAATAAAAATATTGAACAAAGAACCTATCTCAAATTTTGCATTGCAAATGGTATTTCGCGTGCTGAATCGCTAAAAAAATTACAGAGAGCTTACGGTGAATCATTTTATCAAAACATATGGTATGAGTGATACAGTGAATTCAAAAGTGGTCGAGATATGGTGGAAGTTTTGCCTCGCTGTGGTCGGCCAGACTGAACTGAACATCGCTAAAGTGAAGGAAATAGTGTCTGAAAATACTCATTTAGGTCTGAGAGGGTTTGCCATTGAATATTATGCGTCTGGTGAATCGACTTGTGCCATCTTAAACGATTGTTTGGGCATGGCATGTGTTGTCGCTCAATTAGTTCCGAAAACCTTGAACTCACTGCAATAACTGAATCGCGTAAGGATCACTGAAGACAGGCTATAACGAGCCAACTCTGGCTCCACATTCATGAAATGCATTGTAACTGGTGATGAGACGGATTTTCGAGTTTGGCACGTAAATCAGTCAACAACTTCCGAGTGGCGCCTTCGAACAAAACCGAAACCCAAAAGGTCACGTCAAACTCAATCAAAAGTGAAAGTCATGTCGACAGTTATTTTCAATTATCGTGGTGTCGTGCACTCGAAATTCTTGCCAGATGGTCAGACTTTAAATAAAGACAATATTAGAGCATTATGCGGCGTTTGACAGAACATAAACGGCGAAAAAACCAAATAGACAACTCATGGATTCTGCACCACGATAACGCCCTATCTCACAAGGTTATCATTGTGAACCAATTTCTGGCCAAATAGTCAACAAATCTCATCGAACACCCGGCGTCTTCACTTGATCTGACTCCGGCCGACTTCTTTCTTTTTCCAAAACTCAAGTTACCACTGCGACGCACTCAGTCGGTAGAAGACATAAAGGAGAATTCACTGTAAAATCTAAACACGTCTTTGAGATGCAGTAAGAAAATGACACATCTAAACAAACTAGATGACAGATGACAGTCAAACTCCGCGTGGGTATAGAGGAAAGATGCAACTTAGCGACAACAATAATTTCTAATCCACTTTTATACAAGGTTCTTGTGTGATCAATTCTCAGTACTTTATTGTTACAGCAGTATTTCCCTACAGATATGGAGAAAATACGATTGTACAAATTTTCCCTGATGGTGATGTTCCCTCCCCCAAAGCCCTCTGTAATATCTCGGTCTTTGATTAATCTTCTAGAAGCTGCTCCAATGCTGAACTACAGAATTTCGTCCTTAGGGTATGCGTGGGCAGGAATGAGAAGAAGTTAAGTTGACAGATTTATTTGAAGCGAGTTGTCCACTGATATGAAATAGAACTTCTAATTACCTTTAGATATCTGACTTACACTAATTGCTTCTCCTCTACATGGAACCATATTAATGACCTGAATTCACTGACAACAGGGACAGCTCGGGCTTCTGATATTACGCCTCCAGTTTACCTCATAAAAATATTAATTATAATTCTGCATAGTTTGTTATTTCTTTATTAAATTATTCATAGTGTCACCCGAGCGTCGGAACACCCTATAGAGTGGGCAAGCAGGAGAAGGGTCGGCGTTCGCCCCGCTCCCTCGTTTGTCTTATAGCGTTAAGAAGGGATGGCTGGGACAAAAAACAGCACTGCGCCGTCTCTTTCTGTTCCACCTGTGTTCTCGAACTTACGGGATATTTCCTCTAATTAAGAACCTTCCAGATCTACCCGCTGGCCCTATATAAGCAACACGTCGTGCAAGAGGAGTGAGTCAGTTCTTGGCGTAAGAATGCAGTGCTAGTGTACGACGAGAAGACTGTGTGAGAGCATCGGAAGATTGTACGTAATTACAAGTGCAAGTGAAATTGTAACGGACGAACTGGTGAATCGTAATTTTGTGCATTACGTAATTCTGTGTAATTGGCAAGAGTTTAACTGTAAGTCGGTGGAAATAAAGAACATTTTTGAGTGGTGTAATTGGACTTTTCATTTCACGAAGCCACAAAGTCACACTGGTGTCAGGAGCGGGATAACAACATCACCGAACATTACAACCATGGACGCGGCATTGGAAAAGATTTTGGAGAAGATGATGGAAATGAAGGCCGAACTGACCTCGGAAATGAAGAGGGCAAATAAAAACCTCGCTGCAAAAACAGAAGCGGCAAACAAATACCTCACCGCCGAGTTGAAACAAATGAAGACGGCCAACGACAACATCACCGCAGAATTGAAACAAATGAAGACGGCCAACGACATCACCGAGAAGATGGAAGAAATAAAGAGCGAATTGACCACAGAAATGAGGGCAGCGAACGAGAGTCTGGCCACGGAAATGAAGGAGGCGAACGAGGTCCTCGCCGCCAAATTTGAGGAACGGTTGGCCGGCGTGAGGGATGACGTCACGAATCTGGGCAAGCGGCTGGGTCAAGTAGACGACCGCCTTAATGACCTAGAGGAAAAGACCGACATCGCCAAACCCCTCACCCGCCTGACAGAGGAACACCGACCTTATGTGTGGGCGGAGGACGCCGAAGACGCTTTCCAGCACCTGAAGGAATCCCTGTGCAGTGTCCCAATTTTGGGTTTCCCACAACTGGGTGGCGCCTTCATTGTGGACACCGACGCCAGCGACCATTGCATTGGAGGTGTCCTATCGCAGATCCAGGACGGCCATGAGCGGGTGATAGCCTACTACAGCAAGACGCTATCCAAGGCAGAGAAGAACTACTGCGTCACCCGACGGGAGTTACTGGCGGTAGTAAAGACATTGGAGCACTTCCACAAGTACCTGTACGGTCAGCCATTCCACCTGAGGACTGACCATTCCGCCCTAACCTGGCTATTGAGCTTTAAGAACCTGGAAGGCCAGACAGCACGTTGGGTCCAGAGGCTGCAGGAGTACGACTTCACCTCGGAGCATCGTAGAGGGAAGAGGCACGGTAACGCAGACGCCATGTCCCGGAGACCCTGTCCAGAAGAGTGCGGCCAGTGCACAAGAGTGGAAGAGAAGGAGCGTGCCGCAGCGATCCGAGTAGTTGTGGCAGTGCCTGCTGAAGGCTGGGAAGCGCAGGCCTGAGGAGGGAGCAGCTGGCGGACGCAGACTTGGGGCCACTCTTGAGGGAAGTGGAGGCAGGGACAACACCAACCTGGGAGGACATCGCACCAAGGGGCGCCACCTACAAGTCGTACTGGGCCCAATGGGACTCGTTGAAGACCGGAGATGGCGTGCTGTTCCGGGTATGGGAATCACCCGATGGGAAGACGCAGAGAGAACAGTTGGTACTTCCCCGGAGTAAGGTACCGGAAGTCTTGGAAGAAGTGCACGCTGGTACTTCAGGAGGACACCTGGGAGCAAACCGAACGATTGACAAACTTCAGCAGCGCTACTCCTAGCTGAGACTCCGAGCAAATGCTGGTGGTACACCTGGACCGCCTGGCACGCTACGATGGTGCTGTTCGGGACGACCAGCTTTGAGGAGGGAGCAGTGTCACCCGAGCGTCGGAACACCCTATAGAGTGGGCAAGCAGGAGAAGAGTCGGCGTTCGCCCCGCCCCCTCGTTTATCTTATAGCGTTAAGAAGGGATGGCTGGGACAAAAAACATCACTGCGCCGTCTCTTTCTGTTCCACCTGTGTTCTCGAACTTACGGGATATTTCCTCTAATTGAGAACCTTCCAGATCGGCAAGCGGATCCTATATAAGCAACACGTCGTGCAAGAGGAGTCAGTCAGTTCTTGGTGTAAGAATGCAGTGCTAGTGTACGACGAGAAGACTGTGTGAGAGCATCGGAAGATTGTACGTAATTACGAGTGCAAGTGAAATTGTAACGGACGAACAGGTGAATCGTAATTGTGTGCATTACGTAATTCTGTGTAATTGGCAAGAGTTTAACTGTAAGTCGGTGGAAATAAAGAACATTTTTGAGTGTTGTAATTGGACTTTTCATTTCACGAACCCACAAAGTCACAATATTAACTTCAGTAGTTCCAGTGTCAATCACTATTGACATGTCTTCTATTTGCATATCAACAGCAAAATAGGAAATGTAAGTACTGCAGTTTAACAAATATATGAGGGTTTTTCCCTATGTTAATGATAAAACAGCATATTGAACTGAGATAACCAGAGTTTTACTCTGGTGTAAAGGTTTGGGATTTGTGAATAAGATGTTTTAACAGCTGCCAACTTTTAATTTTATGATAACAGTTTATGTACATTAATTCCATTTATTTCAATTGTAGGACAGTGGTAGAAAAATAAACGTTGCTTCCATGATAATTTTTTATGAGAGCAAATATATTTTATCAAAACCATCTGTAACATTGGGCAGGAATTAAGTTAAGGATATATTTCCTCAAATAAATCTATGGGTTCCATCACGTAATCTAACATCTTGTTTAGTTTGGCTCTGCAGTTACATGTTGCTGAAAGTCTACCGCACTCTAGTGTGTAGTGTGAAAACCCTTACTACATGGTTACTTAGTTCTCACTCTCCGAAATATAGTTTGCAATTATAAGTAATATAAATTGATAACGTTAGTAGTAAAGTGTTGGATCCGACCATTTGACCTTGAAGTTCCGACCATTTGACCTTGAATGACCTTTGAGGTCATGCAATATGACCTAAAACAATTTGACCTTGAAGTTCCGACAATTTGACCTTGATGGTCATGCCATTTGACCTTGAAGGTCATGCCATTTTACCTTGAAGGTCATGGTGCACCCTCTGGACGCACCCCCGACGCACTCCCCCCCGTGCACCCTCTTGAATTTCTGCATCCCCCCAGGCGCAACCTGGACCTTCTGCATTTTTCGACGCACTCCCTCTTGACTCTCTACCCACCCGCGGGGCACCCCGGTGCACCCTCTTGAATTTCTGCATCCCCCAGGCACTTTTACGCACCACCTCGCGCATTCTTTGACGTACTCCCGCGCACCCTCTGCATGTGCCACCCACCCCAGGCGCAACCACGTGTACCCCCTTGACGCATTCCTGGACGCACCCTCTTGACCACCAGCATTCCCCGACGCACCGCACTTCTCTTCCCCGAGCACCCTCCAGACCCTCCGTTGACGAACTGATCTACGCATGCGCGCACGCGTTCGCGTTCGCGTACACGGCGTGGCGCCCCGGGAGATTGATCTTGGGTCTGCACCTCACCCATCACCGTTTGACCTTGAAGGTCATGGTGCACCTTCTGGACTGGGAGGCACCCCCGTGCACCCTCTTGAATTTCTGCATTTGCTAGGCACCACGCGCAACCTGGACTTCCTGCATCCTTAGACGCACTTCCGCGCACCCTCTTGACTCTCTACATCTACCACCAACCCCCGGGGCACCCCAGCGCACCCCGGTGCACCCTCTTGACTCTCTGCATCTGCCACACACCCCCGGGGCACCCCCGCGCACCCTCTTGAATTTCTGCATCGCCCTGGCACCACGCGCAACCTGGACCTTCTGCATCCTTCGACGCACTCCCTCGTGACTCTCTACATCTACCACCAACCCCCGGGGCACCCCAGCGCACCCCGGTGCACCCTCTTGAATGTCTGCATCCCCCAGACACTTTTGCGCACCACCACCCTACTCGCGCATTCTTTGACGTACTCCCGCGCACGTTCTTGACTCTTTGCATGTGCCACCCACCCCAGGCGCAACCCCGCGTACCCTCTTGACTACCAGCATTCCACGACGCACCCTCGACGCACTTCCTTCCCCCGAGCACCTTCCGGACAGGCTATATCCTCCGTTGACGAACTGATCTACGCGTGCGTGCACGCGTTCGCGTACATAGCGCGGCGCCCCGGGAGATTGACCTTGGGTCTGCAGACCGTTTGATCTTGAAGGTTATGGTGATCTTTTTTTATTTTTATTAAGAATACATTGGAATAAAGGTCACGTGACTTTAGGAGAGGGAATGGAGACTGACAAGTGTCTAATTGGGCGGCCAAGGATCAAAAGGAAGAAATTCAGGTGAGCTTATTATTGAAACGGAGGCAGGAAGTGACGTGTAAGGCTTTGATTGGTTAAAATAAGAATGTTTTTGATTGGCCCATGCAGAGCCGGATTTCGACCAATGGGGAAAAGGGGTTATCTTTTTTTTATTTTTATTAAGAACTGGAACTTCCGGTATTGTAGAAGAAAGCAAATTGCTTGTGTGTGCATTCTATCCCTTTAAAAAAAGAGTCAGACTTCCGGGTTACAGAAAAAATGCAACATTGCACAAATGTCCTGCTGCAGGTACGTGGATAGCGCGCGCACGCGTGCAAGAAACAGCTGATTAACAATAGAAGTTTATCAGAATGAATATTTTTGAAACAATATGTGTTGCGCACCTTTAATGCGCGCTGACTTCCTCCCCACCTCTTTTTATACCGGAAGTTACGTAACTAAAACACCCACGACTATTTTCCTGTTACCGTGAGAACTGCTTTTTAGGCAGTTTTTTCAGTAATTTTCTCAGAAAACACGATGCTCCGCATTTCACTGCCGGAAGTGACGTGTAAAGTTTCGATTGGTTAAAATAAGAATGTCTTTGATTGGTCGAGAGGGGTTAAGGCAGAGAAAGCAAATTGCTTGTGTGTGCATTCCATCCTTTTAAAAAGAGTATTTAGCGGAAATATATAATAACATTTAGCTGCATTAACATGAATAAGACCAATAATAAGTTTAAAGTACGTGGTGCGTAATTGATGAGAGTGTGAAAAGTAGACATTCCCCTATATCGTATTTGAATACATTCCAGCAATGTTTGTTGTCTTGGCTTTTACCTTGCACGTCCGCTGCTCTAGAGAAAACTAAAATGCTTGTGTGTGTGCCATTTAAAGGAGTAACACTTACGGGTTACAGAAAAAATGCAAGCTTGCAAAAGTGTGACCTGTTGCAGGTGCGTGGATATCTGAGCGTGCAGTTGAACTTTGGTCTGTTTTGAACGGCTATAGCCGAATTCATTTTGCCTTTAAGAGAACGATTGGAAATTTCAGACAAATAACAAGGAATTTCTGGGAAGGGTTAACTGGAGGGAAAAGTTATATAAATTACTGTCACATGAATTTCTCAACTCAGTGTTCTAATGAACTAATTGACATTAATTTCGCAATTCTAAATACTTCACAAAGTTCTTAAATTTCGAAATACTTATGAGCATTCCAAAATTTCCTAAAATTTCTTAAACCCTCTAAAAAAGTGCCTAATTTTTGCAAAAATGCCTAAACTTTTAAAAACTGCCTAAAATTTCATAAAATCCCAAACAAATTTAAAAAATCTATAGTTTCAAAAATTGCTAATGTTTCAAAAAATAAAAAATTTTGAACTTTCAAAAATTGTTAATTTTTCAAAAAAAAATCGGACAAAACGCGCCACGTGCGCGCAGATGCACGCGTGCAAGAAACAGCTGATTAACAGTAGAACTTCAACAGAATGAACATTTTGAAACAATAATTTCGCCGAAACAACCAGCCCGTCCTTTGTAATGATTTTTCCTTTAAGAGAAGTATTGGAAAATTGAGGTAAATAACAAGGAGTATCTCGGAAGGGTTAACTGGAGGGAAAATCTATATAAATTACTCTTACATGAATTTTTCAGCTGAATGTTCTAATGCAAAAATTTACATGAATTTATCACGACCTTAAGTCATTTTAATTTACCCTAACATAAACATCTAACCTACGGGTTCTAAGTTAAACTTTCACATGAATACCTCTTCTTGAGATTCTAATTTTACACTTACAAGCAAAATGGAAGGAGTTCTGCATAGGTAAACTGAATAAATGAAATACAGAAAAAGCATTTTTGTTTAAATATATATTGCAATTATTAGCTAATATGAACATAACAATAAAACAATAAAATTACAAGGAAAAAATTACATGTCTTATATGCACAAAGAAGAAAAGTTTCAAAGAGCCTTCATGATGGACACTAAAGAAAAAATTCACCGTTATATTTTACTGTGTATAACTTGAGTTATATTGCAAAACAGCCACATGAAATGACACAAAGTAAAAAGTGTTAAGGGATGAAACCACTACACTGATGACATGTGGATGTATTCCTGAATAAATGTTTATAGACAATTGGTATTTCTGCTTATAAAGAAAATACGCCTAGATTAACACTAGGCAATTAGGCATGTAGTTACTACGCTTTAAAAAGAGAAGAATGCCAACACGGCTGTTGAGCAGTTCTAGAAATACTAAAATACGCATGTGAAATATTCCCTTAAGAATTACAAACTTAAGTTTAATATTTATATGTTTAGGAAAAAATAAATACCGCTACTACATAATAAATACGACATTCTGCTCTATAGAAAATATTTAAAAACGCTTTTAAAAAACAGCTGTTGAACAGTTCTAGGAACACTGCAAAAACAAAATGCAACAAAAATTTATGCAAAAGAACACTGTTATTATAGAGTGGACACTGTAGAGCACACAAAAAGCGTCACTTGAATTTTCTTACGCGCCACTCCGGTGATAACGGCTGGTACGGAGCCATGTGTCGGGCTCTTTGCTGGCGAACAATACGCCTTTTGGCACTTTGAGAAACGGGCACCAGATGAGGAATGGCAAGGTCTGTTATTTGATCACCTAGGACATCCTGGTCCTGTAGAAATGCTGAGTTGTCGACACTGTTTGCGTTATTAGTGCACAGGCTGTTCTCCTCCCGAAGAAAGGCCTCTTGAAATTGATTTAAGAGATTCCTTCGGACCTTGGGCACGGCGAACTGTGATGGTTGGCAGGAGAGCAGTGGCAGCAAATTATACACTGGAGGAGACACAGGGCTGTAATGAGGAGCTATATGCACGTTGGGAGGTGAATGTTGAGGTGAAATAGGAGTGAAAACAAAGTGACGAGGAGACGGTGAAAGAGGTTGAATGTCATTTTGGGAATTTGGAGTTGATGTTTCAATGTTAGAGAACGACAGGGAAGAAGGTGGAGATGGAGATGAAGAAACGATTATTGTGGATGGAAGTTCTGATGAGAAGTTTGCTGCTGTATGTGCGCTTAGCTCCCGGGAGGAATCATCAAGGCTTGAATTTCCTGGAGGGGCCGAAACGGAAAATTCGGCTACGTGGCTGGGCTGAAGCAGTGTTTTCAGGGGCAAAAACGAAGAAGACTGGTCCAGGTGTACACTTGATTGTTGATGCAACTCGCTGGCAAAGCTGGTGACGGCGTAAATGTTGTCATCAGGATGGCTGTATTGTGTTAATGTTGCGGAGATTTCTGTAGATATTTGCTCTTGACGAGTTAGTAATTCTCTATATACACGTCCAGAAGGCGAAATATAAAGAACTTCGCGGGTGACGGTCACTTGAGTAACTTTCATGATGGTGGCAAACCAACAGCAATACTGAGAATGAAGCTAGCAATGTAAAGTTCCGTGTTTAAAAGGACAAGTAGTTTGAAATATAACTGAAACTGCAGTTTTTTGTGTGCCATCAAGATGTATAAACGGTTGAGAACTATTTTGATTACATGGGCTGTAACACGCACAACTTTTTGTTTGTGCAGCGCGTTTTTCTCGAAAGAACAGAATTGCATCTTCTTAGGGGACAAAATGTCATATACTTGATTTATAAGGAAGCGTTTCGGTTGCGGAGAAAATATACACGTGTAGCAGTTTTTCTGCTGACCGCTTACGATGTATTGTTATGCTTTAACCTAAATCGTGCCGAAGCAGAAAGTCGCCGTTAGTTTTGAAATATGATTGAAATTGCGGTTTTAGTGTCATCAAGGTGTTTAAACGGATGTGAGCAATTTTGATTACATGCGCTGTTAAAGGCACAACTTTTGTGTGTGCAGCGCGTTTTTCTGAAAAGAACAGAATCGCATCTTCTTAGGGGATTAAATCTCACATACTTTATTCACAAGGAAGCGTTTCGGTTGAGGAGAAAATAAACACGTGTAGCGGTTTTTCTGCTGACCGCTTACGATGCATTTTTATGCTTGTACTGAATTGTGTCGGTAGCGTTCGGTTTGAAATATAACTGAAATTGCAGTTTTCGTGTTATTAAGGTGTTTTAAACGGCAGTGAACAATTATGATTACATGGACCTTATATACACATCATCATCATCATTCTTATCATCATTAATCATGATGATCATCATCATCATCATTCCGGCATTCCCTCTGAAAACATGTAGAAATATGTTAGACGCAAGTAAAAACTTAAATTTGATTCATAACCGCATCTTACAAAGGAAAAGCGTTGGAATAAATAGGTTTGAAATATGATTCCCCGACTCACTCGATACAGCGTGCGTTTCACCAATAAGATACGGTAATACATTTTAGAAATAGGTTATATAAAACCTGACGTAGTTTCTTGCTTTTGAAGTATTAAGGGCTTCTTGGGGGTGTACTTAGACCCTTTTTGCTGTATTTGGAGGCTTCTTGGAGTGTATTTGGGATAGGTTTGGTGGGGCTTCTTGGGGGTGTACTTAGGCCCTTTTTGCTGTATTTGGAGGCTTCTTGGAGTGTATTTGGGATAGGTTTAGGCAAAGAACAATGGAAAAAATGTATTCTGGATACTCGGAAACCGATATAGTGGTGCGCTCGATACCTGAGGGTGTAGATCCAAGGAACTGTTTTAATGGCATGTTTCGGCAATTTTTACAATTTGTTAACGAGAACCTGCTACAAAAATCGCCAGGGTGGTTGGGAATATCCATAACGGATGGGCAACATCACGATAGACCATTTAACATGAGCGTTCGAAAATTTGACCTGGTAGACCCGGATGTCATTTTGCGCTCTATTAAGCGAGTTATACAAAATAACCAGGACTTTTTAATGAAGGGACCTCTTAAAGTAAACTGTGTGTGGACGAAGGAAGTCCGGGGTTCGTGCTTTAAAATGTGTGATAAATGCAAAACGAATAAAGGAATAATAGAAATACGAAACGCAGACAGAATGTGTATGGCTAGAGCAACAGCCGTTTGCAAAGCTAAGATAGACCACGATAAAGCTTACCTCAGTATTCAGAGGAGCGAGTATATGCAACTGGATATAGCAAAAGCTTTATGCCGGTCTATAGGGAATGGAGATGAAATATGTTCCTTGGACGATGTGTAAGCTTTCGAAGGCATCTTACCCGGGTATTGCATTACAGTGTTCGGAGATCATACCGAAAAAAATGTTTTGAACAAACCAAGTACGCTTACCGATAAATGTATTGCATCATCATCATCATCATCATCCTTATCATCATCATTCCGGCATTCCCTCCGAAAACATGTAGGAATATGTTAGACGCAAGTAAAAACTTAAATTTGATACATAACCGCATCTTACAAAGGAAAAGCGTTGGAATAAATAGGTTTGAAATATGATTCCCCGACTCACTCGATACAGCGTGCGTTTCACCAATGAGATACGGTAATACATTTCAGAAATAGGATATATAAAACCTGACATAGTTTCTTGCTTTTGAAGTATTAAGAGCTTTTTGGGGTGTACTTAGGCCCTTTTTGCTGTCTCGGGGTGTCCCCAACCTGAATCTCCCAATGCGACGCGCCGCGCGCGCGCAGAAGCACGCGTGCTAGAAACAGCCGATCAACAATAGAACTTCAACAGAACGAACATTTTGAAACAATATGTGTGGTGCTCCTGAAACCTTGGTTCTTTTGGGCGCCGTCTTGTCATGTGTTGATTACCGCACGCATTGGTTGTTTCGGCGAAATTATTGTTTCAAAATGATCATTCTGTGAAGTCCTATTGTTAATCGGCTGTTTCTTGCACGCGTGCTTCTGCGCGCGCGCGGCGCGTCGCATTGGGTGATTCAGCTTGGGTACACCCCGAGACAGCAAAAAGGGCCTAAGTAAACCCAAAAAAGCTCTTAATACTTCAAAAAGCAAGAAACTATGTCAGGTTTTATATAACCTATTTCTGAAATGTATTACCGTATCTCATTGGTGAAACGCACGCTGTATCGAGTGAGTCGGGGATTCATATTTCAAACCTATTTATTCCAACGCCTTTCCTTTGTAAGATGCGGTTATGTATCAAATTTAAGTTTTTACTTGCGTCTAACATATTCCTACATGTTTTCGGATGGAATGCCGGAATGATGATGATAAGGATGATGATGATGATGATGATGCAATACATTTATCGGTAAGCGTACTTGGTTTGTTCAAAACATTTTTTTCGGTATGATCTCCGAACACTGTAATGCAATACCCGGGTAAGATGCCTTCGAAAGCTTACACATCGTCCAAGGAACATATTTCATCTCCATTCCCTATAGACCGGCATAAAGCTTTTGCTATATCCAGTTGCATATACTCGCTCCTCTGAATACTGAGGTAAGCTTTATCGCGGTCTATCTTAGCTTTGCAAACGGCTGTTGCTCTAGCCATACACATTCTGTCTGCGTTTCGTATTTCTATTATTCCTTTATTCGTTTTGCATTTATCACACATTTTAAAGCACGAACCCCGGACTTCCTCCGTCCACACACAGTTTACTTTAAGAGGTCCCTTCATTAAAAAGTCCTGGTTATTTTGCATAACTCGCTTAATAGAGCGCAAAATGACATCCGGGTCTACCAGGTCAAATTTTCGAACGCTCATGTTAAATGGTCTATCGTGATGTTGCCCATCCGTTATGGATATTCCCAACCACCCTGGCGATTTTTGTAGCAGGTTCTCGTTAACAAATTGTAAAAATTGCCGAAACATGCCATTAAAACAGTTCCTTGGATCTACACCCTCAGGTATCGAGCGCACCACTATATCGGTTTCCGAGTATCCAGAATACATTTTTTCCATTGTTCTTTGCCTAAACCTATCCCAAATACACTCCAAGAAGCCTCCAAATACAGCAAAAAGGGCCTAAGTACACCCCCAAGAAGCCCCACCAAACCTATCCCAAATACACTCCAAGAAGCCTCCAAATACAGCAAAAAGGGTCTAAGTACACCCCCAAGAAGCCCTTAATACTTCAAAAGCAAGAAACTAAGTCAGGTTTTATATAACCTATTTCTAAAATGTATTACCGTATCTTATTGGTGAAACGCACGCTGTATCGAGTGAGTCGGGGAATCATATTTCAAACCTATTTATTCCAACGCTTTTCCTTTGTAAGATGCGGTTATGAATCAAATTTAAGTTTTTACTTGCGTCTAACATATTTCTACATGTTTTCAGAGGGAATGCCGGAATGATGATGATGATCATCATGATTAATGATGATAAGAATGATGATGATGATGTGTATATAAGGTCCATGTAATCATAATTGTTCACTGCCGTTTAAAACACCTTAATAACACGAAAACTGCAATTTCAGTTATATTTCAAACCGAACGCTACCGACACAATTCAGTACAAGCATAAAAATGCATCGTAAGCGGTCAGCAGAAAAACCGCTACACGTGTTTATTTTCTCCTCAACCGAAACGCTTCCTTGTGAATAAAGTATGTGAGATTTAATCCCCTAAGAAGATGCGATTCTGTTCTTTTCAGAAAAACGCGCTGCACACACAAAAGTTGTGCCTTTAACAGCGCATGTAATCAAAATTGCTCACATCCGTTTAAACACCTTGATGACACTAAAACCGCAATTTCAATCATATTTCAAAACTAACGGCGACTTTCTGCTTCGGCACGATTTAGGTTAAAGCATAACAATACATCGTAAGCGGTCAGCAGAAAAACTGCTACACGTGTATATTTTCTCCGCAACCGAAACGCTTCCTTATAAATCAAGTATATGACATTTTGTCCCCTAAGAAGATGCAATTCTGTTCTTTCGAGAAAAACGCGCTGCACAAACAAAAAGTTGTGCGTGTTACAGCCCATGTAATCAAAATAGTTCTCAACCGTTTATACATCTTGATGGCACACAAAAAACTGCAGTTTCAGTTATATTTCAAACTACTTGTCCTTTTAAACACGGAACTTTACATTGCTAGCTTCATTCTCAGTATTGCTGTTGGTTTGCCACCATCATGAAAGTTACTCAAGTGACCGTCACCCGCGAAGTTCTTTATATTTCGCCTTCTGGACGTGTATATAGAGAATTACTAACTCGTCAAGAGCAAATATCTACAGAAATCTCCGCAACATTAACACAATACAGCCATCCTGATGACAACATTTACGCCGTCACCAGCTTTGCCAGCGAGTTGCATCAACAATCAAGTGTACACCTGGACCAGTCTTCTTCGTTTTTGCCCCTGAAAACACTGCTTCAGCCCAGCCACGTAGCCGAATTTTCCGTTTCGGCCCCTCCAGGAAATTCAAGCCTTGATGATTCCTCCCGGGAGCTAAGCGCACATACAGCAGCAAACTTCTCATCAGAACTTCCATCCACAATAATCGTTTCTTCATCTCCATCTCCACCTTCTTCCCTGTCGTTCTCTAACATTGAAACATCAACTCCAAATTCCCAAAATGACATTCAACCTCTTTCACCGTCTCCTCGTCACTTTGTTTTCACTCCTATTTCACCTCAACATTCACCTCCCAACGTGCATATAGCTCCTCATTACAGCCCTGTGTCTCCTCCAGTGTATAATTTGCTGCCACTGCTCTCCTGCCAACCATCACAGTTCGCCGTGCCCAAGGTCCGAAGGAATCTCTTAAATCAATTTCAAGAGGCCTTTCTTCGGGAGGAGAACAGCCTGTGCACTAATAACGCAAACAGTGTCGACAACTCAGCATTTCTACAGGACCAGGATGTCCTAGGTGATCAAATAACAGACCTTGCCATTCCTCATCTGGTGCCCGTTTCTCAAAGTGCCAAAAGGCGTATTGTTCGCCAGCAAAGAGCCCGACACATGGCTCCGTACCAGCCGTTATCACCGGAGTGGCGCGTAAGAAAATTCAAGTGACGCTTTTTGTGTGCTCTACAGTGTCCACTCTATAATAACAGTGTTCTTTTGCATAAATTTTTGTTGCATTTTGTTTTTGCAGTGTTCCTAGAACTGTTCAACAGCTGTTTTTTAAAAGCGTTTTTAAATATTTTCTATAGAGCAGAATGTCGTATTTATTATGTAGTAGCGGTATTTATTTTTCCTAAACATATAAATATTAAACTTAACTTTGTAATTCTTAAGGGAATATTTCACATGCGTATTTTAGTATTTCTAGAACTGCTCAACAGCCGTGTTGGCATTCTTCTCTTTTTAAAGCGTAGTAACTACATGCCTAATTGCCTAGTGTTAATCTAGGCGTATTTTCTTTATAAGCAGAAATACCAATTGTCTATAAACATTTATTCAGGAATACATCCACATGTCATCAGTGTAGTGGTTTCATCCCTTAACACTTTTTACTTTGTGTCATTTCATGTGGCTGTTTTTCAATATAACTCAAGTTATACACAGTAAAATATAACGGTGAATTTTTTCTTTAGTGTCCATCATGAAGGCTCTTTGAAACTTTTCTTCTTTGTGCATATAAGACATGTAATTTTTTCCTTGTAATTTTATTGTTTTATTGTTATGTTCATATTAGCTAATAATTGCAATATATATTTAAACAAAAATGCTTTTTCTGTATTTCATTTATTCAGTTTACCTATGCAGAACTCCTTCCATTTTGCTTGTAAGTGTAAAATTAGAATCTCAAGAAGAGGTATTCATGTGAAAGTTTAACTTAGAACCCGTAGGTTAGATGTTTATGTTAGGGTAAATTAAAATGACTTAAGGTCGTGATAAATTCATGTAAATTTTTGCATTAGAACATTCAGCTGAAAAATTCATGTAAGAGTAATTTATATAGATTTTCCCTCCAGTTAACCCTTCCGAGATACTCCTTGTTATTTACCTCAATTTTCCAATACTTCTCTTAAAGGAAAAATCATTACAAAGGACGGGCTGGTTGTTTCGGCGAAATTATTGTTTCAAAATGTTCATTCTGTTGAAGTTCTACTGTTAATCAGCTGTTTCTTGCACGCGTGCATCTGCGCGCACGTGGCGCGTTTTGTCCGATTTTTTTTTTGAAAAATTAACAATTTTTGAAAGTTCAAAATTTTTTATTTTTTGAAACATTAGCAATTTTTGAAACTATAGATTTTTTAAATTTGTTTGGGATTTTATGAAATTTTAGGCAGTTTTTAAAAGTTTAGGCATTTTTGCAAAAATTAGGCACTTTTTTAGAGGGTTTAAGAAATTTTAGGAAATTTTGGAATGCTCAAAAGTATTTCGAAATTTAAGAACTTTGTGAAGTATTTAGAATTGCGAAATTAATGTCAATTAGTTCATTAGAACACTGAGTTGAGAAATTCATGTGACAGTAATTTATATAACTTTTCCCTCCAGTTAACCCTTCCCAGAAATTCCTTGTTATTTGTCTGAAATTTCCAATCGTTCTCTTAAAGGCAAAATGAATTCGGCTATAGCCGTTCAAAACAGACCAAAGTTCAACTGCACGCTCAGATATCCACGCACCTGCAACAGGTCACACTTTTGCAAGCTTGCATTTTTTCTGTAACCCGTAAGTGTTACTCCTTTAAATGGCACACACACAAGCATTTTAGTTTTCTCTAGAGCAGCGGACGTGCAAGGTAAAAGCCAAGACAACAAACATTGCTGGAATGTATTCAAATACGATATAGGGGAATGTCTACTTTTCACACTCTCATCAATTACGCACCACGTACTTTAAACTTATTATTGGTCTTATTCATGTTAATGCAGCTAAATGTTATTATATATTTCCGCTAAATACTCTTTTTAAAAGGATGGAATGCACACACAAGCAATTTGCTTTCTCTGCCTTAACCCCTCTCGACCAATCAAAGACATTCTTATTTTAACCAATCGAAACTTTACACGTCACTTCCGGCAGTGAAATGCGGAGCATCGTGTTTTCTGAGAAAATTACTGAAAAAACTGCCTAAAAAGCAGTTCTCACGGTAACAGGAAAATAGTCGTGGGTGTTTTAGTTACGTAACTTCCGGTATAAAAAGAGGTGGGGAGGAAGTCAGCGCGCATTAAAGGTGCGCAACACATATTGTTTCAAAAATATTCATTCTGATAAACTTCTATTGTTAATCAGCTGTTTCTTGCACGCGTGCGCGCGCTATCCACGTACCTGCAGCAGGACATTTGTGCAATGTTGCATTTTTTCTGTAACCCGGAAGTCTGACTCTTTTTTTAAAGGGATAGAATGCACACACAAGCAATTTGCTTTCTTCTACAATACCGGAAGTTCCAGTTCTTAATAAAAATAAAAAAAAGATAACCCCTTTTCCCCATTGGTCGAAATCCGGCTCTGCATGGGCCAATCAAAAACATTCTTATTTTAACCAATCAAAGCCTTACACGTCACTTCCTGCCTCCGTTTCAATAATAAGCTCACCTGAATTTCTTCCTTTTGATCCTTGGCCGCCCAATTAGACACTTGTCAGTCTCCATTCCCTCTCCTAAAGTCACGTGACCTTTATTCCAATGTATTCTTAATAAAAATAAAAAAAGATCACCATAACCTTCAAGATCAAACGGTCTGCAGACCCAAGGTCAATCTCCCGGGGCGCCGCGCTATGTACGCGAACGCGTGCACGCACGCGTAGATCAGTTCGTCAACGGAGGATATAGCCTGTCCGGAAGGTGCTCGGGGGAAGGAAGTGCGTCGAGGGTGCGTCGTGGAATGCTGGTAGTCAAGAGGGTACGCGGGGTTGCGCCTGGGGTGGGTGGCACATGCAAAGAGTCAAGAACGTGCGCGGGAGTACGTCAAAGAATGCGCGAGTAGGGTGGTGGTGCGCAAAAGTGTCTGGGGGATGCAGACATTCAAGAGGGTGCACCGGGGTGCGCTGGGGTGCCCCGGGGGTTGGTGGTAGATGTAGAGAGTCACGAGGGAGTGCGTCGAAGGATGCAGAAGTTCCAGGTTGCGCGTGGTGCCTGGGCGATGCAGAAATTCAATAGGGTGCGCGGGGGTGCCCCGGGGGTGTGTGGCAGATGCAGAGAGTCAAGAGGGTGCACCGGGGTGCGCTGGGGTGCCCCGGGGGTTGGTGGTAGATGTAGAGAGTCAAGAGGGTGCGCGGAAGTGCGTCTAAGGATGCAGGAAGTCCAGGTTGCGCGTGGTGCCTAGCAAATGCAGAAATTCAAGAGGGTGCACGGGGGTGCCTCCCAGTCCAGAAGGTGCACCATGACCTTCAAGGTCAAACGGTGATGGGTGAGGTGCAGACCCAAGATCAATCTCCCGGGGCGCCACGCCGTGTACGCGAACGCGAACGCGTGCGCGCACGCGTAGATCAGTTCGTCAACGGAGGGTCTGGAGGGTGCTCGGGGAAGAGAAGTGCGGTGCGTCGGGGAATGCTGGTGGTCAAGAGGGTGCGTCCAGGAATGCGTCAAGGGGGTACACGTGGTTGCGCCTGGGGTGGGTGGCACATGCAGAGGGTGCGCGGGAGTACGTCAAAGAATGCGCGAGGTGGTGCGTAAAAGTGCCTGGGGGATGCAGAAATTCAAGAGGGTGCACCGGGGTGCCCCGCGGGTGGGTAGAGAGTCAAGAGGGAGTGCGTCGAAAAATGCAGAAGGTCCAGGTTGCGCCTGGGGGGATGCAGAAATTCAAGAGGGTGCACGGGGGGGGAGTGCGTCGGGGGTGCGTCCAGAGGGTGCACCATGACCTTCAAGGTCAAATGGCATGACCTTCAAGGTCAAATGGCATGACCATCAAGGTCAAATTGTCGGAACTTCAAGGTCAAATTGTTCTAGGTCATATTGCATGACCTCAAAGGTCATTCAAGGTCAAATGGTCGGAACTTCAAGGTCAAATGGTCGGATCCAACACTTTACTACTAACGTTTATGATGGAGTACATTTTTATTTTGATAGGAAAGTTCAAGCTGTGCATTGCACTTAGGAAATACAATAAAACAGGTTCAAGCACACCCAGCAAAGGGGCTAACAACTCCATAAACCTTCAGTAGTGACTATGATAGGGAAGTCTTGGCGATTTCTTTAAAAATTTGATAACCTGTTTTATGTAAATTGTAGACTTTTATTAATTCTACAAAAGGTAAATAGCTGACAGTTCTGTTATAAAACAACAGGTAGGTAAATGTTAAATAACTACACATTGAGTATCCATCTCATACAACTTTTGCTATTCCCCTACTATGCCCACCCTACATATATTACATATAGTTGAATGGAGGCAAATAAATCTGTTTTCTGTATTTTATAATGAATATAAATAACTAGGGATTACTCCGAGGGTAGTGCATGTGTATAATAAGCACCACCTTCGAAAGGGGAATTGTATAGTTAAAATGCAGTCAAGCTTACTGTTCTTCAAGATGCAGTTAAACGTCTTTTCTAACAACAGAAGCTGAGAAAGTGGTCTCAACCTGTCAGTTTACAACAATTTTATATCACTATTCCATGAATCTGAACCATTTTGAAGTTTGGCACGAACTGACTCATTGTGGAAGTTCACTCTTGATAGTATGAGGCGTGTCTGTAAAATAAGGTCTCCAAGGCACTGGGGCCGTAAGGAACGCTGTTACACGAAATCCGGCAACACTGGCGTGTAGCGAGTTGCATGTAGTAATCCATTTTTTGAGTGCCAAGGGCACTACCCCCATTGCAATTCGTCGTCAGTTATGCGAAATCTATGAGCCACAGTGTATGGACGTCGAAAACGGACGAAAGTGTGTCAGAGAGCTCAAAGACGGGCCTACAGACGTTCATGACGAACAGCGTTCTGGCCGGCCTTCGGTTTCAGCCGGAAAAATTGCAAAAGTGCAACAAGAAATGCTTAAAGATCGGCGTGAGACAGTTCGCGAGCTGTGAGAACTTATCCCTGAAGTCAGTAAGGCTACGACTGACTAGATTTTAACCGAAGCGCTCGTTCCCATAGTGCACACGCAACGGCCGCCCTCCTGACTCAGTTCGGATGGGACATCCTCACCCATACATCCCCCCCCCCCCCAAGGTCCAGACTTAGCACCTAGTGATTATCATCTGTTTCTTAAGTTGAAGTCATACCTAGGTGGAACACATTTCCAGACCGACGATGATTTGAAAAACGAGTTTGAGGGATAGTTGCGCAACTTGGCGGGAGAGTGCTATGACAAGGGTATACAAAAAAGCCACAGCGCATGCAAAAAAGTGCATCGATCGCAATGGTGATTACGTTGAAAAATAGCTGGAAGTTCCGGCTTACCATCAATGTAACATTCATTGACAGTAAACATGTTTTCTATATTAAATAAAACTTATTTTACGGACAGGCCTCGTAGTAGTAAAGTCGAAGCGAAAGGGATAGACCAAGTCTCTGTCAGTTAGTACCCATCACGGTCACCCTTGGTAGCAAATGACAATCAAAAGTACCACTAATACTTACATAAAGATAGTGTGTCATATTGGGAATTGAGGAATTACCCACTAATTAATTACCAGTGCAAAAACTAACGAAAAATTGTGTTCTGTATGTGTCACATGCCTTGTTCACATTTGCGTTAAATTAATCACTATTTTAATATTACGTACATTGCCAATAGTGTACAGTAGATGATTAAACGAGAAGTTTGCTTCTGCGAGCACTACGATGTGACTTTTGGTATTTAACATAAATAAAGTAGGGTTTTTGCAAAGTAGCCCGTTTTCTACATTGTCACTAGAAAACAAGGTGAAACAGAAGTTAAAGAAAACATAAACTTGACCTTACATAATTATAGAAACAATGTGATGGCTAACCGCTTGGAAGTTCACGAAGACGTCTGCAAGAAAAATAAATTATCTGTGGATGCGAAGTCAAAAATGATTTCCACGTTTTTTTTATACCTCAAACTACCTGTCAAAAAATTGCGATGCTCAAAAAGTTCCGAATCTCTTAAATTGATATGCTGCTCAGTAGCCTATTCGTAAATTTTATGATACTTCGATATTTGCTTGCGAAGGTCGACTAAACCTCAGAGTCTGACAGAGTAATTAGTTCTGCGTTGGTGTGTTAGATGGCTCTTAATGCCAGTGCTTAGTGTAGAACAAAAGAAGTCACACCTACTAGTAGCGATGGTGTACATACATATAAATGAGCATCATTTCAACCACTTCTCATGATCAGATATCCCCTATCAAGTAATTAAAGAACGTTAATCATCTTTAAAATACGACGAAGTAATGCTGGCACTACAAATGCATTCATACTTCAGCCGCTACTTCAAATAGCATTGCATTGAAAGGCACGCGGTTAGTTTATACATGTATGCACCAGGTTAAGCTGTCTAAAGTAAAATTTGCATTGTAATACACTAATGAATGAAATGGTGTATTGCTGTAATGAATTATTACTTTACTGCAGCACAAAATATTAGAAGGAGCCTAGCTTGTCTTTTATTTGTTTACGAAAGACAATAAACAAGAACAGAAATGTAAGTTCTGAACAGCAACTAGTCTTATTTTTGTTCCAATCAAGCAATTAGAGATGGGCAGAAAGTAACGCAACAATGATATTTTAACTGTTACTGAAGAATAGACATACTAACTGGTTACCCATTAACGTTATCAAAGTAACGAATACAAAGTAACTATAACGAATGATCTTGGCTAAAACTAAACTAATGCGACCATGAACAGTTGAACACAAAGAAGGCGACACTCATAAGTAGTAATGTGGCTTCGATATGGATTTATATGTGAGTGAACATAAATGTGAATGCTGATAGCTAAAAATGCATTCTTAAGGTAAACTTTTTAAAAGTGATAAAAATCAGTTAATGTTGCACATGTTCCACAAGTTATTTTACTTAAATGACATTGTGAAGTTAACTGCCGAGTATGTCAAATAACAAAGAAGAGTTTTGCGAATACTCTAAGAGAATTCAAAAGGACTGGTGCCCAGAGCGGTTCGTGATAAGGGCGAGAAGGCGCTCGACACCCTTAAAGAAATCTTACGGAAATAAATGAACCATGACCTCTCGACAAGTAAGGACAGTTTATTTTTAAAATATGAGAAATCTTCATGAGGTAGTAAAACTGATGTCTTCATGCCTACAGTATATGGCTCTGCGCGTTAGGATAAGCGCCGAACTGCTGCATTTCCACGTAACAGAAGACATGCGGCTCTGAAGGTGGCAAGGGAGTGGGGGAGGAGTGCCTGTGCTCATCCGGCGCGGTTCTGTTCGCGCCTAGAGCAGTCCGCAGAGTAGTTTTATATTGCTAAAATGCACGGGTTTTTTATGTTACTGTTCCCTGTGAAGTTAAGAACATTAACAGAGTGTTACAGGTGACTTTATAAAATCCAGTAACTAAAGAATGATGGATACATTTGCAAAATCACTAATGGAAGTGCAATTTTCAAGGTTGACTCTTGAAGAAAAAGTACAATTGAAACCTTTGGGCAGACCAACATCCGAATTCTTAATGGGAAAATTAAAAACATAGAAAAATGAAAACCGGGTGTTTAAGAGGCCCCGTAGTTCTAAGGTCATGTATAAGAAATGTGACTGGATCTGTGGCTGCGAAATTCTCAAGTCCTTTTTCTGCTATCTGTGTGTTTTGATTGCTCCTAAATGTGTCGATTGTTTGTGGACTGTTAAGGGAGTGAGTACTACGAAACAGTTTTAACAGAAAAAATAAAAAACATGAACATTGTGGTACATATGTCACTCCTAGGAAAACAAAACATTGCATCATGTCTTGACTCCGTGTTTAAAGAAAATGTTAAGAAGCATAAAATTCAAGTGAGTAAAAATAGATATATTTAAGAAAGGCTTAGTTCATGTGTGAAGTTTTACGCTGTGTTTGAACTAACTTTACGAGCACATGACCAATCTGTTACTTCTTCCAATCCAGGAGTGTACAGGGGCCTCATTCACTATAGAGCTGAGCTGGATACTGTGATGAAGGAACGTTTATAAACAGCCTCAGTATTTAGAGGAACTACAAAAACAGTGCATAAGTCTATAGGGAGAAAATACAGCAAAAGATACGGGCTTCTGTTTTTTCTCCCATTCAGTGTGATGAGACAACTGACGTTTCAAAACACTGTCAAATGGTTTTGGAATTCCGTTACGTATATAAGGAATTCCTAAATGAGACTTTGGGCTTTTGTGAACCATGAAGGAAGAGATGCAGACTCTCTGACAAAGTGCATAAGGAATGAAATATACCCACCTCTTGGAAATAACAGAGAAAAGCTCATTGCCCAAACCATTGCCAGAGTTATGAGTGGAAGGACTGATGGAGTACAGGCCTAAATAGGGGGAAGCATATCCATATGCATACTTTGTCCATTGATATGCACACCACTTGAACTTCAACATACAAAAGGCAACTAACCCTAATTCCCAGGTATTCCTGTTCCTTTCAGATCTGTCGGATGTTCCAGCATTCTTTTTCAATTCCTCTTTGCGACCTGATAATTTAGAAAAGGTAGTGCAACCAAGATTGCACAGAGTTGCTTTAACAAGATGGAATTACAATATTCGTACCGTCAATGTTGTGTACGAAAACATATAAAACCTGAAATATTGCTTCAAAATTATTCAAGAGAGTTGCACTAATACAACCACAATAAATGAAGCCAGTAGCTATAGAAGAGCTCTTGAAGAACTAAATTTTATTTTTTGGTTAAGACTTTTCCACAAAATCCTACCTCATGTAGACATTCTGTAACAGCAACTTCAAAAGAAGAGCAAAGATAGTGTAAATTTACAGAATGACATACTTATATTTAAACAACAAATGGAAAAGGAACGGTTGAATATGGATGAAGTACACAAAAACTTAAGTGAAGAATTTCCACAGCCGCCAAAGCAAGAAACAGTATGGAATTGCACATGGGTTGGAGATGCCCAAGGAGGTGTGTAACGTCATTACAACTACTGTCATACATAGATCTGTTTATAATGGACATCTAGGGCGGTAGGAGGATATTCGAATAATATTTTTGTTGTGTATCAAAGGTGACAGCTAAATTTTCTCTACAGCCATTGTATGTTTTCTAGCAGTGTACTTATTCGTGCCCTTATTTTCTTCATTATTTACATTTACATTTCAGTGAATACTTCAGCAGACATGTAAAAACAGAAGCTAGATCGAGAAACTAAATTAGCCGAAATTATTAACGAATTTGCAACAGATTGTCTATCAAGTAACAGTACACAATTCACTGACATGCATGTCATGTGGAAATCAAACTTGCTAAATAATCGCTAGTTAAATGACACCGTGCCATGCCAAACACCTTGCACATCTCACATTGTTGCAAAATATGGATCCGGATGACCAAGAGGCACCAGAGAATGCACCTTTAACAAGCTGACAGTCTGCATTCTTTTACCAGCTTGCTTAATGTTGGTATGCTGCAATATTGCGTTCCATAAAGTGGAAAATAACGTTTTAGAACATTTATGGAAACATATAAGGGTATAAAATATCACTGGAAACAACCCTTTGGAAAACATATCTACAGCAGAAGTATGATAGACGTTTGCATGACATAAGACAGTCAGTAGTGGATTACAAGATGTGAGCTTTCTTGGACGAAACAGATTAAATAGGACGCTTTGTGGTGAACGTAGTTATCGGGATTCCTTCTGCAGATCATCCTGGTAAGAGTTTTCTCTTGATGCAGTAGTAACTAAAGAGGTAAATTATGCGACAATTTCATCAATTTGAGAGAGCAACGTCTTGTGGCCTGATGACGTTAAAAAGAATAATGTTCTTCTGTTCAAATCTGATTGTGCAACATACATGGTAGAAGCTGCCAACCAACTAATGCATGTTATGTTTAGCACATGCTTTACAATGAGTGGTCGAATCAATCAAGTTAGTAATGCAGGTGTAGACAGCTTTGTAGCTCATTTAAAGGACTTTACAGGATTGCAAAATTCAGAAAGTTAGCGCCAGACATATCGCTACCACCACGGTCAGTTGCGACCAGATGGGTAACTTGGCTAGAGGCTTTAATCTATTTTGCCGAACATTATGACAAAATTGTTTCGGTATTAGCCAATTTAGAAACACATGACAGTTCTAGCATACAAACTGCCAAACCTCTAGTAACAGATCAACTTCGTAGAAATATATTACTGATTGCACATTTATTCAAAATTTATTCACAACTATCACACTGTTAGAGCCCAGAGGAATGGAGCTGACTGTGAGGCATGTACAAGAATTTTCAAAACGGATTTACCAATCCACAACGGAGCCTCGGCTTCGTTATACCCGGTGATGCGTTCCGTTATGCCGAAACCCCATAAATTGCACCTTTTCAGGCCTTTTTTATCCAAATTTATTGAACTCTATTTTACACAGTGGTGTATTGGGGTTAGAGTTGATACATAAAAATATACAATTTTAACAAAAACATTTTAAATACTAGAAGGGAGAAATTATGTTTTATTCTGATGCATATTAATTTAAACTATTTCAGACGTTTAAACACTGTGTTTATAAACATCATGGAGTACTTATACTGTTGTGGCTTCATTAGCAAAGATGAGAGCGGAGCAGAAAATTCATAGAATATTAATTCTTGTCTTTCTCTCCAGAAAATGGGACAACAGAAAAGGAGATGAACCACAGTTTGAATTTCTTCACCACACATGCACTCGGGGTTGGATGATAAGTGAAAGTGTGATAGGTATTCACCAAATTTACCATGTCCACTTAAAAATTGTGTCAAAACAAAATTTGGTACAAGAGTTTCACATTTTCCTCTGTCATATACACTAGGGAAAAATAATGTTTTTGTTAAACTTCCATTTGGAGTTGTTAGCCATTGTTGGTTCCATTCTTCAAGTATATGTTGATGTATTATTCTCCTTACAGTAGAAATAGGTCATAAAGGGTATGTCACAGGAACAATGGATTCTGCAGCCTTCTTAGCCAAGCAGTCAGCTCTCTCGCTACCTAAAATTCCACTGTCCTTTAAGCCATCCTATGCAAATATGTCCTGGATGGTTTTGAAGCAAGGTTCCGATTTCATGTGCTAATGACTTTAAATTGTATTTATCATTAATAGCGAGTAGAGCTGATTGTGAATCACTAAGAATACGGGCACTGTTCCCATTAACAGTACACCATTTTATAGCTTCTTTAATTGCTAAGAGCAAAACCGTTTACATGGAACTTTTGCATGCGCTGTGACAGTTTTTGTATACCCTTGTCATAGCACTCTCCCGCCAAGTTGCGCAGCTAGCGCTCACCCTCGTATTTCAAATCATAGCTGGTCTGGAAATGTGTTCCACCCAGGTATGACTTCAGCTCAAGAAACAGATGATAATCACTAGGTGCTAAGTCTGGACTTTAGGGGGGTATGGGTGAGGATGTCCCATCCGAACTGAGTCAGGAGGGCAGCCGTTGAATGTGCAGTGTGGGAACGAGCGGTTCGGTTAAAATCTAGTCAATCGTAGCCTTACTGACTTCAGGGATAATTTCACGAAGGCCCATCCCTACGTTATATAAAGGATGAAATTAAGCGTCGAGCCACTAAATTTTACGATCGTTTACAATTCCATCAGAATGCCTTAGTTAGGTCTCTTAGGGATTATCGTCCCAGTGATCGCCGCAAAGGGCAAAACCGGCTCCCCCACCGGTGACGCCAAGGTATATCTACCAACCTCAAAATTAAACGACCCAAGGACTAGTCTGGAAAATCAAAATTGTTTTTCTTTTTCTAAATTTAATCGCCGCCAGTAGTGCACAACGGGTCGCTGCACCTGGCTCCTCAACCGTTGACGACGACGACCAATCCACGAACATTCTACCTGAAATAAAGATCAAAATATAAAGTGTCATTGAAAAGAATGTAGCGTTCGGTGGGATGTACCGCATACGAGATGCAGTTTTAGATGCCAACAAAAGCTACGATACTGATACAGGTACAGAACTGAGCAAATATACGCCGATCACATCATATAATGATTGAAGGAGCTTTTTCGCAGTATAAATCTTGTTTGACGGAACCTAGAATGAGTTTTTCATTTGAAAGGCTTCAGAGGTACATTATTCTATTTAGTAATGCTGCCGCAGATCAGTAAATATGTAGAAAAATTGTTGCTTTGATATTTTGTCTTGTAAAGAGTCTTCAGATATTTAAGAAATTAGTTTTATTATTTCACATCCGATCAGAAAAAGATTTCAACCTGCATTATAATTGCTTATGTGTTGCCACAATGTGCCTATTTAAATAATGAGACAAATCCGTATGTACTATATAAGAATTTGTATGTTGTACATAATGATCTAAATAGGTGTGCATTTAGAAATGTCTCGTAATTCTTTTTTGTTCTCTGGTCAACCGCTTTCAATGCCCCTCCGCCGTGCGCTCTTAAATCTATGACTTGTTTGGATGCCGGGAGTGTGTCGGTGGCAACCTATATAGGGTACGGCGAGCGTAACAACTTCCTAGCTCAGCGTGACATTACATATTAGGCATGTAATCAAGAAGGAAGAAAAATTATTCAAGTTATTACAGTAAAACCTCTCTAAAACTGAACGTGATCGTTCTGGCGTTTATTTTCCGTTTACGCAGGTTTCCTTCTTACAGAGGGTTATGTTTGAGTACAAAGACATTACGAAGGAGTCACTAAGGTTTACATGGAAGGAATAATATAGAATGAAGTATGAGTAACAATAACAGCCTGATATGTTTTCAACTTACATGCAATGGTTGTAGTTTATAACCTAATTTCTCTGTTTGTTTACAATTTTCCCTTCCCAATCTGCAACTGTCAGCATATCAACATCATGTGCTTACCAACACACAGCATTTAAAACAATGTTATACCGATGTTTGAAATCCTCGAACAATCCATTAGAAGCTCTGTAATTGTCATTGCCTAATTTTCTTGCTGTCTCTAAAGCTTGAGTCTGAAGCAATTATCCAGAAACGGGAGTTCTTTTAGCGCGTGCACTAACAAACCACTCAAACACTGCACGATTTAGCTCGTAATACTTGTAGATTTTGTAATGCGTTTCACATGCCCTGTTGTTCCCTTTAACCACTCGTATTTAAATTTTCAAAATCTCATAAGAATGGGTTTCCCCACTAAGCAACTCAGATAATTTTTAGCTGGATGTTTGTTCTTTTCCTGTTCTTCAGTAAGCTTAAGCTTTTCCTCCAGTAATGACGTCTTATATTTAGAAGTCAGTTTACAGAATTCGTGTGCACACAAACTATGTTTTTTAAATCACTAAAGTTCACAGTTTTCTTCAACTCGTACTTGATTACTTCTAACAACGGAACTGAGAATGAACACACTACAAAACGGTTGTACCCTTACCACGTGTGTTGGAAGAATTGAGAGAGCTAATGATTTGTTTTCCATTTTCCTCGAAGGATTACAGTTTATGACTTTATGGTTCATGGAACTTCGGTGCAAGCGCAGTCGCCCTCAAGATTATTGCACTTTTTAAAATATGTAGTTGTACATATGAAGTAATCCATTTTAATAAGGTTATTTACGGAGACGGCTCCCAAAATATTTCCGTTGACGCTCTAGGCAATTTTCCGCGCCATAGTATAGTTTTTGTCCTCTTGGTAGCGTAGATGGCAGCGTGTCTGCCTCACGTTCAAAAGGTCCCGAGTTCGAATCTCGGTCAGGGTGAGTTACCTGGATAAGGTTTCTCCGGGGTTTTCCCTTATCCTAAAAGATGGCTGTCGGGCAACTCTAAGCTCCATGGACCCTGGGCCCATTTGAACATCATTTCACCCAATCCATTCACCGTCCGATATGACTTAAAAAGTTCTAGGACGTAAATTACAAATATATATAGTTTCACATGGGAAATAACTCCCTTCCTAAATTTATTTTACGTTTTTTCATGTTTCCGGTATATAATGGTTCCGTCTTGGTCAGATTATTTTGTATATGCTTAATTTCAATCAAGTCTATGTTGCCAACAATAATGCACTTTCTTCTCTTGTGTCTACATAATGTTATGTTTATATTTGGGAATCTATAAAAATCACGTCAACTGCACAAGTTCTTTAAAGTTCTGCACAGGACTGTAAAAGCGGTATAAATCTAATTTTTGATTGAAGACCGTCCTATTAATGAAAGATATTGATATATGGAAACGTAGAGTCAGCCATAGCCCGGTCAATGCCATAGCCGGGATTTGAAACACGGATCTTCTGGTCTCCGTCCAGCCGCTCTATCATTGAACTACTATGGCCAATGTGCCGATATGACATTAAATTCTCCAACTGACTCTTATTTTTCCCGGTTAATCACTTAGGAATTCTCATAAAAACATGAGACAACTACCTTAATGGCGACATACAACGTGTTAGTACTTTAAGGCCCGAGCTTTATAGTTAACTACTATTAGGTCAACTAATGGAACTTAATTGTTCTTTCACACATGCCGTGTGTAGGCTAAATTGTGAAAACGTAGAGTCAGACTGAAAAATTCCATGCCATAACCGGGATTTGAACCACGGATTTTCTGGTCTCCGTCCAGCCGCTCTAACCCTTGAGCTACTATGGCCAACGTGCCGATATGACATTAAATTCTCCAACATACACTTAATTTTCCCGGTAAACCACTTAGGAGTTCTTCTAAACACATGAGACAACCAGCTTAATGGCGACTTACAACATGTAAGTACTTTAAGGCCCGGGATTTATATTTAAGCACTATTAGGTCAATTAATGGAAATTAATTGTTCTTTCACACTGGCCATGTATAGGCTAAAATGTGGAAACGTAGGGTCAGACTGAAAAGTTCAAGACCATAGCCGGGATTTGAACCACGGAAAAATATGAATCAGTTGGAGAAATTAATGTCATATCGGCACGTTGGCCATAGTAGCTCAATGATTAGAGCGGCTGGACGGAGACCAGAAGATCCTTGAACTTTTCAGTCTTAATCTATGTTTCCACACGTTAGCCTACACACGGCCCGTGTGAAAGAACAATTAATTTCCATATTGACATATGTTGCTAAAGAAAACCATATTTAGACTGTATCATATAATGAAGTAGGCCTGTATTGACATCATTAATATTTAACCACCATTACGGCCAATTGTTACTGGTTACCATTAATGTAATGCGGACGTGATAATCAAAACATCTTAACTACTAGGCCGTAACAGTTAACAGTTAAATTAAATACAGTAAAGGTTAAATTAAGATGTAACAGTAAAATATAACCAGTAACTGTTACCCTAAAATAACTGTTAGTTGTACCCTTGAAAGAATAAACAGTTCAATTCTTGTCAGTCTGTTAAATTGGTTTCAATGCATTTTGCGGTATAAGCATACAGGTTTTGAAACTGAAATTTCACTTTATAGTGTGTTATTATTATCACCATTTGCATTGTTTTTGTGTGTTGGATCCGCGATGATTAAGTACCGGCACATGCGCAAGAAAGAAAGGGTCAGATAGTGATGTGAGCACTGAACGCTAGCCAAGAGAGATAGACAGAAAAAGAGAGAAAGAGATAGCGTGAAGTCTGAATAATTCCGTCTTTCTCTTGCCGCCGCAAATGGCCTTGAAACGTCGGCGGATTTCTAGAACAATGAATGGAGCTATAAAGGCCTGCAAAGTGTTAGAGCGCTGTGAGTTGATAGTGAGTTGTTAGTTGTGTGTGCAGCTGTGCAGTATTTGTGAATGTGTTGACATTTGGGGTGGGCGGCGGTGATTTCTTTTGTTTGTTTTTGTGTGGCAGTGGAACGAGGTGACCTTGAGAACTGCTGTTGTGTATGTCACGTCATCTTTAGTGCTGCAAGGGCTGTACAAAGTTTCTGTTTACAGCAATAAAGACATTTTAAATTTCTGCAAACAAGAATTTTAATTCTACCTACCCACAAAGTCACAATGTACCTCATTACCATCGGAATTATCGGATGGTTTAATAATGTTAAAATAATTCCAATGTAGCTGACTCCATAGCTTTCATGTTAAACTTATAATACATGTTTAACCCCGCAAGTTTTACAGGCTAACTTAACCTCCAAATAAGATTATTTATAATGAGTCCATTACACCTCACAGTATAAAACTTGTGAAGCTATTTTGTCCTAACACGATAACCAGTCCTTACGGAACACAAATATACGAGCGATTTTTAAACTCATAATGTAGCTACAATAATTCCAATTAATAAATCACTTTAACAATTGCAACACGCAGCAATGGCATGTCCATAACTTTATGGAGTGATATAGCGCATCCTAGTGGCAGGTGCTGTAATAATTCAGGGACCGGATCAGGAATGCAATTACTCCAGGTTGATGTATTTAGTAAGCAACGGTGATGCAGGTCCTGAAATACACTACAATTGAAATGTATTTATTACATATAACTACCTTTTAAGAAATCCGATGTTTTACTTTCACATGCCAGCTTAAATTTATGTAGTTCTCTGACCTGTTATTTCAGAAACATACATCACCATATCTTTAAGTTAAATCAGATTAAATGTACATATCAAAAACGGTTTCATAGCACTTTTAGTTATATGCACTTGGGTGATACAAACTAAAGCTACATGGATACCTGAAAAGCGGGTCACAAAATTCTGCTCTTGTAATTTTATTATTGATATGAAATAACGAGAAAGTTTAAAAATATGTTTGCTTTTTAAATTGCCGACCATAATGCTGTTTTAGATGTAAATATAGTTTGAAACGTATAGAATTTTCATCAATACAGCCCTATTCAAATATATATACATATATATATATATATATATATATATATATATATATATATATATATATATTCCATGTAAACGGTAGTTTATGATGAGGAAACCTTTGTAATGCACATTGAATTTGAATTACAAGTTTCTTAGTATTGTTTTGTTTTCAATTATGGTTTAATGATATACATCTGAAAATATGTATTTTCAGTGACATCTCGAAGTGCAGTTTTTGGGTTGACTTTCTTCAAAATACCAGGAGTGAAGTAGAGCATCGGATTTGTTAAAATTAAGTCAGATTAAACACACAGCAATTTACAAAGCACCCAACACTACGATAAACTTAATCAGTTCAACTTTATAGGTATTCGTTATATATATATATATATATATATATATATATATATATATCTTATTGTATTATGTTAGCTTAATGAGAAACAAACAAGCCGTAGTACTTCCATTGTTGGTACTCCTGGTTCCAGCCTGTGAGAACCAGGCAAGTTCAGACACTTTCAGTACCGCCTACCGCTGCAATGGAGGTAACATGCAGTTAAAGTTGATGCTAGAGGAAGATCCGGAGTTTCTTTCAAACGTAATCACTGCTGATGTAACTTGGCTACATCATTTTGATCCTGACAGCAAACAGCAAAGCTCAGTCTGAAAATCTCCTTTATCACCCGACCCCCAAAAAAGCAAAAGTGGTTGCTCCTGCTGGGAAAGTTATGGTCATCTCATTCTTTGATATTCATGGAATGCTTTATCAGCATGTTGTACCTGCACACACATCAGTAACTAGACAATACTACAGCAATGTCCTGAAAACATTGCAAGTCCATATCAGGCGCAAAAGGCTACATTTCCGTGAAGCAGGCTGGATGCTGCAACACAATAATGCGCGGCCGCATATTGCCAATGTTGTTGCTGAATATCTTGCAAAAATCAACGTGAAGTGCATCACTCAACCTCCCTATAGTCCGGATTTAACCTCTTGTGACATTTTTCTATTCCAAAGCTTGAAGAAATGCCTTCGTGGGAGACATCGATCATCAGAAGCAGTGGTGAAGGCTGAGGAGGCGATTTTGAAGGATCTCTCAAAAATGGTTTCCATCATGTCTTTGAAGACTGGCAGAAACTCTGGGAAAGGTGCATCGCATTCAGGGGAGACTACTTTGAGAGGAACCATCAAAATAATGAGGATGAGTAAAGGTACAAGGTCCAACAAAATGTGATCATTCTTTATTGAGCAGTCTTCGTATTAATCAGCTCTACGATCTTTACTGAGTTTACGCTACTGTTCCACTTTTTAATTATACAAATTTATATCAAAATTAACAAATAAACACGGTGTTTATGAATCTACTGCGTACATTTTATTTTTCTTGTCAATATTTCTAAACATATTCTTATAATACTTGCTAAGAGCCGGCTTTGAATAAAGCAATAAGTGAGATAATGGAAGGAAGAACCTCCTCTATCCGCAATATTTAAATCATCATCATCATCATCATCATCATCATCATCATCATCATCATCATCATCATCATTTATTATTTATTATTATTTATTATTATTACTATTACTATTATTATTACTGTTACTATTATTATTATTATTATTATTATTATTATTATTATTATTATTATTATTATTATTATTATTATTATTATTATTATTATTATTATTATTATTATTATTATTATTATTATTATTATTATTATTATTATTATTATTATTATTATTATTATTATTATTATTATTATTATTATTATTATTATTATTATTATTATTATTATTATTATTATTATTATTATTATTATTATTATTATTATTATTATTATTATTATTATTATTATTATTATTATTATTATTATTATTATTATTATTATTATTATTATTATTATTATTATTATTATTATTATTATTATTATTATTATTATTATTATTATTATTATTATTATTATTATTATTCACCCAAAATGAAACTTAACTATTCTTTAGATACACATTTTGTTGGAAGAAATTTATGTTTAAGTTGCATACATCTTTGTACTGGAAATTAACTGCATATCTCAAGGGCGTCAAGCTGTGGTGCTTAAGCAGCGAAAAAACTAGTTTAAAACAAAGAATCAAGGTCTTATAGAGTATGTATAGCTTAACAATAAAACTATACTTTCATATCCCCTTTAGCTTCAACAATCGGCTGTATCTCCTCTGTGCCACTGAGTGAAAATAGTTCCATGGTAAAATTGTTCCATGGAAAATAGCCCAATGGAAAATAGCTCAGAGGTCTCAAAACATATATTTCAGACGAAATGTCTAAGGAGTACAACAAGATCGAAGAAGAATAAATAAAAAGAAGAAGGAACACTTAGTGGTGAAGAAGATTTTACAGACATTGTTAAAAATAATAATCACTGTCTCTTCCGATTTTGATGAAGACATTAACAATATTTTGTAAATCGACAATGCCGGAGGTTATAAACCGATTACGGAGGAAGGCATTATTGCGTCATGAAATGTTGCTGAAAATGAAAAGGAAGTGTATTCAGATGCAGACAGTGCTGATGCCCCTTTGTACGTATGAAATCAGTAATTGCATAAATAACTTGGTCTCCCTCTTCACCAGTTCATACGTCAGATCGCCTCTCGCTTCTTCTCAAACCTGCCAGATGTTCCAGGAGCTGTGATGTACGACATCGGCGTACGAACCCGCCAACCCACACGCCCGAAGAGTCGACTCCCACAGGATCTCCTCCTTAGTGACTCTGACTCAAAAACTATGAATGTTGATTCACAGAGAATATTGTTCTTGTTACCTCTTTGATTACTTGCTTTTTATTATTAGTTTCTTTTCTCTCTGTCTCTCTTGTTTGTCATCCTCGTTTCTCAGTGTTCTGTAGATAATTGGAGCCAACTTGGTTTTCCTTACATGTCGTCTATTTTATAAACTTTCAATTAGTTAATAAGAATCTGTAACGCATGTAATGCTGATTGATCATTGAATAAAAATAATAAGACAGTGTTGATGAACCAGCTGCCGTTATGACCTTTGCACAAGTAGTAGCAAATATAGAAACTGATGCTTTTTTTCGAAAGTCAGCCAAAACATTGGCTAATGAACTACTGTTAAAAAGCGCGTGCGAGATCTAAGCGATACACTAAAGTGAGACAGCAGAAGCTCACTGTCTTTTTACTACCACCTAATTTGTAGCTATATTGTGTACAGTGCAAATACATAGGCTATTACAGTACTTAGTGTACGTGCTTTTAGGTGAAAGTGTGCCTATGTACCTTATACACTCCATTAAATATGTTTGGGTGATGTGCATATTTTCTTTATTGTTTATCCGTCACTCTCTGATCAAAACGGATTTTCGTTAACTTGGAACGGCACTGGTCCCAGTTGATTTGAGTAATCGATGTTTTACTGTATCGAATTCTCGGGTGGGATGCAATACCGTCTTTGTCTACTGTGTATAATGAAAGTAAAAGATAAAGAAAGTCGTAAACGTCGGCTGCGAATCGAAGGTCAAGTTTAGCATTGAATGCGTTGTGTCAGAGCAAGCTGTTTCAGTTGGCCTTGTACGCTGGAGTTCGTGACAACACAGTAAACTGCTGCTTCTATTCCTGGTAAGCAATATCAATGTTAAGGTTTACGATTATAGCGTCATTAACGTTGAAAACACAAACGGTGACCTACGCAGTTGATGTACAGAATCGAAAGCAGTGCTGTCACCGTCTTCTTGATTTCGGTAGATCAACCAATTTCACATTATCGCTCTACTAAAATGCTTTAGTTTTTGTTTTGGAACTATTAGCTTTTTCCACTAACTAGTTTAAGTATGTAAAGCATCCCAACCAAAATTTCGATACCTATTACATGTTTAGAGGTACCTTAGATATGTTTTTGTTTTTCTTTCTTTTTCTTTTTATTAGAAATACTCTATGTATTTGCAGCATGACACAGTGTAGCTAGTTGACCCTTAAATCTAGTTCTATATCCACGTGTTTCTATGTTTTCCTTGTTTAACATTACAGTTGAACTCACGGTGAGACGGTACGCCCCATCTCGTCTATGTTAAAATATACAGCTTGATCCGTTTTTTCTGAAACTTAAGAGCACATACATGAACATTTTACAACATGTTATTTGGTCCTTAGAGAAACTACTGATCTATAATTAAGCTGTATTTACAGTTTGAAGCAATTTATATATATTTTTCTCTTTCATTATTTTTTCTTGCTTTTTTGCATTAAAACACCATAACATGGAGCTTATTGATTAAATTACTGTGTTTGTAGATGCACAGCATTTCTGAAGGTACCTTTATAATCTGTAAATGTTATATGTACATATCTCGAATAGTTTCTGAGAAAATGGGGCAAAAATTTAAAAAAAAATAATTTCGAGAAAAACAGCCTTAAAGTTTCCAATAAGAACTACAGCTTACAATTTACTCTGTAGCTTGATTTAAACATCTTTATTATTTTCATTTAGTAACACAGCTTCTTTGTCAGAAGCTCTTATGGAATTTTCTGCAACCTTTTTCAGGCTATTTCATAAAAATTTATATATTTGAAACACCTTGTAGGGTGTCACTTGTCAATGCATCTTAGCCCATAATCAAGTCTCACATTGTTTTCATGGAGGTCACTATTAGTATATTGTTGTGAAGAGCAAAGTGACGTTTAAGAACTGCAATTCAGGCCTACAATTTTCAATTTATTCCCTATACCAATTCTTGCACTCGATTTTTCTTGTAACCTAACCTCACCACCACATACTGCATGACAGTTTCTTCTTGCACTCGTCTTAAAATGCCTAAATCTATCTCAATTTTAGATTGAGTACAGTCTTCAACACAGTTTATACATATTTTTTTACATTTGTTAGTAATTTGCTTTTCGAAATACTTGGAGGAGTTGCACATGATCAACCGCCACATGGTTGGGTATCTTTATTTTAATTGACCTCTAAGGCTAAGGTATTGTCTTGTAAAATCTATTGCCCTTGTTCTTATTTTTCTGTAAACATCTTTATATTTTGTCATATTCTTACACAACTACACTTTCAGTTAGATAAACAGTAAAGCGACAGTTGCTTACAAACAAAACTCGAGCCACAGAATAACAAAACTAGGGAATCATTAGTTCTGAGAACTATAGAATAAAGAAGACGATATCCATGCCAACATACGCAGCAAAAATTACTCTAAAACAAGCTCTTTCGCAGGCTCCTAGATGAAATAGGTCTGTGCCTATTCCAAATTTTGTAAATAGATGCACAGTACGCTAATACATTGACAGCTGTCAGTATATTCTTAAACTTTGTTTAAGTACAATTACATATAGTTATAGTACATGACTATATTCCATACCAAAATGTGCAGAAAAGTGTGACAAAAACAAAAAAAAAAAAGATTTTTTTCCAACTTTTGCGTACAGTCTCGTCTTAAATAGGTTTTATTTGCAATATATCGATATTTTTCTTCATATCCCAAATTTTTTCTTTACAGGTTGGCAGTACTGTTCAGAATGCTTACTGTATTTATTTTTGGCGTTGGCACACACAATCTGTTGAATCCACTTATATTAATATTATTATTTTGGTACCAACGAAATAAAAAGCTGCAAACGTCAGCATAATATTCATATGGAGCAGTTTTCGCTTTCTTGTGGATATTATTTAGCAATGTATTGCGTTTTTCAAGTTGTCGTTATTTCAGCTGACATCTGTAAGGCTTTTTTATTTCTTTTCAGTACATTTTAAAAAATCTGATGTGTTACATTTTCATATTTATTGTTATTCTTTTAACTTTTGTTTCTATAAAGCATTACACTACTTTCAGCTTTATATTAACTGAGATAGACATCTCAAAAGAGAGGATTACATTATACACATTTCTTTGTGGACAGGAAAAGGATATAAGAAGCCGTCAATTCCTTTAAAGAGGTGCATCTATATTCTGACTCTAAATTACATCCTAAAAACAAAGCAATTTAAAAAAATGAATGAAAAATAAAATGACAATTGATGTCACTAAAACAATAACTAATATTTCGTTGCAGTAAGTTGACAACCGCACAGGATTAACAATAAATAAACTCGAATTTCAATTACATCACAAGAGATTATTCACTCATAAAAATTAGAGGAAAAACATATGAAAATAAAAATAGTAATGATGTGTAAACCATTAATTCCTGCTGACACACATAACCTTTTTATTCGTTTTGCATAAAAAATAATATTTTGAACATATTACTTCAAAAGTGTGTAGCTAATAGTAATGTAAACTAACAGGAACTAATCTTAGAAATACATATTTTGCTTTTTTGTATGTGTACTTCGCTCCTACCTTCGAACGTTTCACAGATTCTGAATATTTGTGAAATATTTAAAATTCATTGCACTAACTTTAAAACCTGTGTTGTACGTGCAGTAACATTCTTGGTACAAAGTTATACAACATGAATATAAAGAAGTGTCCAGATAAGCCACAAAATAAACGTTTATAATTGAAATGCGGTTAAAAAGTTATTTTAAAATCATTTTTATAACAAAAATGTATACCTTCAATTGAAATTGGGTGGAACCTAATATTATCTTCAAATTATTAGTAGTAAGCATTTCATTGCTAAACTCATACGTTACATTTAAAATAATATTGTAAAAAATTAATTCAATATAATTATAGAACATTGTATTGGGTCATTAGTTTCTCTTTTGGCGGTGATACCAAAAATTATGTATTACAATTTTTTACTGTAAATATTTGCCAAATAAATAAAAATAATCAAATCGCTAGCCATTTTTCAAAAAATAAAAACTGTGCAAAGTTCTTTCATGTGGAGGGTATTTGCATTGGGAATTTACTATAATATTCCCATAATGTTTAACTTAAATAACCAATTTTTAGTCAAGAAAACTTTAATTTCTGAATGTTGCTGTTATCTCTCTCTATCTCTGTCTCATACACAAACACAAACAAACACACACACAAACACACACAAACACACACACACACACAAACACACACACACACACACACACACACACACACACACACACACACACACACACACACACTATGAAGCTTTATGTTGGTATGTCAGTTTTTACCTGCAAGGTTCTCAATATACTTATTTTCTATGCAACACTGGTATATAGAATTTTTGTTTGGAATAGAATACTTCTAAGGCTCAGTACGGTAGTTGAAGGAAATCAGTTCTGCAGAAAACATTAAATAAGCTAAATTTTCTATTTTTTTTTTTAAATTACAAGTTACTTACTCGTTAACTTTTAATCTTCCTGAATAGATTTTAATAAGCGAAGAAAGTAAACAATTAAAGTGAATTAATAATGATTAGAGACTTGTCTTAATTAACATAAATTAATAACCTTTGAACATATTTTCAAACATTTTGTAAAATATTCCTTTAACTTTACCTTCACGATAGCTGTTTACAAACGTGCATACATTAAAGTGGGATGTGTTGCTGATAACTACTCCTCATTATCTTTTTATTTCAGCCAAATCTACGTTTTTCACATTCATCTATATGATACGTCAAGGAAATATTGCATTCTACCTAAAAGAAGTCATTATAAATAAGTATTTTGGGGTTATTGGACGCAAAGTTATGTATTTATAGAAGCGTTGTGCGTGCATGTGTATGTAATATTCCTGATATACTTTATTTTACAAAAATAAGAATTTGAAATGACCTAATTATGACTCCTTCATTAGCATATTCAAAATAGTACGCCTTGAAGATTTTCTACTGAATTTCCACACTTCTCAAATCAATTATTTTTGTTGTTATTTACTTTAATAATGATTTTGATTAACAATCATATTATTTTATATAAGAAATAAAATGTATATTTTGGATTTACTCTTAATAGGCTGTGAAGTTTCGTTTGCAAATTTAGTTTGGTTATTTTACGAAACTAGGAAACGAAATTTTCAAGAGGCTACTGCATACAAATGCAGATCTTGATAAAACACTGTGTTTAAGTCTAAAATTATTTATTTTATTCAATATTTTCCAGCTATTCTAAGTTTGTGTTTTACTGCCATACAAACAATAGAGAATTTCAAAGCCAGGACATACATAGTTGCCTGACTTTTAAAGTTTAGCTTATCTTCAGTGTCGTGTATTCCTTTTTATGTACAATGACTGTTTTTGTAAATGCTTATCTCTCTTGTACGTGTTGTGAAAGCTGTTGTAAAACTGTTTATGTGTATGCTTATCTCGTTTCAGAATGCTTATTAGAAGCAACATCAAAATAAATGACATGGGTGAACAACTTTTTCCCGCAGAATTAAGATGTGTTTACATATTTATTCAAACTTAAAATAGCTAGCGGTGGTTCACGAGTTGTTTCCCGCCTACTTCTTGACAAAGTAAAGCTCCTAGCGGCGTTGTCACTGTCTGCAAACGCACCTAAATACAATGACTATTATACTTATTCATGTGGCTTTTGTAACAATTATGTTCTGTTGCGCATTTAAAGCCCAGAAAATCTAATCATTATTGATTCATTGCGAACTCAATTAAAGGATTGATTCATTAAGCATATTCCTTTCCACAACATCTGACGTAAAATTAAATGCCTTGACCCCTGGACATTTGTATTCTACAAGAGGTTAAAATCATTCTGAACTGGTATAACAACTCATTGATTTTTAACCTCCATAATAAAGTACCACGCTCTCAATCACGGCCAGTCCAAAGATCGAGAACCATACTTGGGAATACACAAGTTTATTCCTTTCCTTATGCCCAGTAATATTTCATTTCTTCCGAATAGGTTCCACATTTATCTGGTCAACAAGTTTCTACCTGCTTATCGCACCTCTCTTTGCTTGGTTTGAAGCAAATCCCAAAAGGCAAACATGAAACAATGGGCCCCGTTACAGTGTGAACCGAGCAAAGGGACCGGGTTAACCTCTCTTAATCCGATTCGTGTAAACAAGTACGGATGTCTAAGTGAACGTAACATGATTAGGGCAATACAGTTTTGAAAATTAAGGAAAAAATCACAATTTTCCACTGGCTATCTTGACTGTTTTACAATATACTCAGATAATCAAGTACATGCATACATAAAATGTTACGAGCTGTGTGAAACCTAGTCCGCTGCAATGCTTTAATTCATAATTAATAACTTATATGAAATGCCCCATGGAATCTATGGTTTATTGTATTGCTCTCAACTTTCGAATTTGACCTTATACAAAATAAGAAAAAAAATATGTATACATTATCTTAACATAATATTAAATTCATCATACTGCTCTCAATATTTTAATATCGGCATAGCATAAAGTATAAATAGCCCACTCATACATAGCCCATTCTGTGTAGGCATTTTTAATATTTTAACAGGTTTGAAAGAAAACACTTTCAGTTTTTTTAATTTTTCAGTTTGAGTTGTGGAAAATAATTAGTTTCGGGATTATCTAGGGAAACAAGCCAGGTGAAAATACGACTGGAAATCGATTTTTCGGGAGGGTACATCTCTCCCATTATCAGGATATTTTAATAAATGTTATAACCACAAATGTATGACTGTATATAACACAAATACAAATAAAGACAAAACACTATCAGTATTAGCATTATTGAACAAAAGACTGTTTTCAGTAAATTAAATTGCAAGCCAGGAGATGGCGTGGATATAGAAAAGTTACTACATAACTTGATTATCAAGCTTTATTGATCTGTGCTTCTTTATCCGACTGATTTCCATGTTAAGGCCGGTTTCCAAGAAAAGCTGAATTCCAGCATCACGGTTAAGCGTGCTCCTCTCGGAGGAAATGGCCAAACCTCCTTAATTCTCCGCTCACAATAACTGCTGCATGTTGCCAAGATGGTCGTCTCCCAAAAGTTGGTTCCAGTTGTTGTCAGTCCAGACTTCTCAGGTTGCATTAAACGAATGCTCCTTTCATGTTCATTTATTCTGGTTGCGATGGTCCTTCCGGTTTGTCTTATATGCGTTGTCCCACATTCACAGAGAATGCGGTACACTCCCGGAACTTGCAAGTCCAATTTGTTTTTAGTATCACTGGATATAACACAAATATAAACAAAGAAAAAAACACTACCAATATTCGCAAAACTGAACAAAAGACTGTTTTAAGTAAATTAAATGCCAGGTTAGGAGATGGCGTGAGTACAGAAAATTAATTAGGTCAAAGAAACGTAACTACTTAACTTGATGATGAAGCTGTATAGATACTACGTATAATAATTAGTTTGGTTGAGCTATTTCATATTCTCTAACCAGCACGCAATAGTTTCTAAATTTGTAATCCTAAATGTCCCCACGAAATTTCAATCTAATACGTTATAGTCTGTGGTGCGAGAAACATTTTTAAGTCTAAAAAAATGCTGACAAAAGGAAAATAAGAAAAACACTGTCTTCCCCAAAGTTCCAATTAAATCATATAAACCTTTGATATGGTACATTTACTAATTTTCTCTACTCACAGTTTTATAAGCAATTGCTTCAAAGTTAAAGTTCTTTTGTCCACCTCCTGTTTTTCGAGGTAAAGTTCATTCCACATTTAGGCATTAATTTCAAATACAAGGTTTGAGTTCAATTCCCACTTGGAAAACGTAAACCTAAACATAAATAATAATAATAATAATAATAATAATAATAATAATAATAATAATAATAATAATAATGATGATGATGATGATGATGATGATGATGATGATGATGATGATGATGATGATGATGATGATGATGATGATGATGATGATGATGATGATGATGATGATGATGATGATGATGATGATGATGATGATGATGATGATGATGATGATGATGATGATGATGATGATGATGATGATGATGATGATGATGATGATGATGATGATGATGATGATGATGATGATGATGATGATGATGATGATGATGATAATAATAATAATAATAATAATAATAATAATAATAATAATAATAATAATAATAATAATAATAATAATAATAATAATAATAATAATAATAATAATAATAATAATAATAATGTTTCAATGTCCATGAACAGCTGATGCGAATACGATTTGACCTAGATTTAAAGTGGGATTTATATGAAACAAACAAAACACGGGTATAAGAATATAATAGGCTCTCATAGATAGGTAGAGGAAGTAGAAGTTCATGCCTGTCCATTTTTTTGGCAAATCACTAAAGAGTATGTCAGTGGACGTTTCCTATATTCGCGCTCTCTTATGCTTTTTGGCAATTTTCCTTTGACCTTATTGAACTTATAGTCATTCTTTCACTGTAGAGTATTCCATAAATGAATACCCCTTTGACGTTAATTTTAAAAATATGTGTCATTAAAAATATATGTGTCACTTGTAACCTAAAAATTTAAGTTTGATTGAATACTCGAAATAATCAGTACTCATTATTTTAAGCCCTTGTCGTAACTCTCCATGGGCTTTAGAACTCTCTTGTTGTAGTCGGCTGCATACACTATTTAGGCAAAATTTTGTATACAACTTCATAATGCAACGAACGAGAGAAAGAAATGTATAGCTTCTCTAGGGCTAGGGATATATGGTGTAAAAGTTGTTCTCTTGTTTCTTCAAGTCATCTGTATATCTTCATATACATTTGTTCGTCCATTCTAAAAAAAAAATTTCACCTCAGTTTCTCACATTTATTTCGCCGATTATCACCTTCGCTTGGTTTATTATTAATTTCCGGGTGTTTGAACTTTCCAACATTTTAAAATCGAGCACCTAACACCTCACACAAGACTGGGATGTTATAGTATTAAGTTCATTTTGAATGATCTCAGAATGCAAAATGATATACTAAGAAAGGTTGGTCAAAACATTCGACCTTAGACAGAAGCGCAGTAGCTATCTGCGCAGCAAGAATGCGCAGACGGTTGTTATTTTTCGAATAACTCTTACATATTGTTTACACCGTTGCTTAGGTGGACTACTGTGTACGAATATTTGGATAATCGATCTTAGCAGATCCCATTCATAACACTGAAACCTCACTTACATTCCGTTGCTTGTATTGAAATGTTATTAAGCAACATTGCAAATTACTCATGCTTTCAGCTTTTTGTAATGGAATGGGTGAAATGATGCTGAAATGAGCCCGGGGCCCTTGGAGCTTATAGTTACCCGACATATCTGATTTTCTATCGAATCTCTCATTTTAAACCTGGTAGTGATTCAGTTTTAACAATAAGATACATATTTCATTTTGGCGTAAAAGAACTGAAAGAATAACCTATGAGATAAATATTTCATATCTGACCGGAGTCGATTTTCGTTTTCAATATCACATGATATTACACTTCCAAACACGAACCAGTTTTTAATTAATTTATAAAGCTTTCACAATTAATGCCCTTCATTCTACTGAACTCCGACAAAGAAAGCTTTTGAAACATAAGCCAAAGCTTTTGCCCAGCTTCTGTTTTATATCTTCCTGGAACTATTTTAAAGATTTCAGGAAGGCGGATAGTTCTTTATACTCGTACAAGATGTAATGTTATTCCTCCTATGGAACGATGTACCTATGGGTTCAAATATTTGTGTTTCTTGTTTTCCATGAACTCTCTCAATTATTTTTAAGGTCCCAGCACGCCGTGTGTCTCCATTTAGCCCTAATTATAACACTACTTAACCATGGAAATATGGACACAACAGCAACAACTATGACAACAATAACAAGAACGAACTTCGTAATGTTAACTGTCCTTAACAGTAGAACTTAATCAGTACAAACTTAAATGGCTTTATTTCTCTATGGATCACATTTGCTGTCAATAGACAGTAGAAAAGGTGAAGTAGTTCTCACACTGCACATTGACATAGTTTTCAAACGTGCATACTGAACTTAAAATTTAGGACTTTCATACTTTCTCTTACATAACACCGGCTGAGTGCCTCCATTAAGCAATTAAGGTTAATGTTTCTTGTTTATGTTATATCTATATTTAGGTTCACTGCAAAATGAATGTTAGATATAACTCATTTCAATTTGGGGTTTAGATGTACTTTAAGCTCTGCACTAGCTTTCGTTTTATTTTGCCTTAGGAGAGTTGCAGCGCAGTACGCCTTAATAATTGGCAAGATTCACTGTGTCTATTGTATGTATATCTTCTGTATCAGTCATCATTATTTGCACATGTGATGTTTTGAAAACTGGCAGTGAAAAGGCGAAATGGCTCTTTCAGCAATGCTACATGCTGGAGAGTTAAATACCACTAATGCTTTTCATATCTATCATCAATACCCAATTCAAATGCCCTTCACAAAACAAGAAATAGGTGGCAGAGAAAATATCTAAGCAGCTCAGTCAAAACAGAATTTAAATGCATGTGTCAATGGGAGAGGACAGAAATCTTGAGTAATCTTTGAAACTTTGTTAAATAGGTCAAGCATAGTACCTACCATAAAGAATATCTACTATGAACTATACATTTATAACTATCTGTCAGTGGAAAACATAGATATTATTGCATTTTGTAAATACCTACAATGTTATAAAAATGTTATTTGTGTAATAAGACCTGACGCCTTCCTGGCGACCTAATCGTCTTTTCACCTGGCTTGCTGCCCGAGAAGATAGTTAGCATGTTATTTGTATTATCATATCAAATTATAGACCACAAGAGGTAAAACAAAGGGTAATAAATTTTTGAGCTGATCATAAAGGATTTGAACTTAAAGTGGCAGGGTAATGAGGTAGCTTGTGTAATACCATTTAGCCAACAAGAGAGAAGGTTCCTATATGAATAAGTAACTGCAGACCTCAGAATCTATCTCGAATCTTTACAGCACCATACAGTGTTTTGAGCTTATTTTGATAGTGGTAACACAAAGAATAATATCCTGCATCTATCGTTACAATTACTGGACGAGCTAAAAACTACTGTTATTTGTGACAGAAGCGAAAACAATCTACCTAATTCTTAGAATTTTCTTATATGGCTGTAAAACGAGAACATGTGTTGGCTGAAGATTTAAATCCAATTGATAACACTGTGTAGATTTGTCATTTTAAGTTGATGCATATGATAGGTTATTCCTTCAGGGACGTGTCTAAAGGTGTGTGTGTGAATTTACACTAATGAATGAAAGTCTGTAAACTCCTCTAAAATTATTACTGCAGCTCTCTGTATCTGAGTATGATGTTTTTGGAATCGAAATACTTAGTGATTGCTTTCTGTCTTATACAACACTTATGCACTGAGTTATCTACCCCTTCTCTATAAACTTTTCTACAAATCATCCATCAGAAGGCATTCAAGAAAGGTATAGGTCACAGTTGCATACATTAGAAATAAATAGGGGAAGGTAACTGATCCGGTATAATGAAATTTCTACTGTGAAATGAAAATTGTAATGAAATTGTAACCAGTGAATTGACAGTTTGTATGGATTAACAAGATGTAGGTAGAATAATAAGTTGTAAATATAATTTATTGGAGAGTACGTAAAGTTATTTGGGAGGAACACGTGTTCTTCGTTCCATTCAAATAATGCGTTAAAGCCTCAGACTAGTTTCAACCATTGGGAATGCATCTGCCAAACTTTCTAAATATTTCAGGCTCCTATTTAACCAAAATATAAAGCTATACATGTGCTATATATCTTATTCAAAATTTGAAGATTTCAGATTTGTGTGGGAGTATAATGTCTGCCACCTACATACAGCACTTGGGTTCCCGCCTCGGTAGCTTAGTTGGTAGCATGTCTGCCTCACGCTCAAGAGGTCCCGAGTTCGAATCTCGGTCGGGGTGAGTTACCCGGATAAGGGTTTTTTCCGGGTTTTCCCCTTATTCTGATAGACGAATGTCGGATAACTCTAAGCTCTATGGTTCCCGGACACATTTGAGCATCTTTTCACCCATTTCATTCATCGTCCGATATGACTTAACGTTGGAGGACGTAGACTGAAAGAAAAAAAAAAAAGCTTTTGGGTTGGTGATATCAGGCAATGGCACGTCAGCATGATGTGGAATCTTTACAAAACAGAGAGATTTGTCAGCTTTGGTCAAACATAAGACTTTGTTTTTTAAATTCTAACGTGAAGGTTACAGTGGCAATCAACTTTGTTCTTCATTGTGAAAAGCCACTTAGTTAACTGTGACCAATTTCAGTCAAATTTTGAAATGACACTAAAGTTTCATTGATAACTCCATATTACTCTCGATCTGATAATTTTTGACACTGTCATATTCTTAAGTTTATGCCAGATAAATAATGAAAGCAGTCAAGAACTTGTGTTATTGCCTCACACGTGTCTCCAAAATGTTGCTGGACTGTAGGTCTAGATGGATCTTGTCCACATTTCCTGTAAATGAATGAGTGTAAATTCCATTTACTCGTGGGTATAAATGAAAATTTTCAAAGAAAGAGTGAAGAAGTGAAGGTACTCATAAAACAGGCAATCTTAACCGAGTTGCGAAGGAAGCTGATTTTATCTGACGTACCAACTCACAGCGATTGCGTGCTTAGTGCACCATATCAGCCATTACGGTTGCTTTCTCCCTTCTGTCCTGGTTTAATCACTTTCTTCCCTCCTATTATGATTCAAAATAAGCTCCATTCACCACCTAAAAGCTTAAGATACTTCCAGAAACCACTTGGCTAGTGATTTACGTAATTTGCCAGATAGGTGGTGCGAGAGACATGAAGATTATACATTTTAGGATATATTTATATAGGAAAGGTTCTTTGTAGCTAAGTCATGTCTATATATAACCTAGGACGACTTCAAATAAAATTTAGTTACAATTTATACAGAAAACATGAAAGTATACTCAGGATAACAATAGCCTCTGATGGAAGAAAAGAAATACAATGAAAATAATCGCCATTTAAAGCAGAGGTATATCTGCAGAACGACAGAGATATACCTCACAAAGGTGCAGATTTTCTGAAATCTTAGCCGAAACCTTTCTCTTACTCTGAGTTAAATCTATCAAGGCGCAACAGTTATTTGATTCAGTTTGGGAACATATGTACGTTCCTAAACCAGCGGCACTCGGAGAGTGTAAACCTTTGGGTAGTTCGGGACCAGCAACTAGAAGAAAACATCTCATGTAACTGCTGCTCGATCTTGAACATTTTCGAGAGTCAAGTTTACATTTTGATGTCTTGTCTCTTGAGCACTGGAAGTAATTTATTTTCCAGAAATCATGACTCTAAACAGCAGTAATTTAATAACTTTGGAAAGAGGAATGTCACAAGGGAACTATCAATTTGCTTACACCTGTACGTGCTTCAGAATTTTATGACATCATATCTGCTCTATGTGGGATTTGTGTCTTAAAAATCGGGTGTAGAGTATAGGTGGAAGTAGGGAGTCCAGAATACGTACAAAACATACAGGTATAATAACACAGCATTCTAGGGGAGGATTTTTTTTTTTTTTTTTTTTTGTAATTTATGTCCTCCTACATTAAGTCATATTGGACGATGAATGAAATGGGTGAAATGCTGCTCAAATGAGTCCGGGGTCCATGGAGCTTAGAACTACCCGACATTCGTCTTTTAGGATAAGGAAAAACGCCGGAAAAACCTTATCCAGCTAAATCACCCTAACCGAGATTCGAACTCGGGGCCTCTAAAACGTGAGGGAGACACGCAGGGGAGGAATTGTTTACCCAGACTTGTTGCACTCCACACATAGCATAGTAAGAGCGCCATCCCCTACAATAGGTACAGAGCTGACGAGGGATGTCCACCAGCTACTTGCAAGTGGTCGCCTGTGACACTTTCCAGACTTCAGTTTTGGACGTTGTGATTCTACTCCGCAGTAGATTATTGGTGCACATGGTTTACATGAAGCAGGTGTTGTACATACCATCAAATTTTCGGGTGTACAGCGGCATGAGTAGGTGCACTGCTAGTTCCCTTGTCAATGGTAAACTGTGGTAGTAAAACTGAATGGTCATTAGCAAAAAGTGTAACTAAAGATTATTCCTTAACATCTACTTACACGTAGATAATTACATTCTAAGATCAGCTTTCGCTTCTGACTTCACTGTCATACTAAGCGACATGAAGACATTCGACGCGTAGGGTTTAAATGGTGCCTTTGTTGTAGCGTAAACATGGATCTAAAATTAGAAATCAAAATTCCATAAAAAATAAAATAGAGTTACTTAGAAGAAGACAAAATCTTCTATGTAAATAGATTTAGGTTGTGTGTAATTTGTTAAATAAGACGTTAATCTGGAAATTCTGATTAACGTTCAGTTGCAGGCCACGAAATATGATTGTGTTACCACCACCAAGTAAGGAGGTGATACAGGCGGTGTATTCTTCGCTGGGAGTAGACGAGAAGAGAGTCAAGGAGGCTGTGAAAACGCTGAAAGAATGGCTGGAGCTACAGCCACATTTACCTCATATTATGGGTACGTCAGTTTTTTTTATAGCTTTGGAAACCCAACCAGGTAAGGTTTTAGATACAAGTGTTGTTTACGTAAGCAACATATTTCATATATTGTCTATATCTGAAGAGTTATACCAATTGAGAGGAAACATACAACTGTACATTATAAGTGATAATGAAAGAGAAAGCGTTACATTTATCCCAAAAATTATAAATCAACCAAATGAATTATGCACTGTCACCTGAAAGAATGTTAGAATAAGCTTAGTGCAAACACACGTCAATTCATTACGAAAAGTGGAATTAAACAAAATGTTCGCGCATTTCCAAAACCCTAATCACACTTGGTTTCAGTCTTTCAAAAGTGGTTTACAACTCTGTGGCTAAATTATAACAATTATGTTGAATATATTTTCATGAATACTGAGTCTGCTGCGAATAACTTTTGGTGCACTTTTTACTTTGAATGAAATCATCTTAATACTCGTTCAATAATTAGTGGCAACATTTGAATTAACAACAAATAAAACACTTTTGGAGCAGTCAAATTATGGCAGTGCTTAGAAATAATATCCTCCAACATGAAGAACTCGCCTACACACAATCATGGAGCCGACGGATGCCATCCATAGCGTCCTGTCCTAATATTCGAACAGACTGCTCTACTGCTAATATAACTGCCTGCCTGAACTCCTCTAAGTCGTAATTCCATTTACGCAAAAAGGTCGAAATCACACAGGCTCATATCTGGGGAGCATGAAGGATGTTTCCTCTCTAAGATTGTGTGGAACCCGTCGAGCGAAGATTTTCATCTTTAACTTCTTCTTAAGTATATGTAGAACCGTACCAAGAGCAACTCCAACTTCCCTTGCTAGTTCAGTACAATTCCAAAAACAATGTTCTTCTAGCAGTGCTCTAACACCATTCACATGCACATCATCACTTGCTGATTGCGGTCTGCTAGCTCCACATTTTGATGAACGTCTTCCCTTCCTCAACGAAATGCATTCGGCCACCTAACCACGGTAAGGTATTGTCGCCGAGGCATTGTTGGTTGGTGCCGCAGAGCGCTGGTCGCTTGCCGAGAAAGAGAGAGATAGTGCGGCGCAGTGCTAGACATTTGCAGAAAAAGAGAGAAAAAAAGAGTCATATAGATGTCTGGAAGTTTCGTCTTTTCTGATGTCGTCTCGATTGTTATCAAGCATTCCACTGATTTCTAGAAACGGTGACTGGAGGTATAAAAGCGCCGCGGCTGTCAAAGGGAGTCCAGTTATTAATTGAGTGTGTAACTATTTGATGTGTACCGCAAGTGATTTCTTTCGCTTGTTTACGTGTGGTGAAGCAACGAGAGACCTTGTAGATTGCGTTTGTGTATGTTACGTCATTCTGCTGATGTCAGGGTTCTAAAAAGCATCTTTCTGCTGAAATAAACAGCATTTGACATTTCTGCAAACGAAACTTTTAATTCTACGAGTCCACAAAGTCACAATGTGGTAAAGTGTGTCTACCACAAGCTTCCAATAATTCTGTATGGCATTATCTAGCATCAACCTGAATTTTAATGGAGCACCTTTGTTCCTATTTACTAACATATTTAGTGCACTAAAGATAACAGCCTACATTAAGCTTACTAAAAATGTCTTATGAAATAAAATTGTTGTCTTCGAACTCACAGCTAACAAACATTAGATGCTCTTATTTTACATTGTTATCAGCTTACATGATTTACCGCTGATAGCGCCAAATGCAGGCAGTGTTGCCACTAATTTTTGAATGACCCATGTATTTAATAAATGGCAGACGTAAATGTTCCGTGGCCGGTATACAGAGCTGCCGCACTCTAGGCCATTGCCCACAGCTGGAACATCATTATTGTAAATCCGTAACCGTTTTAAGTATATTATACTGTATAACAACTTTGTATTATATGATTAATATTAATTTTAGATAATTAACATTCTGTGATGTTTTTTACAGATGAAAAGCGACTGGAGAACATTTTCTTGCGCAGCAAGGCGAGTATAGAAATAGCCAAATCTGTTATCGACATGTACTATACTGTTCGAACTGCCGCGCCGGAATTTTTCTGTCAGAGAGACCCAGAGAAGCTGTGGTTTAAGAATATTTCAGAAGCAATGTAAGTATACACAGGATGTTATCCTTTAATATCATATAATACAAGATGCCTGAAAAAACTTTGTGTCCGAATATTAAATTTAAAAAAAATCAGATATATTGCTATCATAGGATATTCTCCACACACGATGGTGTAGTTCTTGTCAAATCTTGAGATTATTATGATAGAGAATATCAAATAATTGAGCAGAGGGTGTTAAATCGGAAATAAAATTTTCTAAAATAGTTTCTTTCTACTGATTTTGGAAATAAATACTGCAATAGAATCATAAAAATTTTAAAATCTTAAAAGGCTCCAAAACTTTAACAAATTTTATTTATTTTAAGAGAAAGCAATGTGTGTAAATTGTCTTTATATTTTTTTCTTGAAGAACGGCCTCCTTTAAAGTAATACAGTACGATGAATGACTGAAATGTTTCAAATGGCGCGCTGAGTCCTAGACCTTAATATTACCCACATGGGCGCCGGGGTAGCGCAGTGGTTTCGTTCGCGGCTCCCGTTCTAAAGGTCCCGAGTTCGATTCCCGGCTCTGGGGTTGGCGATTTTAAGTCGGCCCTATCCACGCCTTCACCTCTGTCTAGCACACGTGAAGTATCCCCTATGCCCAACGTGGTTCGGAGTCCACGGTAAAAACTGTAGGTCCTCTCACCTCACCGCCATCTTCACTATCACCCTATCATCGGAGGTAATGGACACCGCCCTCTGGGTGCCTCCACCTGAGAAATGGGTCCGGTCATCACTTGGTGGGGTGAGGTTACCCCGAAGGCCAAGGTTGCCATGTGGGGAGTGTTAGTAACTAACTATATTACCCACATTAACCTTCTAAGAATAATAGAAATCTGTGGGGGGGGGGGGACCTTATCAAGTAATTCATGGAGATTTGAAGTCAAATACTTCTAGAATGTGAGTCACACACAGTACCCTCACGTTACCAAATTGCGTAGCAATCATTCTCCCGTTAATACATTTTAAAAACATTATATAGCATACTAACTTCTGGTGTCAATTTCCTGTGCTCATTGATTCCTTTACACCCTAAAAAAAGCTTATTAACCTGTTGAAACACTCGTACTCATGACAAATGAGGAGCGTTTTTACAAAACTCAATAGATACACAAAATGTTTTTCTGAGAAAAACTGTTTTTTCTATTCATTGGCAATACCAATTACTTAGCACAACAACTATATTAATCATTCAATTCTCCTTCCTGAAACTGTCTCATTGAAAGTGAAAAGAAGGAAATACCGTAATTTAACTAGTGCAAATTTGCTGTTCCAAAATGCATTTTTTTATTTATGTATTTATTAGTTTTAATCATTTACACCTTTTCATGGTGCATAATGTATTATACAACCGATATGTTAATGTGTATAAGGATCATTTGATTAGGTATAAACTTAGAAACTAAGTCTGCCACATTCACAATAACAATATATTTTCTTTTATTTATGTAACAAACATATTTAATACAAAGACATTTCAAACATTATTAATAAGTAAGTTTTAAACTTTATGGATATCTTCTAGTCCATCTTCATAAAATTCTTTTGCAGTTTCTGGAATTTCAAAAGGTTTGGCTAGATTTTGAACAGCCTTTTTCTTTTCTTTGCTCAATCTATGAGGAGGCATGTAACTGTGTTTTTTTTTTTTTTTACTTGGAAGGAAAAAAATGGATTTACCCACACCAGCCCGACTACTAGAAAAGCCTTGCACTGTCTAGGTCAGTAGCCCCGGTGAAGTTGACTGGTTACGCTCGTGGCACCCAGATTCAGAAGTAGTGATGATGGCTGCGGCGAACCGCATGGAGTGTTGGGGAGGGGGGGATAGACGTCATGGCCCCTTGGCCCTGACGCCCACCGTTCCTTTCAAGGGGTGGCGTTCTTCCTATATTGCTGCGTGGTGATCGATGTAGGTCTTGTGAGGACCTGTATCTAACGGAGGGTATCGGCGTGGTAGATCCGGTGGTGGCGTCCCTCGGGTGCGGTTGTCTGTGCGGGATGGAGGGGCCCCTTGCATGGGTGCTAGTGCCCTTGTGAGGTCTCTGATGTTGTCAGTGATGGAGTTCTGATGCATCCTGAGAGCTCTCTCGAGCTTAGCTGGCGTGAAGAGGCGTGTATCGTTGATGTAGCCTACTATTTTCTCCAATTTGGCCTTGCAGTAATTAGTCCAGAGCTTCTGAACGGCCGTCAGTCTCCCGGGTGTCACACTGTGTGTAACTGTGCCCACATATTGGTAGATATGTGAAATGCGGGAAAATATTTTACTGTTTTCCAGGAAAGCAATAAGCATAAACTTCATCACACTATTCTTGTTCTGACTAGAGCAAGAGTCTGAAAATAAACGAAAGGCAGAAGGAGTGTTGTTGGGCATCCTTTCTTCCAGTTCCAACAAGGAGTGCTGCAAAGCTGAGGCAACCTATTTGCAGCCTTTAGCAGATTCGGTTTTTAACCATGTATAAGGGGAAATATCGTCTTTGTTCTGGGAATTAGATGGAACCATTATGCATAGATTATACAGCCATACTTGCCTTGTGTAGAATCGCTAACACAAAGTTTAGGCAGTGGTTGATTCTGCTGTATATCAAAGCAAATAGTGATTTCCTCGGCGCTTTCCTCTTTCAGTACCTGATAAAAGGCATCTTGTGCAGTCTGTACAAGAGCTCGTTCGTTTTTTCTTCTCCACATCTACCTCTGTCTTAATCTTCATCGGTCCTATTTTGCATTTGGAGCATGTGTCAGTGTGTGGTTTGCGGAATGAAAAATTGAAGAAGTTGTAAAATATGTATTTATAATTTGACAATAAGCAGACTGGTAGATTTCTTAATCTTCTTTCTTTTCAATAGTTTTTCCACTTTTTCACATATTAAGCTATTGAGGTAAATATCCTCTCCTTGATTTTGCTCTTCCATGATGGCCTTCTCTATATCTGTACTTGTTCTATATCTGTCTTGCTTTATAGCAGCAGAAATGCCCTTCTTTAATTTTCCTGTTCTTTCACTTCCTCTGCTTTCCTTTGGTGCATTCCCAGATATGTGAAACTTTCTAGCCAGGAGAGATAATGTATCTTCTGACACTCCTGTGATTCCTCGGCCATCATTAGTTCTAACACTGTTCTTAATGCTCGCAGTCTGCTTCGTATTTGGAGCTTCTTTCTTCACTACTCTGCGATTAGGAGATGTAATACTTATATATTTCATAAGGAATTCATCTTGATCTATTTTATTGAGCACGGAAATTGGTGGTGAAATGCACTTAAATCATTATAACTCAAATGAGCTACATCACAATGCTTGTGGCTTTTACTTTTAGGATTTCGTGGAGTGCACTGAAGCCTATGTGAACATGAACTTGCTGGAGTATGTGATTTCCTTGACTTTCATTTTGATTTCCTTTCCTTGTTTTTGCAATTTCTACCTCCCGCGAAATCTACGACTGGTACAGTTTCACAATTTTAGCTACTGTCCATTGTGCATAACACAGTGCAGTGTCTCAAATAAGAATAAAAGTGCCATGTAAGTATAACAAAGCTTTCAGAAATGAGTGTGAAATACAAGAACACATTTTGAGTTCACAGTTATTGCTAACGCTGCAGCAGTATACAAAGCTAGCTTGTAGAAATGATTGAGAATTCCAAGAATCGCAATAGTGAGATGGTAATCAATGTCAACAAGCATTTAATAGAACTGAGGTTGCTACATGCTGGATCTAAAATCATAAGATTGCATCTATCGACTTTTGCTTCAACTGAGGAAGTGCATCCATCGAGTTTTGAAAAACCTGCTAATATTTCCTACCTTCTACACGGGACATGAATCAAATTTTGCAAAATCTGATTTTACAGAACGACGCAGAATGTGAAAATAATGCCGATACTCTATATAACTCAATTTCGTAAAATTTTGCATTTATCGAGTTTGCTGGAAATAGTTTTGGTAAACATTTTCTAGTGGGTATCCAAAACTTAAAGACAGTCAACAATGATGTGCCTATCCGGATTTTATATACTGTTTACTTGAAGTAGAAACCAAAGTATAGCACTTATGATTTGTTTAAAATTACGGAAACTTTAAAGAACACGTGTAAATATTTCAAAACAGGAACTTCTATGAAATACTTATTTTACACAAAATTGATTCTTTCACTAAATAAAATAAACCTAAATTAGAATGAATGTCTCTTTTCTTTAAATTGCTTCAACATATGATGTTTTAGTTGTCATTTTGAGACAATTCAATACATACAATAAAACATTTATAATACAGGTTATCTAGCTGTAGTACAATTTTCTTACCAATATTTATCTTAGAGCATTGACTAAATTATAAACTTCGGTATTTTACCATTTGCATATCATAATTACTAATTATGTGCTCAAAAACAAGTATCTACACATGTGGACCAATTCTAAGTTTTGTATGTTTGATCCTTGGTAAAGACCAATCTAAAACAAACCTATTTAACCAAGGCAAGGGGTAGTTAAAGCATTAAGTCGTCTCAGATGAGTTTACTTTCTGAATACTTGTCAGTAATAATTAATTGAAGCCTTCTGTATCACTCAAAAACCTATGTCCACATATCACCAAAATGTGAGGTTTCGTTTTGAGGTTCGCTAAAGCTCATATAAAGGCATAAAAGTGCATGTGAGTACAGAACGATATTAAAAATTGCAGCTGTTTTACGATGGTGATGGTGTAATGGTGTTTGTCCCACGTCGCTGCAGCATTTGTAGCCGTATTCTGTTGGCCATGTTGCAATGATGCACCAAGTTGTGACGTTATTTGTAGCTCCGGTTTGCATGAGATCTCTTGATTGTGGTGTCGGATACTTGTATTGTGGAACTTAATGTTAGGGAAATAAAAAAAAAATTGTTGAAAGTTTTTCTTTAATTCATACACGAAACTCAATGTAAATAAAATTTGTATTTTGAATCATTATATTCACACAATTTACAATAATATTTTCCAACGTTGAGGAATAATTCGAATTTCAAATTCTCTCAGGACGTAAAGGACATATGTTTTCAGATATCTAACTTGCACTATATCCAAGCTTCTAATCACGTTAATCAATAATTATACCTCTTCTAATTCTCAGGTGTGCAACTTGCTTTTTGCATTAACATGCAATGGTTAGCACACGTGTCTGCTCACCTTTCGAGATGAGGTAGCAAAAGACGCTAACTTCTCCTTTCCATTTATTGATTTTTCCCTCATAACCATGATAACTATATATTCTAATCCTCATCACTTTTCCCTGTGTCCAATACATAAATTTTTAATTGCTTAATATTACAATTTTCCAAATATAAGGTCCTAAAACAATTTTGTTTTATAATTTTATCTTTCCATTTAATTTATCATATTTCCCATATACTTAGATTGAACATTAACATTCTTCTTTACCTCTCTGTGATCTACTCTATACAGTCTTGGCCATCTATAACTCATACCAATTTAAAAAAAAATTCTCTTCATTTTAAGTACATCAATATAAATCATAAATGAATAAACCCAATATCTCTCTGGCACTTGACATATTAACATCTGTATCAAAATGAGAAATGAGATATTAAAATCCAGATATACTAGGAAAGTGGTTTCTAGAAAACGCCCCTTGTTTTAGTTTCCCCAGAATGGTTCAAATGATGCGTAACAACATGGAAATGTTTTATTTTTTACACATTTCATTGTAAAACCTGTTATACCATATTTATTCAGAAATATACCGTACAAATTTTTATTACTGGTAAAGCATTAGACGTTAGCAAAAACTTACTAAACAAAACATATGGAACTGTGTCACATAAGCATTGTAGTATTAAATGGTTTAAGAACTTTCTTGGTTATAACTTTATGCCTTCCAGGTTAAATTGTGACTACTATAAAACATCTTTCATGATATTAATTCTCTCTGCATGGGTTCCTGATTACGAAAATTTGAAAAATTTACATTAATTGCTGTTCCCGTTGTGCAAACTTCTTCTAATATCCCGACTGCTCTATTTAATGTTAATTGAGCTAAAATTTATGAAATTATTTTTTTCTTGTAAGTACAACAGAATAAGTGAATGCAGTACGTTTAAGTCATAATGAAATGTATTAAGAGCTGGTTACCATATAATGACTAATACTCCTTTGTTTTGGGGAACTACAGGTAATAGAGACAGAAGAGAGTAGAAAGGCCTATAGCATTTTTAATTGCAAAAACGTACGTGTTTGAACACTGAAACCAATATCAAAGAGAATTTCGGAAATGCTTTACTCTTAATTTTATTTGTTATATATTGTGTGTTTTAATAGTATGCTGCAGTTGGTACTAAGATTTTTACATTATATAAAATGAAGATTGGTTTACAAGCTATAAAAATAAATTTTATGGAGCGATAAACCTAAAACAAATAGTATTTTCAACTCTTTAGATCCTCTTATGGAAATAACATAGTAATGGAGCATTTTGTTGGAAAGATAATTTCGATTTGTTCTCATGTTTAGATGATACAGGACATGTCAGATTTTATGTTATGCTGTTTACGCGTGCATACACATGTGCTTTCTCAGTTTCAGGGAACTCCAAAGTAGGTGTTTGAGGAAAAATATCAGTATCACAATTTAGGGTGGAATCCAATTCTTTATGCCCTTACAGCAAGTTTATAGTATAGAAATGTGTTTTAAACAAATTATATGTACATACTATCGGCAGAGAACTTGAAACAGTCTTCCACAGTAGCCATTTTAGTATATTAAGTAGCTATATGTTAATCAGAATCTTGGAGTCAATTAGAGAATGTTCAATATAAGGAAAAAGGATGGTTGTACTTGGAAATTGTTTGGGAATCTCTGAATCGTAACTTTGGAAGATGCTAAGCATGTGAAGTTCGCTGTCTATTATATCTATTTTAGGGAAAAGTATATTTTTGTGGGTTTCAGAAGCTCAAAATTTCCAGAAAGATGTTAAAATGTTGTTTTTATTGGACATCGCCCTTATCCACGAATAAGCAGTTTTTAAGAGTAAAAATTTAGATGCAGTTGAAATTTTGTTTTGTACTCACTCATGTGTTCTTTACTTTTAAAATACATGCCTTAATTATTATTATTTAAAGGCAAATGAAACCGCTGTTCTATTTTATGCAAATTTTGATTGCACATTCTGTTTTCCTGAATGATTCGGTTTTGCTTCTGGATAGCAAACCAGAGCTGTGTCTGTCTCGAATAATAGCAAACACTGATGAATATTTCAATGTTTCAGGCTAGTTAGCTCAAGATAATAGTTATGCATGTCTTCAAATTATATTTCATTTGAAAATTAGACTTATATTGCAAATAAAAGGTTCAGAGCTATAAAGCGGATCCAGCTTTTGTCACGTAATACAGTTCTCTTTTGAGAAGATATTCTGATGTCTCTGATTGGTTAAGGTTTTTACGGGATAGCAACAAACTCTGCTCCAGCCAATGAAAGGTGTAACCAGGAACAATCCCTCGGGAATAGTTAATGCCAAAACGCAATATAGTGTACGTATTCAGTTTCTGCGCTTAGAAAGATTTGATGTAGTGATTTCTCAAGTAAGTACTAGTTGCTCAAAACCTCAAAATTTTAAGAAAGTAATACCGCATAGACAGAATTTGTAGGTATTCTTAGAAAATTTTTATATTCTACTATTTGTATTAATATAATTAAACTGGAGAATATCAAATTCTATTGAAAATTGCTAGTGATATTTGGTGACTTCAACAATACCAAAGATACAAAAATATACAGTTATTCTGATTAACTGATTTCTTACATTAGAATTCATCCTTTTGGAGCAGTGATTAAGTGTCATATAGCCTAGTATTTACGTTGAACCTATGGCATGTGGAATATTGATTACAAGAGCAACTGATCTGTTTGCTACAATTGTCCGTTACAGGTACTACATGGCTATGCCTAAGCTCTCTGAAAATAACTACAGAATCCTTGTTGGTGGTATTCGCGACAAGGAAGTGAAATTCGATATATCAGATTGTATCAAATTGACCTTCATGTGCCAAGAGATAATCCTGGCAGAAGACTGTTCAGCTGGAGTTGTGCTAGTTTTCGACGCAAAGTACGCTACAATGTCCATGGCAGCACAGGCAACTCCGACAGCAATACTGAAAGCACAACAATCACTTTTGGTAAAAACTTATAAGCAATAATTAAAATATTGTCTAATTTAAGAGTATATCTTATCAATGCAACACGAATAAAGGAATTTGGCTATACATTATGCTGTAACGGGTGCTTCACGCACTCTCAGCTGCGGATGCAATGAATAAATGTAATGGTCATAATTTAATAATATTTACTACAAAGTAATGGTGCTTAACATTAATTTAAAATATATGCCATTAAAATATATCGCGCTACTTCTCTGTACTCGAGAAATATCATGTCTCAGCACATGACTGGGTGTTATTTTAAGGAGTTTCTGCATATGTGCAACTTATGTTAAACTTATGGGTCAAGGGCATACGAGTGTTGCACAGTTGAATGCATGCACTAACGTGAAAATCTCCCCAAAAGTTTCTTTTTATAATTCTGTTCAGGGAATTGTGAGGCAGGTATGTCAATTATGAACCAAATTATATCGATGGTTCCCGGTGTGACAACAATGGCGGTGCTGTGGTTGCTCCAGTGAACTTTTTGCTATCCGTTTTGCCGTGGGTTATATATATTATATATAATATATATTATATATATTTATATATATATAAATTTAAATAATGTTTTAAACTATAATCGTCTTTTATTTAAAAAAGAATACTTTTACTTTTAAAAAGATGATTATAATTCTAAAAAATTCTAAAAAATTTACTTGCCATCCCTGGATTAATAAACATTTTCAAAATTTTTTAAAGAATTTGGTATAACTTTAGTTCCTCAAAATAAATATAGTATTAACATTTTATTGCATCCCTCCAAAAAAGATAAAATTCCTAAAAATAAAAAATCTGGAGTTTTATCAATTTAATTGCTTCGATTGTTCGTCTTGTAGTATTTCACACTTACACAGTGTTTCTAAATTAGGACACATCTTTAGGTGAATACACATTAAAGAAGTGTTTGATAAAATTGGAAAAATATGTTATAGAAAACAAAGCTCACAGAACTGCAACAGGCTCTTACTTCGTTTTGGCATACTTAGCAAAGAAAAGCTCCAGTTTTTTCATACTACTTAGTTATTACATGCATTCACACATTTTTTCAACATTCCTAGCTATACTTTATTGATGTGTTTAATTTCGTACACAGAAATGCTGGATTTTATCTGCCATTCATTCCGAAATTTTGTTTCTCTTTTGCAGAAAGGCTTTAAATGCAGAATGAAGGCCTTTCACTTCCTCAACGTGCCGTCCTATGCTGTTCATGTGATTAATTTGTTCAAGTCCATGTTGAAAACGAAGTTGGCCAGCAGAGTAAGTAGAAATACTTCCATTGCACATTTCATTCCAAGTACACAACAGATTTAGAAGGCTGAATTTTGACTCAAATCTTTAAAACACAAACCTTTATGTGATGGTTTTGAAATGTTACTATTTGCACCGTAATAACAACACGAATGGTGACTTGAGGCTTAAAACATCTGCAGAAAGTTTTATAATTTCAATTAAAAACGGAGAATTTGTCGAAATGTTTAATGCTGTAAAGAAGTTGACAAGGGTGCATGTTTTAACGAGTATTGCATATTAGCAATTACCCCAAAAAAAGCAAAACTCATTACAAAATGAAGGAAACTTCGCTAGTAATAGAATAAATTTCATGACATACTTGTTTTTCTCTTCAAAATATTTTAATGCATGGAAATTGAATCATAATCTTACTCGTTGTCCTTTGGGAAGGCTGTTTGGCTTAAAATCTTCGTGACGCCTCTTTTAAAAATCTAAACGAAATACCAAGTTACTTATTACGGTTCATTTATGAGATTCGCCGCTTACACACACTTGAACAGTTTCTAAATAATATACTGTGTTATCATATAGAGATAGTCTCTGCATCGAGTATTTAGTTGCAATACAGTATGTCCTCCAGCTGTAATTCATATTTCATATTACTTCTTGAAGTAAGGTACCAGAAAGAACTCAGTTTGTTCGACATTCCTATGACGAATATGTTAAATGCTTTTCGGTAACAGTTCAACTTGAATAGTATTAAGTTCTCTCTAAATATTATGTATTTGCGGGCTGGTAGAATTAAAAGTCTTGTTTGCAGAATTTTAAAAAGCTTTTTATTGCAGTAAACAGTAGCTTTGTACACCCATTGCAGTAGTAAAACGACGTGACATACACAACAGCAGTCTTCAAGGTCATCTCGTTCCACTGCCACACCTAAACAAACAAAAGAATTCATTGCGGTACACTTCAAATGTCCGCTGTCGCAATAACCATCATACAACTCTCCCAACTACACAACTAACAATTGAATTAACAGCTGACTACGCTCTGACACTGCGGGGTTTTTATACCTCTAGTCATTGTTCTAGAAAACAGTCGATCGTTCAAATCGCAACACAGCTAGAGAAAGACGGAACTAATCATGTGTGTAGTGTTTAACGCCCGCTTTTACTACATACGGCACCGCAGGCGATGACACTGATGATACATGAGATGAAGATGGAGCACCGGTGGAATGAGATGGCGGAGATCCCGGAGAAAACGCGCCCCAGCGCCGTGTTGTCCACTACAAATCTCACTTTGCGGACGCCTGGGATCGAACCCGGGCCGCCTTGGTGAGAGCCAAGCGGTCTAACCACTGAGCCACGGCACGGCCCTCGGAACTAATCAGAAATCTCTCTGTCTCTTTCTCTCTTTGTTCCTTTCTCTCTCTTTCGACAAGCGTCAAGCGCTGCGCGCCACTATCTACCTTTCTTTCCTGCGTACGTGCCCGGCACTGGCTTGTCTTAGCTCCAACACACAAAAAATGCCATCAGTGACAATATTGTCGTTAAGTTTTACAAGGGAAGGGCCTTAACTGCTTCAAATAAGATGTTCCTCAGGCGCACACTTTTAGAGTGTGGCACACTCTAATACCATAGCAACTGCAGGGAGGAGATTTGGTAATGAAGTCATGTTGAACAAATGAAAGTCACCGCATGCTTTTATTGAACATTCTTATGTATAAATAATTAAAACCTTTATATAATTAACACAGTTAAAACAATTTAAAGGGTTTTAAATAAAGATAACATGTTTAATTTAAATCAAATTGAAATATGGGATATTATTAACTGAATAATTAACTATTCTTTAAGCAAATCAAATACCTGCGTCATTGAAAACTTAGTGGCAACACTGCCTGCATTTGGCGCTATCAGCGCTAAATCATGTAAACTAATAACAATGATAAATAAGAGCATCTAATGTTTGTTAGCTGTGGGTTTAAAGACAATAATTTTATTTAATAAGATATTTTAAGTAAGTATAATTGTAGGCTGTTATCCTTAGAGCTCTAATTATGTTTAGTAAATACTAACAAAAATGCTTCGTTAAAATTCAGGTTCAAGAAGTATCAATGCTTGACAATGCCATACAGAATTATTGGAAGCTTGTGGTAGACAGACTTTACCATATCGTACCGTGGCTAGGTGAGCGAATACATTTCGTAAGGGAAGGGAAGACGTTCCCATTGTATTACATGATGGTGCTCGCTCTCACACGTCTGCCCCCGTTGTTAATTTACTTCGCGGATGGAAATTATGGAGCATCCTCCATACTCCCCAGATATAAGCCTATGTGTTATCACTTAGAGGATTTCGCATTAGAACCATACGGACAATTATAGCCGCAGTAGAGCAGTCCATTTGAATATTAGAACAATAAGACGCTGTGGATGACATCCGTCGGCCCCCTGATAAGTGGAGGCGAGTTCTTGCTGGAGGAGATTACTTCTAAGTACTGCAATAATGTAACTGCTACAAAAATGTGTTATTTGTTGTTAATTCAAATGTTTCCACTAATTATTGAATGACCTAAGTATATTGGTACAAATTGAGTAGATAATCATGTAGTGGTGGAGATAGAATCTGCTGTCTAACAATACTTATTTTCAGAGAGTTGAATGTAGTTTAGGTAATTGTAGTTTGTAAATGTAAAGTAGCTGATTGCAGTTGCTTTGGTTGTTGTTCAGCAGAAATAATAGCTTATGACGAATTTTGTAATTTGTCGTTTTTGTTACACCTTTACTCCAATTTTCTCACTCTTATCTAACTTACAAAGCTACTCTTCTTTGAATATTTTATTGTATTCGCTATTACAATATATAGAGGTTTAACCGAAAAATTAGCTGTAAATTGAATATAGAATTTTCGGTTATTTATAGAGTAAATGTTAGCTTTAGTATAAGTCTAATTGTACTAACTTCAAGAAAACAAACCTGAAACAAACATATGAAACAAAATATTTAGGAACAATTTTTGATTCAAAATTACCTTTGAGACATCATATTGAAGCAGTAGTAAACAAATCAACAAAACAAAAATTCAATTTTGAAAAGGTTAGCTGGAGTCAAGTGGTGCAGTAATCGGGAGACAATGAACACCACATACAAAACATTCATCAAGCCAATACTTCTTTACAATGCAGAGGTAATAATTATAGCAAACATTCTAACATAAATCACCTAGAAGTATGCCAAAATCAGGCCCTACGACTAATAACCGGTGCAGCAAAATCAACTCCAATCATGGCAATGCAAGCCTTAACTCGGAACTATCCAATACATATAACTTTAGAGGAGCAGGCACTAATTCAATATAAAAAAATGTTGCGGTTAAAAACATAAAAATGGCAGAAAATATAATACAATCAAACACAAACAAGTTTCCTACACAAAGTTATGGAATAAGAAACAGATCTTCCTAATCTTCCTAATTCTAAAGAAAACATTTTAATCAAAGAAACCCACTGACTTTTGAACCAATTAATATTCAATTAGATTTAGAAGAAATAGTTACAAAATCTGAAACTTCCAAACCTGTACTA
>CM060957.1:139830549-139957977 GCA_030765055.1 Mantis religiosa
AACATCCTGAAATCTCTAGAAATTTCAGAGATCGACAAATGCATCGATATCTGGGACCATATAATTATATGAAAGCAGCTAAAGGTTTATTGTTTGTTATGACATTGGGTTTTCTTATTTTTAACATAGCTGCTCCATGAAATAAAAGCGAAGCAACTTATCGGAACACCTCTCGTATCAGCTCGATCGATTGTGTACTCCTTCTCACGATAGTTTAATATAAACGAATATAAAATATGAAATATTTTGTACCATTTAAGCATTCATCTTTACAAAATGTTGCAAGATATAACCTTTTGCTTAATAACTTCAATAATATATTTTTTAAACTGCCTCAGCACTTTTTCGGTAACCGTACAAAAATTTGAAGCATTGTGCGGTCTAGCCTCAGTCTCGAGCATGAGTCTTCTCTAAGGGTACAAGTTTAAGACTTGTTTAATAATTGCTGTTTTTATAATCACATAAATCACGAAGTTGCCGACCAAGGGACACCAATCTATATTAGGGTATAGATTGGAATTACTGTATGTGAAGCGCACATTACACGATAACACGTAATTCGTCAGTTGCCCAGGAAGAAATGTTTTCCAGAGCCACATCTTCCTTCCTGGACAGACCGTCCAGCTGTCCTCGATTCCTCACAACCAAAATGTGTTATTCACTCCAGAATTCCCCTACTCGTAATTCATCAGTTGCCCAGGAACAAATGCTTTCCGGATCCACGTCTTCCTTCCTGGACAGACCGTCCAGCTGTCCTCGATTCCTCACAAACAAAATTTGTTATTCACGCCAGAATTCCCCTACTCAAGTCGACCTTTCACTACATGTGGACCTTTGTATCTTTTGTTTCGGCCAGCAACCACTAAAGAAGGGTCTAACAAAGCCAATTATATTCAAGTGTCGACCATATGGACTGCCTACGAAGATGCCTTTCTTACCTCATAGTGAATTACTAAACTAACACCCTGTTCACAGTTAACAAATGTACCCAATGTTCATATCGTATTTACTGAATCCATAATTTCGGTATTAACTGAGAGCTCCATGACGGAGAAAACATCTATAGAGGCAGTATTTTTTCATGTGAAAATTACAGTTATCTCTCTCGCTCTCTGGCATGAATACCTGTTTAAAAACGTATAGTTTTAAGTTTTCGTATAGCACATTATATAACCTAATATTCATCTAAATTTCAAAGATAGTATTTAAAGTTTTCGCGGAGAAGAATTCAATAATATTAATCTTATAGTGATGCAACTCGATTTATAAGATATGTATTTGTAGTCACACTTCAACTGAAAGTATTGTAACCAATTCCCCATAGTGATACGCAACAAAATAAACACAATCATAGCTAAATTTACAATACTAAAATTATTTTATTGTAAGTACAGGCATAATGTTTCTACGTCTCTCATTCCAATACCATTTGGCTAAGATTGCCTAGGTGAGACAATACACTATTTGTCGTATAATGTTTTGAATTATATGTCAATGACTTTCGATCACCAGATTATTTGCGTAATAATAGTTTTAAGATTATCTATTACATAAAAAGGAAATTAAGGGCAAACCTTTAAAGTAAGGAAACGAACATGATATGTGATTATTGCTGTTTTTCTTCTGCAAAGAAATTATCTTTGACTGGTCATATCGGATAAGAGTGTTCAAGAGCAAGAGATAGACAAACGTTACTCAAGAATATAGGACACCAATATTTTATTCTTCTCTAATGGAATGCAATTTAATGAGGAATAGTTAATTACTTCAGGTATTCAGTTTTTTTCTAGGTTTTCATTAGTTAAGAAAGTATATCTCGTCCTAATTAATATAACACTGGAGTTATTTAACCGAGCTTATTGTTACTGAATTCTCTTTTTCATGGATACGTACAAATTTCTTGAATAATACTTCAAAGAGTATATTTTCTAATGTTGTGATATGAAATACAGTACAATCCATATAAACCTGAACCATTTCAGTAGGTCGCAACTTTTGAAGCTATTCTAGGACACACGTGCAACTTTGGGAGAATACAATACACAATTGGGAGAATAAATTACTCTATTTACATCTCAGGTAAATGTTGAAAGTGTCCTCCACCAGCATCTATGGATCATTGGCCCCATTTTCCTTGATACAACTGTAGACATATGGGTATCTTCAAGACATTTATGGAGCAGCTGGATGATGTCGAATTGAGAGAAGGTTATTTAAAGCAAGATGTAGCAACGTGCCATACATCTATTGACACCATGGAACTTGTAACCAGTTTCTTCGATAATCGAATAATCTCAAAATGTTTGTGGCCCCTCAGATTCCCAGACCTAACCTCACCGGATTTTTTTCTTGTGAAGGTATTTAAAAAATAGAGTGTCCAAGAATAGGCCACGGACAATTGATGTTCTCAAGGAATCCATTTGAACCAAAATAAGTAACATTGGCGAGGATACTCTCCGTAAAACTTCAGAGAATATGGTGACACGAGTGCAAACATGTATAGATGCTGGTGGAGAGCACTTCCAACATTTTCTCTGGTGTAGTGTAATCTCCAAATTCTGTGTTATATACTCCCAAAGTTGCACCTATGTCCTGTTATTAGTTCAAAGGTTATGGTCTATTGAGGTGGTTCAGGTTTATATGGATTGGACTACATTTCCTTGTTCTCAAGGGATCGACCCTTCTCTGACAAAAATTTGCAGCTCTGTTCATACCTCGACCTGTTTATTTTTGTACTAGAGTGGTGACCTTTTGTCATACATTAGCACGGTAACAAAATTTATTTTTGTAAGGAACAGAATTTTTAAATTATTAAATGAACAAATTCCGATGTATTGAAAATTAAATGCAATAGAAATAATTTTTATTTAAGTAAATATGAATTAGTACATTGGAAATTATGTCACTTAGAAAGGATCTTGCAAACAACGCTAGCAAGAATTTGAATTAAGAGAATTCCGATACTGTGAAGGTGCCTCAAGAAGCTAAAATACTTAAGAAACTAACCAAAGTGATATATAATAATTAGTTAGGAAAATAGCATTATGAATATACTGTTAGCTCATTCATTTTTTCGATAAACTTAAACATTCCATGAACAATGCCAACGGAAATAAACTATTTCTGGAAACAGAGAAAGCTTTATTTATATAATGATTTCTTACGTATGAATTAGAAAATTGGTAGATAAAACGGTAAAAGGGGTTCAGAAGGTCTATGAAAACGAAATACTCAATAAAATTGATGAAGAATTCACCAAAAATAACACAAGAAGTTTCTACAGAACTTTTAAACAAAGGTTATCAAAATATAAAGCACCCACTCTTCAATTTCGAGATGTAAATGGGGCCGTCACCCACAATAACACAGAAAATTGCAAGATACTAGCAAAATACTTTGAGAAACTCTTACGCTGTGAATCAGTACCCAAAAAATTTGAATTAATTTCCAATTACTATGTAAAGCCAGATTCAGAACCGCCAACAACTGAAGAATTACAAAAGATAAGTTTAGTATTAAGAAACAATAAATCATCTGGAAAAACCAAATAGTGGCCGAACTATGGAAAAAAGCTAACATCAATGCAATCTCACGTCCCTTCAGTATATTTTCGTTCAAATCTAGAATGAAGAAGAGATCCTTGTAGATAGGAAAAAAGCTCTTATCCACCCTATTCACAAGAAAGGCTTGAAAACAGACCCAAATAACTATAGAGGAATACCGTTGCTAGATGTAACATAAAATTCTTTCTAAAATCGTTGTAAATAGAGCGGAACAACAGTTAGACCCACCACTTGGGGAATACCAGGGAGGTTCTCGAAAGGGCAATTTCTTCATCCACTGAACAAATGTTCAATCTCAAAAATATTATGACATACCAAAAATCACCAGCTAAGACATACGTAACTTCGTTAATTGATTTTAAAAAGGCATATGATTCAACTGTTATAGAATCGCTTTTATTAATCATGGAGGAATTTGGTTTAGACAAGAAAACAACTAATATCAGCGACTATCACAAATAATTTTTCAAAAGTTGAATTTTTGGGTAAACTATCAGATCCATTTGAAACAATAACGGGGGTACGACAGGGGGATGGGCTCTCACCGTTGTTGTTTAACTGTGCGCTTGAGAAAGTAGTCAGAGAGTGCAACAAAAATATATAATGGAAAAACTGGGATGCAAAAAGAGAAATTTTAAAATCAATTGTATTGCCTTTTCGTATGATACGGTTTGTTTGCTGAAACAATGGAGGAAGCAGGGGAGCAAATCTTTGAAGTAAAGAAACAAGCAAGTAAAATAGGTCTTCACATATCTTTCGAAAAAATCAAAATCATGACAAACTGCAAGCCACCCACGTAAATGCATCAAAGTCTGCGAAAAACGATCTAAGCAGTAAAAGAGTTCAACTATCTTGGAGAATGGGTTAGCTGGAATACTAAGGAAAACAAAGCAATGGAATCCAGAAAAAATAAACTTGAACTTCCCAACTAACAAAATACACTTATAACAAGAAATCACTATCATCGGGATCCAAAATTATAAAACAGTGATTGAACCAGAGGCACTGTACGCATCAAACACTCAACATGAGTTTCAAGGGTCAGATAAAGAAGCTCGAATTAAAAGAACGAAAAATATTTAAAAAGATCATAGGACCAACATTTCAAGATAACAAAATGAAACTCAAGAATTAAACTCTCTACAAGAAAATTGAAAAACTCTAAAAAAAATTATGCGAAAAAGGAGGATAAATTTTTGTGGTCATCTTCTCAGAATGAACTTTAGCAGATTAACTAAACAAACCTTTGATTTCTTCCGTAAACGCAAAACAAAACCTAACTGGTTTAAGGAAACTGAAAAAGACTTAGCAGAATTAAAAATCACAAAAGTTCTCTACTTGACGGGATAGCGAAAGTAGTGATTAAAAACGAAAATATAAGGTACAAAGATATAAATCTACATTACATCCATACCCATTATCGCGGCAGAAGAAAGGAAAGAAAGATCAGATAGAATGAAGAAATACTAAGCACCATGAAAATAACAACACATAGGGAGATGATTTATTCAACGTACCCCAAAGAGGGCGAAACGAAAATAAGAAAATTCTTCTTGTATCAGTCGCGTTCTACGGAGAAGACTGGAATACCAGAAAAATGTTGTATACATTTTAGAACTTGTTTGGACAACTTGTGTCGGAGTAAAAAAGGTCACCTTATAAACTTTATGCACGTTTATTGCACATATAAATACGTGGAATAACACAAACATAATGAAGAGTACATCATACTATGTAGATACATTGAGTACTAGTAATTATTTACAAGATTGTAAGAACAGAATTTTCTTAAATAGGGACCCGTATTTGATGCACCTTCAGGAAAAAGGCATACAAGTATAACAAGTAAAAATACTAGCAGACATTACCGTAAATACACTTCTAATAAAATATACATTATCTTTCACAAGTTATGAGTACAAGCTCATCACGGCAATGCATTTGTTCCACTCCTATCAAATTATAGAAATATCAAATTTTGTCAGAAAGGAAGATTAGCACATTAGGATACGTTTATACCGCTGTTTAACTGGTTTAACAGTTCTAATATTTGCTAAAATAATCCAGGCACACGGCAAATCTAAGTCACTAGTGTATGAGTACTGTACACCCAACACAAGAAGGCAAGGCAGAGGAATGTGTTACGTAATCGCTTTTGCTGTGCCTATGTTCGCCTTCCGGGTATGATAAGGATGCTAGGTTCGTGTAAAATACACATTGTTGTCACATACCTCATACATGTACAATACAGGTCACTGCAATTACAGAAACAAGCATTAGATTTGGCAGCATGGGTATACACTCATTTCGTAGTAAACATATTAACTAACAGGGCAGATAAACAGTTTAAGCGCCTTTTCCTCTTCAGGCCCCGCTTGTCTTTTTATGGTGAGTATACAGTACTAAAAGACTAATGGCCGTTGTGCATCAAGAAACAACACAAGTTATTTAGGCTTTGTAAAACAGCAAAATTTGTGTACAGTGTCTGTAAATACATTGACAACAATAATTCCGGCTTTTATTTGTTTTAGAGTAGCTGCTAAACATATTATCCTCTTAATTTAATATGATTGTGTCAAGCAATAAGTGCACTAAAATTGGAAGGACAGGTAGAAAAACCAGAGCCACGTTGATGGGAATCGGAGGAATGTGAAGAACTGGTATCCGAGTTCTTTTATCGGTTATGTTTGTAATATATATTTTCATTTTGTTTAATGAAGTAGTAGATAGTACAAGATGATTGTAGTATATAAAAACAGATCAATACACTCTTATTTCAGATGACTGGAAGAAGAAGCATCATTCCTACCGCGATTGGTACCTGAACGAAGACAATTATAAAGCTGATGAATCAAGAAGACCTGGTAAAGCATTAACCAGCGGAGATCTGTTTGGAATTGAAGGATCCTTCAGGCAACTTTCCTTCGACTAGAAACAAGCTCATAACCTTTGTTTCAACTGATAACAAAAGAAACTTTTGGCATTTATGGCAAAAATGCAAATTAAATAAAGTCAATAACTACTTGAAAGTGATAAAAACTGGTCATATTAGAAATGTTATACCACATTAAATTGTAAATAAATGGCATATTTTTGTATCCAACGTTTCTTAACCTTTTTAATTTTCCTCCTTCAACGTCATGCCATATCGAACGATACATGAAATGGATGAAATGAGTGCAGGGTTCATATAACTTAGAGCTGTCTAACATTCATTTTTCAGGGTAAGGAAAAATTACGGAAAAGCTTTAATCAGATAGGCACTATGACCGAAATTCGAACTTGAAATCCCTTGAACGTGAGGCAGACACGCTACCACCCATACTGCCGAGGCGGGCGGTCTACTTTGACAACAGCTGCTTGCATTTTAAAGACAAGTAAAATATACAATATTTTGTATGTTTAGCATTTGTATGGGTTTTAGCTAGTAAATTGGACTGCACACGTTAAGTAATACATCTCAGTCACCACCCTACTTCAGCCCGCGTTGTTGTGAAATTTAAAAGCTTAATATGTGCAGAAAAGATGTTTCGTAGAAAAAGCTGACTCTCTACTGTGTAGCCAACTAAATTATTACGTTTATTAGTTTGTGAACTTTGAGAAACGAAAATTCATTTTAAAGAAATGGTTCAACTTTTATAGGTTCGGTGAATTTTATTTACATTTTTAAAACAGATCCATCATTTTAAAATCAAGTTTGGTTCCTCAAATATCAAGAACTAATTAAAATAATCATTTAGTTGACACAGCACAAGTCTAATTGAACAACGCTTGACGCCAGCACGCCATTGTGATGTTTGGTAGTGCAATTGGCGATGTATACAATGGAAGATCCGCGAAACCTCACACAGCTGTATCTGCGCGTTGTCTACATAAAATACGCTACAGAAGTCGTGTCGGTAATTTGTTCGTCCAAAAGTAAAGGCATAATAATTGAAAGAGTTTTTAAATGTTTGGTATAAATGTTTGATGAAAACAGATGAAATCGTCAAGGTATTTGTGAATCAACAAAAGAAAATCGGAAGTAAGAAGAACTGGTGGTCTGAGGCAAAAAATAAAAATAAAAAAAAAATAAAAAGTAAGTAAGTGAGTAAGTGAGCAAGTGAGAGAGTGAGTGTGTGAGTGAGTGAATGAATGAATGAATGAGTGAGTGGGTCAGTGACTGAGTGAGTCAGTGAGTCAGTGAGTAAGTAAGTAAGTGATGGAGTGAGGAAGTGAGTGAGTGAGCGAGCGAATGAGCGAGTGAGCAAGTGAGCGAGTGAGCAAGTGAGCAAGTGAGCAAGTGAGCAAGTGAGCAAGTCATCAAGTGAGTAAGTGAATGATTCAGTCAGTCAGTCAGTCAATAAATAAGAAAAAATTGTGGAAGAAATAGAAATTGGCGATTTATGGAGAGTAGAAAATAGTGAGGTAGGAGCTTTTGGAAAATAGAAATAGGGTGGAGGATATAGAAAGGCATGACACATGAGGAGAGTCAGAAACCATAAAATCGTTGAAATTCTCTAGGTTAATAAAGAGAGAATGGGGAAGAGAAAGATATTCACAGCAATGTAACACACGGAGAGGGAAGCAATGGATTGGATTAGAACAGGATCGATGTTTTTAAGAGGACTAAGGAGTAAAAATGTATAAATATGCGAATTATGTAGAGAAACAGAAACTGCAATTCAAATTTTGATAGAATGTAAAAGCTAGCAGCATGGAGACAGGAAGATGAGAGAAGAAATGGGAAAGGGTTCATAGCGAGCTGATAGCCATAAAAATAGTTACGAACGGGGACAAATGAAAGTAGAAATAGAAATATAGAGAACATGTTTTGGAAAGCTACATACAAATGAATGAAGAAAGTAAAGAGTGGAAAAGAAAATATGTTGGGATAAGGGGAAACAGCAAAGTGGAGGAGAGGATAAAAGGGTGACCATGCTACTCAGCTGGGCTAAAAGGCTTGGGCCTCAAGCAGTCTGAGCTAGCAGGGTTCTCGGAGTCCGCGGCGATCATGTGAAACGGGATTATTCTCACCTGAAGTCATCTCACGTTGTGATAGGGGTTGTGGGTTGTATTCAGCCCCCCGAAAAGACGATGACGAAGCCACGAGTTGCTAACTTTTCTTGATCCTATCTGTCACTCTGAGATATCGATGTATATATAAAAAAGTCTCCGGATCTGTTTCAGTTTGAGCAATGAGAACTCGAATTTCAGACGTGGTCGCGAGTAAAAAAGATACATTTTCTAAATAAACCTCGATATCAATCATTTCTTTTTACTTTAAAGATATTAAGATATTCAATATAATTGGTATTGTAACAAGACCGCTGGAGCACCCTGTACCAGCTGCGAACGGAAGGCAGGGGGGAGGACCGCGTTAGCCACACCTTCTCCTCGTTTGTCTCGTAGTGGTGACAGGCTTGTGGTTAGGGGAAAACATGACTGGCCGCCTGTTTTTCTCTACACCTGTTACTCGAACTTTCGTTTACTGGAACAGTCTCCTGGTCACTAGAAACCGGCGATATTCCGATATAAAGAGGGTTACAGACAGACAGAGGGTCAGTCAGTTGTTGTGCTGTGTTGGTTTGGTCAGTCAGTCAGTTGGTTAGTGTGTGAATGAGGACAGTTCTTGGTGTAAGAAGGCAGTGACGTGTTAATGTACGAGAAGATTGTGCAACGGAAGACTGTACGTAACTGGTATGTGCAACGGAGTTTATGTAATCGCGAGTACAAGGAAATTGTAACGGACGAACTGGTGAATTGTAATTGTGTGCAGCAAGTAATTCTGTGTAATTGGCAAGAGTTTAACTGTAAGTCGGTGGAAATAAAGAACATTGTTGAGTGGTGAAATTGGACTTTTCATTTCACGAACCCACAAAGTCACACTGGTGTCAGGAAGCGGGAAGATAACATCACCGAACATTACAACCATGGACGCGGCATTGGAAAAATTTTTGGAGAAGATGATGGAAATGAAGGCCGAACTAATCGGGAAGATGGAAGAAATGAAGGCCGAATTAACAACGGAAATAGAAGCGGCAAATAACAACCTGGCCGCAAAGATGGAAGAAATGCAGGCCGAATTAACAGAGAAGCTGGAGACTAGAAATAACCTGGCCGCGGAACTGAAACTAATCAGGACGGCTAGGGACAACATCGCCGTGAAGATGGAACAAGTGAAGGCCGAGTTAACCACGGAAATGAGAGCAGCGAATGACGGTCCGGCTACCGAAATGAAGGTGGCGAACGAGGCTTTCACCGCAAAGTTCGAGGAACGGTTGGCCGACGTGAGGGATGACGTCACGAACCTGGGCAAGCGGAAGGGTCAAGTAGACGACCGCCTTAATGATTTAGAGGAAAAGGCCGACAACATCACAAAACCCCTCACCCGCCTGACGGAGGAAAACCGGCCTTATGTGTGGACGGAGGACGCCGAAGACGCTTTCCAGCACCCGAAGGGGACCCTGTGCAGTGCTCCAATTTTGGGTTTCCCACGACCGGGTGGCGCCTTCATTGTGGACACCAACGCCGGCGACCATTGCATTGGAGGTGTCCTATCGCAGATCCAGGACGGCCACGAGCGCACAAGAGTGGAAGAGGAGGAGCGTGCCGCAGCAGTCCGAGTAGTTGTGGCAGTGCCTGCTGAAGGCTGGGATAGCGCAGGCCTGAGGAGGGAGCAGCTGGCGGACGCAGACTTGGGGCCACTCTTGAGGGAAGTGGACGCAGGGACGAGGCCAACCTGGGAGGACATCGCACCGAGGAGCGCCACCTACAAGTCGCACTGGGCCCAATGGGACTCGTTGAAGACCAGAGAGGGCGTGCTGTTCCGGGTATGGGAGTCACCCGATGGGAAGGCGCAGAGAGGACAGTTGGTACTTCCCCGGAGCAAGGTCCCGGAAGTCTTGGAGGAAGTGCACGCCGGTACTTCAGGAGGACACCTGGGAGCGAACCGAATGATTCACAAACTACGGCAGCGCTACTTCTGGCTCAGACTCCGGGCAGATGCTGGTGGTACACCTGGACCGCCTCGCACGCTACGATGGGGCTGTTCGTGGGCGAACAGCTTTGAGGAGGGAGCAGTGTAACAAGACCGCTGGAGCACCCTGTACCAGCTGCGAACGGAAGGCAGGGGGGAGGACCGCGTTAGCCACACCTTCTCCTCGTTTGTCTCGTAGTGGTGACAGGCTTGTGGTTAGGGGAAAACATGACTGGCCGCCTGTTTTTCTCTACACCTGTTACTCGAACTTTCGTTTACTGGAACAGTCTCCTGGTCACTAGAAACCGGCGATATTCCGATATAAAGAGGGTTACAGACAGACAGAGGGTCAGTCAGTTGTTGTGCTGTGTTGAGTTGGTCAGTCAGAGTTGGTCAATCAGTTGGTTAGTGAGTGTGAGCGAGAAGACAGTCGCAGTTCTTGGTGCAAGAGTTAGTCAGTGTTTGACGTGCTAGCGAAGGACGTGTTAATGAACGAGAAGTCTGTGCGTGCATCGGAGCTTACGTAACCGCGAGTACAGTGAAATTGTAACGGACGAACTGGTGAATTATAATTGTTGCAGCACGTAATTCTGTGTAATTGGCAAGTGTTTAACTGTAAGTCGGTGGAAATAAAGAACATTGTTGAGTGGTGTAATTGGACTTTTTATTCCACGAACCCACAAAGTCACAGTATTATTTATACAAATTTTTGTATAAAACTTGACAATAGTATTTTATACCTTAATTACAATTAACAGAAAACAGATATTAACTCTTTTACAATGTACCTTCGTGGCATTGAACTTAGATCTGTCCACCTTAACGTTCTTCCATCCAAAGACGGTTTCTTTAGTAGATGTTTTTCCAAAATTATTGATTTTTCATTCCCTCGTTGCCATCACTACCAATCAAAGTTAATTTTTGCTGGCCCACGTCACACATTACATAACCTCATATTTAAAACTACCAATGATAAAACATTCACATCATACTAATTATATGTTGCGTCATCTCATGATCTACTGAATTTTAACAATTTTCGTTTTTATTCATTTTAATCTGTCCATATAGATTCTTAAATCATTAAACATACCCATTTACACAATTTTACAATTCTTGGAGCTTAAACCAACACAACCGTTACATAAGGCACCAAAAGTTATACAACTAGAATAAGGAATATATATGTTTTGGAGAGAATAATATTGTAAATAGCAAGCTGTATAAATAAATTCAATTCAGTTTGTGCGTGCGATAGTTTGCGTGCGGATGGACAAAATGAAAACGAATCGAATCGCGAATTTAAGCTTTGCAATTGATTTCAGCATCTAGGTAATTTGAGAATGATGAGTTTGTGTTTTAAATTGTGTGATCATATGACCATGTGAATGCTCATAATTAGGTATGAAAGACCAAAGCAAAGCCCTATCTTCATGACAGCAAGGCGCTCAATAAAACGGGGATAAATGTCCTATGTGGACCAACACTGAAGAACAGTTACTGACGACAAATATCTAGTATTATTGTTGCTAAACACATAAAAGCTATATGTGTATTAATGAAAACAGTGAGCCAAACCACATTATCACCATACCTTGAATTCTCAGACAGTGAATGTGGCGGGACTTGAACTTCATGACTGAAATGCTATATCACAGTAAACGAATTTAATAGTTGACAGATTAATACCCATGGAAGTTAACAGTCAAAGCAGAGACTGAGGGATTAGAAACTCTTTTACTTTTGGCCCTTTCAGGTATATAATAGTATTTGTAGTTATATCACATGTGGTTTAAGGCAGAAATGCCTTTCTAAACTTTCTCTTACGAATTAATACCTTTGTGATTGAAATGCCACAGTTTTGTGTTGCATTTTTCTGCCTTTTTCAATTAAAATGCCTATTTTACAAAATAAGTGCTTTTGGTTGCCTTTATTTAATTATTTATTCATTATTTTATTAATTATTTAATATTTCCTTCGGGTCACTTTATTTCAATAGCCGTTAGTCCGTGACAATAAAAGTTACTTCATCAGATGATTATTATTGTTCTTTAAGTTGCAGACCATACAGACCCCCGCAGACTGACCCAACTTCAGAGGTCGAAGGTTAAAGTGGGTACTTTCCATCAAATACCTGGGAGTCGACTTAGACAGGGGTTTGACTTTTCACCAACACATCAGGGACCTCTCGACAATGGTTCAGGGGGCTATCGCTTTCTTGTATCACTATACTGAGTTCTGGTTCGATGTCAGTCCGCATGAAGTTACACCTCTTTCGAGCACACGTAGTCCCGTTGATGCTATGCGTCTGCGAGATCTCGGACATGGCCGCAGAATAGGGCTGCAACGCACTCAGGATATAGGACTCAGATACATCTATTCAGTAGGCTAATCTTTCCCAGTAAGGTTTGCTTCACAAAGCCTCATCACTTCCATACGTGGCGGATGAAATTAGGCACAGGGCGACAAAATTTTACGCCACTTTTCCTTTATATAGAAGGGCCCTGGTTAGGTCTGTTGGTGAGACGTCGGCTTCGACTTGGCTTCCGGGCACCCGAAATAACCACGGAGCAAATCCGCCAGCAGCAAAATCTGAGCTCCTACATCATCTAACCAAGAGCTGTTTGGTACTTCATCGCCAGGGTGCTTTAGGCATAGTATCCTGACTTCCTTCAGAGGATGAACTTACTACCTCACAATTTCTACCACCCTCAATCACAATATCCCATTAACCTATCATTAATAAATGAAAATCCTTCCTGCAGTTAAACCCAATCCTGGGTTGGCACACAGCAAAATTTTTTTGGGCTGAATACTACCTGCCAGTACCGCGTCGTCAAAAACAACATAGCCTTCATATCATTCAGCTCATTATTTTCCTTGCAACAATGAGTGATATCGCGCAAATAGTATAACAGAAACCGTTTAGTGTGCCGCTTTTGTTTATTATAAAGGCAATAATGAGTGCACCTAACTTCGATTTTATTTCGGTTTTCATTGCGACGTTGTAGTAGACATTAATGAAATTAATGAAATTATGGATAATGCAGAGCAAAGACTGGACAGTGTACCATGGAAACGGAGTTCATTAGTTAGAAAAAAATGTAAAAAATTGTTATGAAAAATTGTGATGCGGATAAACTTAGAAACATTTAAAAATCTGTACAAGGTGATAATTATGTTGCAGTTGATATGGATCCTTCAGTGACGCCATGTTTTAGATTTGTTCCAATAACCTCTGTCAATGATGAAATGTCATTTTTTCATATGAAGCACGTGTTATATGACAGGAGACTCAACATGACCCCAGAGATCTTAAAAAAGCATTTGGTTGTCATGTGCAACGAATAAGGCATTGTAATACACAGAACCTTTTTTAAAAAAACAATATTTCATTTTTGTATCAATTACAACACTAGCATTTTGTTTAAAACTTTAAAGGTCTTTAAAAATTACGAACAAGTTATTGAATCTATTATATAAATGCATGTTACTAATTGCCTTTTATAGCCTGTTTAGTATTTATAATGTTTTTTATGACTTTATAATGCCTCTTTGCCTGCATATTTTAATTATTTATAATTCCCAAACTTTCTGTCTCTGCTTAAAATGAATTTAAGTCACTCAGGAGGGAAGATAGGGCCAAGCAGTTGGAAAAGTGAGGTTAAAGCGGTTAAAATAAATGTGAGAAAATCGGAGAAATGTATCAAAGGACCAAATATGTGTAGGAAAACAACTGTAAGACGTAATATACTTTCCCTTTATATCTAGGTACAACAAAATGTTAAATATAAAGGGAAGAAACATAAATAAGCAATTCCAAAGATATCAATAAATTGAGTAAATTTGATAAAAAGTTTAAAAGGTAACGCAACACTTGTAAATTTAATTTAAGTATGTCAGTTTTTGTAATATCTAGGCGATAGAGTAAATAAAGCTCTCCAGGCGAAATTTAGATATTGCGGTATCACAGTAGATATATCCTTTCAAACTCCTATTGATCCAAAACCTGCACTTATAGAAGAAATCTAACACAAACCTCACATTTATCGTTCTTATCTTTTTTAACGTCAAACGTTTCCTGGGATATCCGCTGTTATTGTATTAAATGATGCAACATTTTTAATTCTTTTCAACCTAGCAACCTGTTGTTTCTCGCAATGTCATGGAAAAAACATGTGCCAATATATAATGAGTCTCGATTACCTTGTATGACATTGAAGCAGATACTTGATGGCTTGGATTCCTTCATGTTTCTTCCTACTGAAATAGGCCTATTCGATGCCAAGGCTAAAAATTTGTTTCCAGCAATATTTGTTTTCCATCTTTTATTTGTTGAATGTACTCTAAACTTTTCTACCAACATAAATTTATTTAAAACGTACAGAGATCTAAGTTCTGTACACATAAACTCATCTGATATGTGAATTTCTCAAGTTCTTATAGTATTCTTATATAGGCCTGAATGTTGAAGAATCTTAAGTGCAGAAAATAAAGTTCAAACCAGATTTGGTTGCAGTCAACAGGAAAAGAAGGTCTCTACTAAATTTGGAGGACAAGAGACAAGAAACATTGTATATATCCAAACATCTATTGATTTTATTGCAGAAACTAGGAATTTTGACGCTGTCAAGTGACTCTACGTGCATTGATATCCGAGCTGCAATAATATAGGAGCAAATCATATCAGAAGTATTATAAGTGTCACAATATTTTTCATGTATGCAACCATTTGTAGACAGAAAATAACCATACGATTTTGGAGATACTTTTGGGAAGAACGTTAGGACCATCTTTGTTATACGAGCGATATTTATCAGCTATCTCATTGTTGAAAACAGGAATACACATGTTAGGAATATAAGCTTATTTAGAATTAACGCAGTGTGTCAAAAAACATAACTTGATTTTGTGAGTGCAGAATTTTACTTGCATAATGCCTGAATATGTTTTACCATGTACCACGCCCATATAATATTCCCTACATTATGCGAGCATTGTACATGTATTTTACAAAACACGTAAATTGTTGAATTTGCTGTGCCAGTTTTATTTGTTGCGATATCTGCCAGTTTTACTGCTTATGAATCTTACTGCTGCAAAAAATGCCACGTGTAATATTTCTGATGCGAAACGAATCCGAGAACAACAATAATAGTAACAATAAAAGTAATATAATGGTAATAATAACTACGAAATGAAAATTCACAAGAATTTGGTCACACAAAAATATTCTAAAGCATCAGCGAGATAGGATACGAAGAGTTCAAAGAAAATTCATTGTGCAATAGCACGTGGCCCAGTGTTATTAAATAACTAGAGGGGCAAGAAGAATTCAAATCTTTTAACATTTCAAATATACTGTGTTAATTTAAAACTTTGCAGTTCTTCTACTAATTCTTTCCTAAACATACAGCATTTCTGGAATTTAAATACACTTAGTAGGAAATGGATATTTTAGTTGTAATAAGTAGGTTACCAGAAAGCTTTAGAAAATTATAGCTATGGAAGCTGAACTTTTATTCGCATACTATCTTTAGCCATTGGATTTCGTTCTAGGAAAGGTGCGAGTTCAATAATGCTTGCTTTGGCAAGTAATTATGTGTGCGATGGTGCTGTCTGAGATCAAAAGTTGACCTTATCTATTCCTCTATGATGTAATATAAAATTTGACCTTTGAACTTTAAATTTGATCTTTGCTTATAAATGGAAACCTGGGCTTCAGTTTGAGTTGATCCTTTCAACTAAAAGACAATAAGTCCACATTTTTCGGCCAACATATTAAATATCTTTTATTAAAATGCAGAAATACACGTGCTCATTCATTATAAAAGCCAATGTGACTGACGTTTCATTATTAAGTTCATATTTTATTCTTTATTTAACACGTTCTTTCCCTCACGAGATCACAACACATTAAAAAGTATTATATAAAAGGTATAAACAAATAAAGCATTAATATTCAGCCAGTGAGTTTATCTCTGCTAACAATGTCCCATCTACCGATTATTATCAGCCTTCTGAGATATAAAGTAATTCATCTTAAGCAGAAAGTTATCCACATCCTCGCAATCCCCCCTGGCTGTTAGTAGTAAGTCCAACGTATACTTAACCCCTCATTCGATATAATTTTCTCATGTAACATGTAAGCCCTTAACTAAGTGCTGAAATTCTCCTCGTTTCCATTTCCCATCCCTGTCCCATCTAGAGCTTTTATAAATGTTGAAATACTCATTCTCTCATGGTACTACCATGAACATGAGGGAGAAGCCCAGTTAGAGAAATCTCTTCCACTCCAGCAGAAAATCTATCCAAAGGGCTTTTGATTTAGAGATATGTTTGAGTCCGTGACCTCTCGAAAGCTGTTGACGCTACCACCCGAGTAATCTGATTAGTAATTTTGATCCTCAGTACACCAGTGAGTTTCTCGGCCGTAGTTTATATTATTCTCTTTTGGCAGAAAGACAACGAGGTGGTTTGATATTTGAATTTTTATTGTCTACTTAATTAATTTAGATTTGTTTGCATACCAGAATTTACTGTAGTATGTTCTAGAGATGGTTGTTTCCATCACAGGCCTACTGGATCTTCCTTTCTTGACTAGTGGATGATTTTTCCCGATGTGGGTCAAAATGTTTCCCAATTGCTGATTTCTTCCTCTAATAAATTTTACTTTTTCTTTAAATCTTTCTCTTTGTCTTATCTCATATTCTTCCCCCAATTAACTTCATACATACCTAAAGTTAGCACAAAGGAATTTTCCGTGGGTCTTGAATATTCGTTTTAAGTAATTCTTGTTATACAGCAATAGGATTTTCTTGAATATTTCAGTGAATTTCGTTAAGTCGCAATGGAGAAAAGAATTTTTTAAACATTTTCGTTAAATTTATATTGATTAGTGCAGTGAATTCGTTTATATATTTATTTTTTCTGAATATATTTTATGTTTCTTAATAATTTTATCGTGAAGCCTTGTGCCGGCCTCGGTATGGTAGATGGTAGCGTGTTTGCCTCACGTTCAAGAGGTCCCGAGTTCGAATCTCGGTCACGGTCTTCCTTTATCCTAAAAGATGAATGCCGGGTAACTCTAAGCTAAGCTGTATGGACCCTGGACTCATTTGAGCATCATTTCACCCGTGCCATTCATCATTGGAAGATGTAAATTTAAAAAAAGAAGTGAAGCTTTGTTCATAATATTTATCACCAATCTAAATTAAATAGAATCGAAACTATGACGTTAAAGAGGGTTTTGGTAGCTACAGTTTGAAGGAAAGAAGCATTTGGAAGCATTTATTTAAAAAGATATGCCATGTCACTGTATCCAGGAAAAATTTATGGCATCAAGCCTTAAAGAATAAATCCTGCATGAAATTTATAATTATAGTCTTTATAATGCTAGAACTGAACAGAAATAATTATCGTTCAAGCTATGATAGATGTAACAAAACATAATTTGTGTCACTATTATTTACAAGTTGAAAAAGTGCAGTTTACCTCAAGTGTTAATTTCAAAATGTTGTTGTTAACCTTGGTGTTAGCTACACCAGTCTGGCATACAACGTTGTGTAACAATATCACATAAAAGTGGAGAACAAAGAAAACACATTCTAGCAGTCTTTAAAATGATTCACTTTGATAATAAGACGGATCATAAAAGAAGTAGACGTTTTATTGTGATTGGGTGGCATTGTAGAGTCAGTCATGTTTCATCACTGTGTCTGGTGAGTCAATCCCTCAGTTCGCCTTGTATTCTAAAGTCGAAAAGAAGGAATAAGGTCTGCATATGAGCCAGCTGCTGACATTAGGTAAGTTACAATTTATGGCTTATAAATAAATATTTAGATATAAATAGGGTTAGCAAATGGAACTCTGGAACGTTTCTAATTGAGCCGGATGAACTTTCAATATCATGGCTTTTCAGTCCTTTTGATTACTGAATTAAAAAGGTGGCTTTAAAGCTTCTATGTACCTGTTAACGGCTAGGCTGGGAAACATATCGTAGTCTCTTAGTTTTTGGCTATAAATTCTAGCCGAATAGGTTAGTTATCGTTTTTGTATTAATTAATTAATAATAATATAAATTAATTGTAATCATGATTAAGTTGCTTTTACGTACAAAATATACATAAAAAGTTCCACGCTTAAGAAATACTGTACAAAACTGGCATACAGAATCTTCTGCAGACCTCCTTTATAATGAGAAAAAATATTTATCATATGTGTGTGCGTCTATTCAGAAGACATGTGAAAAACGGAAGACACCCTCCAAAGAACCCACACAAAGATTTTTAAGAAAATACAAGAAAATTACCTCTAACACAAAGTAAATTTTAAATGGAAAATTCATGAAGTTATATTATAACATCTAAACAGCTGCTACCATTTTTGTTTACTTTGTTTTTGTAATCTTACGTCCTCCAACGTTTAAAGTCATATCGGACGATGAATAGAATGGGTGAAATGATGCTCAAATGAGCCCAGGTTCCATAGAGATTAGAGCTACCTGACATAAGTCTATCAGGATAAGGGAAAACCCCGGAAAAATCTTATCCAGTTAACTCACCCTGACCGAGATTCGAACTCGGGACCTCTTGAACGTGAGGCAGGCTCGCTACCGCCACGCTTTCGAGGTGGGCACAATTTTTGTCGAAGTAAGTTTACAGTAGATATATACGTGGCAAATAAATGCGTGCATTGAATTGTTTGTGAATAGCTAGAGAATCCCTTTTCATTTAAAAAAGGTTGTATAATTTTGTGTAACTGGTAAACCATAAGAGAAATTAGATGTAATACATACAGAATCTTTAATTCTTTAAAACGCCATTTTGGCACATCAGTCACTTAGGAGATGCCCATTGTTACTGGTTCGAATGTTCAATACTTTTGTTACGTTGTAAAGTGCAGTAGCTTTTCAGTTGTTTCTCGTGATATCGGCCCCGGTTTTACAACATCTATATATCGATTCGAGTGCACTATCTACCTTGTACTTATGACATGTGTCCTGGAACCGTTTCGTAAATTTTATGGCAGGTACCAACTGTAAAGAAATAACTATTTCCTCTATAAAAACATTAAATTTAGCTAGAAGAGGTTTTCTAGGGGACCAACTTTCCTTTAATCTACAAATATCAAATTAGCAAGCAGACTGTGTTTTGCTGATTTTAACGTAATTCTATAATTCGTTGTTAACTAAACGTTCAACTTTGATTTTCCTGTTAGAATGGGGCGGGGCCTCACCATGCCACAGTACTGTTTTTGTACCGTACAAAATGGAAGTTATAAATATGACATCGATTCACATAGATGTTAACACTCAAAGCAGCTGATTGAGAGATTTAGATTGCACTACCTTTTGAACCTTTTGGTAAGTACTTCAGCAAAATTGGCGTTGAACAGCCATTTTTCTTCTCTGTTTTTTTTTTTTTTTTTTTTTTTTTTTTTTTTTTTTTTTTTTTTTTTTGGATGCCAGATTATACCTATTTATTTGGCCAAGAAATTGTATAATATTTTTATCGAAAAAAATTGTATAGGCTTTGGAAGTGAAAAATCCAAACAGCATTAGTCTCTTCAATAGCCTAGTAGAATTCAATTCAACAAATCCGTATCGAAATCTCAAGAGAAAATATGGATCTAAAAAGTAGTATTTTTTTCTGTAGTACTTATCTGAAGTAAGTATAGAGCTTTGCAATGTTCTACTTGCGGTAGTAATATTTTGTAATTTTAAAATGAAATAAAATTTGCAGAATTACCGACGAAGTACCGAAAAGGTTCCAAGTGAATTTTCTCAGGTATCGTTCCATGTCGATATTATGCAAGTATCGTGAGAATCGAGGTATCGCAATTATCGAGGACACATCGCTAATTATTTGTGATCTTAACACTGCTGGACCTCATTAGGAATACAAATTTAGATACTAACTGTGTGTCATAAAATTAATATATTGTGTTTTACTTTACCTTACAAGTAAATCTCAATAACTTACATTACTTTTATGCGAGGCGCGTTCAAGTTATAATACTTATTTTTCTGGACTAGGACCAGACAGTAACTTCTGTTGCTTTTTTTTTTAAATACACGTGAACCGTTTGTGAATGAGTGATAGCTGGCAGCACTGTGCAGTGCATAGAGCTCTAGTGGCAGCGACGAGAGCTATGGCTGTTTTTATACTTACAATAATGAGATTTTCATTGCAAGGACAGCGTGTAATCGATGTTCCACTCATGCCGTCATCACGTGTCAACATCGCCATGCGCACAACACTGTGATCAACCGTCAGCATTCGTGGCATTCACCTAGAAGACACAGACACTTTTCGCATTTTCGGATCTACTTACAGGATTGTGTGCACAGATCCCATGGAAATGCCAATTTTGAGGGCGATGTCTGCAACGCTCAATCGGCGATCCTCCAACGTAACGCTCTCCACTCGCTGGATCATGTCGTTAGACCGGCTGGAGCGAGGCCGTGACTGTCTTATTTTGTTGTCACACAATGTTCTGCCTTTATTAAACTGTCGCATCCAGATACGCATATTAGACACATCCATGGTACTATCACCACATGCCTCACTCAACTGGCGATGAATTTCAATGGGTGTTACACCAGGAAAATGGAGAACACAATGATTACAAACTGTTTCTGAAATGGACACGTCACCATTTTAAGTATCAAAAACAGTCCTAACTCTCGTCACTGCAACTAGCACTGTACAGTGCTGCCATCTCCGTCACGCATTCTCAGAGTTTACGTGTATTTAAAAAAAAAAATACAGAAGTTCATATCTGGTCCTGATCCATAAAAAAATAAGAGGTGTTATAACTTGACCACACCTCGTTGAAACTAACAGAACTTATCAGAGATTCTGCTATACAGCACAGATCTTTGATATGACAAAAGATATTAAGGAATTAATAATTTTGAAATGATGCTAACCTGATGGTTTCAAGGATAAGTACTTATCTCAGTTTTGTAATTGCTTTAACGTATACATTCTGCTGCAAAATTTTTGGGTTTAAAATATTTATTGAACTATTAAGTAATTACAGTGTAGGAGCCAACGATCTCACCACGAGATATAAATACGAAACAAAAATAAAAGAGAGAGAGAAAAAAAGAGAATGTAGATAAGCAGTGACAGTAGTAGTTAAGATAAATGTAAATGAATTATGTGTAAACATTTATTTGACAAATATATACAATTACTAAAGTATTGTGGTAATTAATGCCACAACAGCCTCAATGATGTGATTTTCAATTTTTACGTTCAGAACATTCATTAAAGATGTGTTCAATATTTAGTGTAATGCTGCACCTATCGCATTTATGAGCTGTTTTATACACAGAAGAACGGAGTGAGTGATTATACTACTTTCAGTTTTCGTTATTTTATAAACAACTTGGCTGTGATGTCATCTTTTTTTTAAGCTGAATGACTGCATTGTTCCATTACAGAGAGCCAAATATGATCAACTTATCACCACCGAACAAGGAGGTTGTGCAAGCTGTGTATTCCTCATTGGGGGTAGACGAGGATAGAGTTAAGGAAGCAGTGAAGATGCTGAGAGAATGGCTGAAGCTGCAACCACATTTACCTCATGTTATGGGTAAGTTAAGTACATGTTATATTGAAAAGATGAAGCTATGCCTGTGATTTCAAATAGGAATGTCTAGACTCGGACTTCCAAAACACATTTTGAAAGCATTTCTGTTATACTGGTTCAAAAATCCATAGAGGATATAACTTACATTATCCTCTTTTATCTGTAAGGCTATAAGTGTTTAAATGATCTGTATTGCCTAGTACAAACGTGTATGAGTCACACTAGAACAGCGTTATCATCATCATCATCATCATCATCATCATCATCATCATCATCATCATCATCACCATCACCACCAACACCATCATCATCACCATCATCATCATCATGATCATGATCATCATCACCATCATCATGATCATGATCATCACCATCATCAACATCATCATCATCAATGTTGCTTCTACTTCACAGATAATACGTGTGGAGAAACAGCTGAGGATCTTAAATAGTTAAAACACTACTATAACAGTTGAATTATTTCCATTCGAACTATTTAGTTGGTTTCGTATACTAAAGTTAAAGATGCAACAAACGAGATCTGTAGGATAACTGTTTGTGAAAATTGCAGCACCAAGAAGGAAACGCATGAATTCAATTAATTTAATACCACAGGTTAGGTACATAACATGTAGCAGATGATTAACTTTCAAAATTTGTACATGAACTTTGAGCCCTAATATTCAGTATTTCATAAGGCCTCCATGCGTAGTAACTAGAGCTGCTACACGCCATGGCTTTGCACCAGAAAGGTTCTGAATACGTTCCTGGGGGTTTTCCCTCCATGCAGTTTGTATTTTAGCTCACAAGTTCGTGACACTAGTTATCAGAGGACCAAGGCGCACCAGGTGCCGACTAACCATGTCCCAGGCATGTGTGATGGGCGTCATGTCAGGCGAACGTACAGGCCAGGGAAGCAATGGTAGCCGATGCTATTCAACAAAGACGTGCATTCTTCGCGATATGTGGCCAGGCATTGTCCTGAGAAGATTCCTGCAGAAGGGGGAGTACCTCAGGCTCTACAGCCAACGTTAGTTACAGGTTTCTGTTCAAAGTGCCCTCATTTAAGAGGCGATATCTGCTGCTGTAACCAATGGTGCTCCAAAACATCACACATGGTGTTTGTCCGCTGTTCCACGCAACAATGCAGCCCTACAGGTTGCGCTCACCATGGTACCGTCGGATATGTATGTTGCCATCACTGTAGGACACGTTGAAGCGAGACTCGTCCGAAAAGACTACATTTTACCACTCGGCACCCCAGTGACGGTGTTCACGTACTCATTGCAGTTGGAGGAGCTTTTGGTTTCTGGACAATGGAAGTCGACGTATTGGCATGCGTGCAACAAGTCCAACCTGCAGCAGACGCCCACGAACCGATTGTGCAAACAAGTTGCAGTACTCCAGCAACGACCCAACACTGTGGATGAAGCTATGCGGTCCGTTATGGTCATACGGACAAGATGACAGTCTTCCTATGCTGTGGTCATTTTTCGTGGTCCGTTCCTGCTCTTTGCTGCGTACGGCCTTCATCTATCCACTGCCTCCATCACTGTCGTAGCAGCATGCCCTGTACCAGCCGAAATGTCACAGTATAACAAACCCGCTTCTCGGAGACCGAACATTCTGCCCCGTTCGAACTCGGTCATATACCAATATTGCTCCCTTTGAGGCATATTGGCACTTTATTGTTTCGATCTTGTTTAGCAGCTCGGCACTGACTACACTGGGCGCAATACTGATCTTTTAGGACTGATACGCGAGGGCTCTGATCGACCTACGTGTACTCCATCTCTCTGCAAGCCTAATCACTCATTTCTTGCACACTCTTCTACACTTCCACCAAGTTCGGAGTTATTCGAATAATTCCTTCTTGCTTGCAATTTTCACAAACAGCTGTAATATATTCGGTGCAATAAAATGAAATCTTTAATTTTATACAAAAATAAACTAAAATGGCAAAAAATTATGACATACCCTTGTTTGTTTTTGGTTAGAATTCATACTTAGTAAACAATGGAAAAAATAAAAACAGAAGACAAAGAAATGAGATTACTAAAGATGGGGGAATGACTTGGGGAACTACCATTTTCATCTGATATTTCACATCCTTTTGCATGAGCATTATGAGATGTTTTGCCTATTATTATCAACTGAAGGACTCTACAAAACGGCAATTATGAACCATAAACTGGAATATCCTCTATCAAAAATGGTACTGCAGATTATTTTAAGTAGTTGAATAAGAAATGTGGAAAGGTAAAAAAAATTAATTAAAACTTCAGTCCAGCTTAAAGGTCTTCCACTCAGCTAACCTGAAAGTGCAAAAGAATATTTTGGAACAATTTCTGTCATCAATGATTTTAAATATAAAAATTAAATGGTGGTCGTTACTACGTGTTTCACAGCTGAAATCAATACTTTTACTTTGGACATATGCTTCTTGCTTCTGGCTGTGATATACGTATTCTGCGTATTCATCCATGCCATGCCAGGAATGTATTTTATATTACCTTTAAATTCCTGAGCTTCTGCAAAAACTGGTAGTTTACACATTAAAAAAAAAAAAAAAATCCGGCTTAAAATGAAATACTCATAATCGTGTGTTAAATCACATTTCGGAAATATATTTCGAAATGTATATAGTTATTTAACAGCTGTGGATTTAAATCACTTAGCCTGAATAACTTTCTTATTTGAGAACAAGCATTTTGAAAGCTGCTTCATGATTTTTAATGTAAGATACCTCATATTTGCAGACTTTCGGCGTATATTGCTCCCTCAAAATAAATGTTTCTGTGGATGTTTTAAACTTTGTATACAAAATGTTTAATTCTCTATGAAAAGTTGTGATTGGTGTGGCGTGCTTATTTAATGGCTGGAAAGAATGCCAAAAAGCTGCTATGTTCTGAGATAGTTTAGATTTGGCTATGAAACAAATTAAATTTCTTAAGACTATTTCACGACTGAAGGCGATAAGTTTCATGAACCTTGTTGGTGTAAAGTAGTCTCCATATATGATGTCTCCCTGCATTCAAAAGTACTTTTATTACTGGCAATAAGACAAGAAATTAAAAAAAAAAATATTTAAAGCAATTAAATTGACATGATCTTATTATGTACTGCTTGCCAGCAATGTTCGTATATCCGTATTTATCTCAAGCTTACGTGACTCATCAGAATAGACTTCTGCTGCTGATTTTGGGGGTACTAAATCACTAAATGAATGAAACTAACAGGAAGATAAAGGGAGCTAAATATTATTTGCGAAATAGCTGAAACGTATATGTCTAATTATTGATCTAGAAATTTTCCAAAAGTATCTCTTCATCGTGTTGCTCCTATATTGCTCTGTGCTAGTTGCCACTAAGATAGTAGAAACAGCTGTTATTGAGCAACTGTCCTTAGTGGTAATCATTTGAAGTGCAGTCTTAGGAAACTGACTTGAATAACAGCACGTACTGTTTCTTTCTGGATACCGATGAGCACAAACAGGATGACAGTTAATATATTTACCACATTTCGGTTTCTTAGCTTACGGTTAGTAAAGCCCATCTGGCTAAACACTTGCCTCATTCAAGTACAGCATACTAAGGACTAAAAATGCTAATGAGATCAGTTCACCATATGGATTTTCTATTGCTGCCCAAAACTCGATTGTCTTTGCTCTAATTTCCCATTCTGTAACTGTTATGGTTCTTCATTGATTTGTGGAGTCCTTATTCTTTCCACTTTGCTCAAGTAGGATGTCAATATTTGCTGGTTTCACTTTCAAGATTTCTTGCTAATGAAAAGAATTTATTTTCTGTACTTTAAGATAATGTGGGAGGCGCCAACGTACTTCTTCCATAAATGTATCATAGGCACTTTAAACTTAATGAAGCAAATTGTTAAATAAGGAGATTAATAAGGACAATGCCAAATCGAAGATCTGGATACCATAATGATTTTAAGGAGCGATACTCAAAATTAACTTTACAAATATAATTATATTCTTTATTACATATTATTCTTATTGATAGTTTTTGGGTATAACATTAATCAATTTATAGAAATTAATTGTTCTTTCACACTGGCCGTGTGTAGGCTAAATTGTGGAAACGTAGAGTCAGACTGAAAAATTTAATGCCATAGCCGGGATTTGAACCAGATCTTCTGGTTTCCGTCCAGCGCTCTATCACTGAGCTACTATGGCCAACGCGCCGATATGACATCAAATTCTCCAACTGACTCGTGTTTTCCCGGTAAACCACTAAGTGGTTTCTTTAGTCAATTTATTTTTGCTCATCATTTGAGATGTCACAGCATCATGTTCTGAGAAGCACGAATAAAGTTGTATTGCTTTTTCAATAGAAGTTCTGTAAACGTTCCCGTGTTTTGTTCAATTACTCTTACGGCATACCTCTAAGTTACGGTCGTGACCTAAATTTGACTTACGCAACACAATCTGATGGAAGGAAAATGCACATATTTCCACGCGCGGTGTTATCTCACGCCTGAAGTATTGCTTCTGCTAGATTTAAAGGTTGTGGTCAACGAAGCTATGCTATATCCAGGCCAAGTTATAGCGAAAAGTGCCTGAATGGGTCGTCCAAATCAGCTTCATCTACAAATCAGTTAAGGCGCATCTTATGTGAATAGTTGAATTTCTTTCTCTATTGTTTTATGGTTTCAATTTAGGAATAACGTTCTATGCAATGATAAATTCGTTCACTTACAGGAAACACTGTCGGAATTTATCAAGAACTACTGTCTAGCGTACCAGGTGAATCAGCTGCGCCTTATTCTCGAGTTTTATGCAATCCGCATTTTAAGCTCCAACATGAAAATATCCACTCTTTTACTAGGTTCTACCCCCGTATTTAACATGAATGTTAAACACTCGATGAAATTAGTACTAATGCAGATATTATCGCATCTGCCTGTAATATATTTCTAATTAGCTGACGTTTACACGCCTGCATATATTCACTGGAACCAGCGAATACTATAAGCTAGACGGGATGTTCACCTTACACGTTACTAGATAGCTCAGAACTATTACAACACTGCTATGTCATCTGTCTGCTGTGACGATGATTCAAATCCCCTGCAAAGGTATACTAATTCTTTTTTACCACGTAATACTCACAATTTACAAGTATTATTCTGAAAATTGTTATTACTTTTATTGTTAATTGCTTTATTTATATTTTATGGTATTTTTTGATGTTTCTTTAATGATGAACTACATGTAGATGGTTGTTTAAACACACCTATGGGTAGGTGCAATTTAAATAAGAATCATCTATACACATTTGAACACAGAAAACAAAGAAATTACAGTATCAGAGTTTAACATGGAAGTTAAACACAATTTTGCAGACATAAGGTTATTGTTCTATTAAAAATGTCGTTTCAAATTGGTATGTTTTGTGGCGCTGGAATGGAACACGACTCCTCTAACGAAGTAAGTGCTCGAACTAATGGCCTTCTTGGGTAATGCACGCCCTCAGGAACTTTATAATTGATTCGGTTTACAGGTTTTTATGAACTTAAAAACAATAATTACAATGCTGAGACTCGAACATGTGTCACTGGGAGTTTGGGCAAAGGAGAGGTCATAATCCCACTGAGCTATTTCGAGATTACCTGAAGGCACGTTCTGGGTTCAGTAGTACGACTTGTATGTCTGGCGCTATACCTATGCCACCTCGCGAGTTCTCATGCTTGATTTAGCCTTTTAAGACAGTTTTAATCATTTGCTGGGTGTTTTAATATTACTACATAAATGGCAAAACTCTTATGCATCTTAATTGAGGTGCACGAGACGTAGTTTAATCAAAAATGTAAATAAACCGTTGTTTAATAATATGTCCGTTTTGATTGTACTCGTCTATAATGAATGAGACGTGTCTCTATTTTTTCCTAATTTTTGGCAGCCAAGCCCTGCTCTAAGTACAATAATCCACCATTTTCTTTTTAGCTAACGTTGTTGGTGTACTCATATGATAGGTCCATTTTTTCTGAGGTGTTTACTGTATTGCTTTGCCATAAAAGTTCGTAAAGCGCCTGGTAGCCGAATTCGCTCCCAGTGAAGGGGTTGTATGTTTTTGAGGTGTACTTTAGCTAGCAGTACGTTTTGTCCCTTAATCCACTGTTCTTATAAAATTTGCGCATACATCTTTCTAACAACATCAAGTAATACAATTTTGTAAGCGCAAAACTGGCCTAAGGCTCACATGCCGTTTGCTGGGTAGGTTACCTTGCAAACGAATAAGCCGCGGCTGAATTACCTGGTATATTTCAATCCATATCTAGCATAAATTAAACGCATCAAATAGTAATAGTGGAAAACTTAAAAATAGTTAACGTATGAAAGGTTTATGTCATAGTTGTAGACGTACTTCAATATCGCCGAATATCGATAATACTTATCAAAGTGGCAACAGTATCAAAGTCCCATTTCTAATTGAAATTCTATGAAATATATTTCTTTCAAAAAACGTGTGTGGTACTTATCTAGCTCACCCCCTGCTGAAACACATAAACAAACTTCAGTACCAGGAAATTGTATTTATATAGTTATACAGACAACAATGAAAACAGTACAACATTTGTTGACCTCAGCTTCACTGGTAAATGAAATTCAGGAATGCATGTTATCGTAACCCCAGCCATGATTATCTGTGGTCATAAAGAAGTATGAAAGCCCATTAATATTCACATAAAAGTTCAGCTTTCTTTTTTCTGCCTCTTTTGTAATGTTAAGTCATATCAGATGATAAATAAAATGGATGAAATGATCAAATGAGCCTCGGGTCCATAGAGCTTAGGGTTATCAGACATTCATCTTTCAGGGTAATTAAATGTGTAACAAAGAACATATAAAACGTTTAATTTGACATCTAGCAGTTTAGCCCACAGTTAAATGGGTAGTTGATTTCTTGAAAACGCTATCTTTGGCTATAAAAGCTGAAGTTAACAGCACTGGACCTTCGCCAATTTCTTCCACTATCTCAAGCAGGTTTTCCGGTTTTACGTAATACAGTTTCTGTTGAATGTTGTATAAAGGTCAAATGAAGGAAATGTCAATTAAGAAATGCCATAGATGACTTCCTTGTGCCGCTTGACTAGACAGCTCCGAAAAGTACGATATTATTACAGTGAACAAACAAGTGTTGTGTACTGTGGCATGCGTTTTACTTGTTCCTTTCATGCGGTTTATAATGTGACTCGCACGAAGGAAGTGCCGAATATGACTCGATTTCGATCCTCAAGATCCACCTTTATGTTTTTTTTTTTGGTTTAGGCTTGTTGGTAGGTGAATGCTGGAGTGGTTTCTTATTTACCACATTTTTCTGTCCTTTTTGTACACCATAATTTCTTTCGTTGTCATCAGTTGCAGGGTTTTGGGACAAGGTGGGCTTTGTGAAGTATTCCTACCTTTTGTCGGTGGGACTGCCAGGAGTCACAGCAGAACCACAAAGGGTTAGATAGTCTACGTGTACTATGATCCAACTTTTAGCTTATACAACCTTTGGCAGAAAATTTGATTTACTTGTTCGAAAATTAATTTACTTGAGAGAGTTCACATCACATCGTTTTCAGGTGTATTGCTGTAGTGGAATGGTGTAAATGAATAACAATATCGTATGCCATGTTGTTACTTGTCAACTTTACTTCTATCTACTTTACTCTCAAGACAACTTTTACTGCATTGCATAACGCAATCTTCATGTTGTCAGTTTTTATTCTGTTGTTATGTCTAAGCAAAGTAAGTATTAAATATAATCTAAAATATAAGGTCATTGATGTTTTCTTTACGATTTCATTAAGAATTTCTGTAAAGGAGTAAAATATTTACTCAGTCGTTCATCTAAACCTTTACTTTATTATGTACAACATAATATAATAAATAATCATTAACCTTTAATTTCAAGAGAAAACACGAGGATAATTAAAAGAAATTATGCTACTAGCAATCTCTGATACGAACTAATGGGCTCAGGATCTTTTTCTTTACTTTAATGCTATATACTACAATAGTTTTACAACAAATTTGGTTTTGTTTTCATTAGATAGAATTTTAATAAACCTGAGAATGAACATGGTAATACATCTCTAAACTAAAGAACTTCAGAGCCCCTTACAGTTTTATATATACGTATTATGAAGTAGCAAAGAGTAAAATAATAAATACAATGTGTTTTTTCTTAAAAATGAATTTAACAACACTAAATTATTATTATTATTATTATTATTATTATTATTATTATTATTATTATTATTATTATTATTATTATTATTATTATTATTATTATTATTATTATTATTATTTATTATTATTATTATTATTATTATTATTATTATTATTATTATTATTATTATTATTATTATTATTATTATTATTATTATTATTATTATTATTATTATTATTATTATTATTATTATTATTATTATTATTATTATTATTATTATTATTATTATTATTATTATTATTATTATTATTATTATTATTATTATTATTATTACTATTATTATTACTATTATTATTACTATTATTATTACTATTATTATTACTATGTTTATTACTATTATTATTACTATTATTACTATTATTACTATTATTACTATTATTATTATTATTATTATTATTATTATTATTATTATTATTATTATTATTATTATTATTATTATTATTATTATTATTATTATTATTATTATTATTATTATTATTATTATTATTATTATTATTATTATTATTATTATTATTATTATTATTATTATTATTATTATTATTATTATTATTATTATTATTATTATTATTATTATTATTATTATTATTATTATTATTATTATTATTATTATTATTATTATTATTATTATTATTATTATTATTATTATTATTATTATTATTATTATTATTATTATTATTATTATTATTATTATTATTATTATTATTATTATTATTATTATTATTATTATTATTATTATTATTATTATTATTATTATTATTATTATTATTATTATTATTATTATTATTATTATATCTTTGCGACACAAAATTATTCTGTAATCAAGTACCAAATCATCTGAATATATTTACCCTTATTTCTTTATTCCTAATAATTGGCTAGTATTTAAACAGGAGATAACGTCCCCTGTATATACGAACATGTACCTATTCCCCGTTTCCATTCCGTTCACGTATACCATTTCTTGGCTATACGTATATGTGATGTTTTGTTTGTGTATGTTTCACTAAAGCAAAGATGACATAAAATACTAGAGATAATGATATAGAAAAGTTAATTTGAAAGTCTGGTATGTAACTTTTCAGATGACAAGCGACTGGAAAACATATTCCTGCGCAACAAGGCTAGTCTAGAAGGAGCTAAATCGACTGTCGATATGTACTATACTCTACGAACTGCTGTTCCAGAATTTTTCACTCAAAGAGACCCAGAAAAGTCATGGTTTAGATCTTCAACAAATGCTGTGTGAGTATGTCAAAATGTATTTGCGTTTAGCACAGGGGATCTAACAAGATTCTAATGGCACAAGTCACGACTGAGAAATTGGAATTTGTATTCCAATTAACATACTATAGCTGACAAAGGTTAAGGCAATAAGCAGATAAAATAGTTTCAGTTATCTCGTGAAACGAAGGCATTTATAATCTGTTCTATCTAGTGCCTTCTATAGTGGAAATTTCTAAAGCCATTCATTATTTTACATCACTCTCATAATTAGCGATGGGTCCACGATACCTCTATATTTGCATAGTATCGACATCGAAGGATATTTCAGAAATTTATCTCGATACTTAGGTGGTGATTCTGCAATTTTTATTTTATTTTAAAATCTCAAAATATTATTGCATAAGTAGGACATTGCCAAGCCCGAGAAGTTGCCAGAAATGTCGTACCTGCACAGCAACATTATGCAAGGAAATAATTATGTGTCAAAAGCTCGCAAGAAGAAATCACTATGTACAAAAATAAAAATAAAATAAAATAAAATCTGCATATCTAATAGCCCGGTTTCTGGAATCTATACCAGGTCTTATTACGCAAACTTCATTTTTAAATTCATTAACTTCTGAATCAGATTACACAAAGCAATTTACAAATTTTTCAGATATAATCTACTTCCTGCCTTAACGAACTAACTAAACCTACAGATTACTGTATTCCAGTAACCTTACAAATCTACTCGTCTAATCCATCTAAAACAACATTTTTCTACTTTATTTCTACACCAACAATATAAATCAAATCTACATTTCTACTACAGCTTTAATTCTTATAACAAGGTACGAAAGACTGTTTCCTACAATTTTAAAGTTTTCTCTTCTGCAACTGATATCCAAATCTTTCTCCTACTGGTACCCATCTCTTAAAGGAACTGGCATCAGTAGATGGAGCTGGTTTGTCAGTTCCAGACATCCAGGTAGTCATCTACCCGCTTCTGAATAATCAGTTGTGTTTGTCCGCTCTAATACTCTGCATATATTTCTCTCTCTTGGTATTCTCTTTCTGTCTATGGTTTCTGCTGTTCTTTCTGATATCCATAATTGGCGTCTTCTATTTATCGGCTGTGCGTCTTAAATTAGGTCTACAAGTCTGGTAATCTATATCTTCAGTTTCTCTTGGTCCTATTTCCCTCCGACGATCTCTTAAGTAATATTATTTTCTAGCAGATTGAAATATTCCTACATTTATTTCTTGAAATATTTTGTCGCAGGTCATATATTCCTCTAACGCGTTAGCGGATATTATCTGGACATATTTTCTAAATGTGCATAATTTTCTTTATCTCTTAAGATGTTCCATAAAATTTTCCATGAAGTTTCCCTCGACCGACTTCTACTGGTTCACTATATTTATTGCACTAAAAATAGCATGTTCAAACGAATCTTAACAGTTGCATTGCTCACATAAGTCTGAGTTCTTCTTCCCCACTCTTTTTAAATATACAGTTCGCTGGAAGAAATCACTGTGTATATCAACGAAGATTTGTCACCTCCTCTTTCTAGTGCATTGCATTACTGGAGAACAAATTAAAAGTTTCCAGAACTAAAAAAGCTGTTGCTAAATATTTGTGTATTCCACCTGCTACAGTTTTTTTTTTTTTGGAAGACTATTTAGTACAGCAGGACTCATGTGTGGCAGAAAAGAAGTAGCCTTGAGTCCGAAAGAGTTAAAATGCTAAATTTTTAAACAACAACTTGTAAAAGTGGACTGTCTTTGTTTTAAATGTCTAATGTAGAATTTAAAAATAAGAACACTGATGGTTTTAAGTTTTCTCTCATTATATTTTATTTGAATTACAGAGTTCTCCCAACATTCTATCTTGTATTGAAACTAAAAGTAGAAATGGCGTAACCAGTATCGGGTATCGAATTATCAGATATCGTAAAAAATCGTATATCGATATCAGAATCGAGTATCCAGAAAAAACTGGTAACGACGCATCATGCTTTTAATTATTATCCATTTTAAGTAGCTCTGAGAGCTGTATAATTGTAAGAGGCCAAACATTTTCCGAATAACCCTTTTTCATTCTTTTTTTTTTTTAATTTGGTTTATGTTTTGTAGCTTTAGCTTACATGTCATATCGCGACATGTTAACATTGAACTTACATAATATTAGCATTTATTTCAGATGTGTTTACAGAGTTCTAGAATGTTACAAAGGTACAAAATTGTTTTACAATATATATGGTTTCCAGGTGCTTCTGTTATCCTTTTTCATTGTTGTGTGTAATAGACAATGCGTATGAAAAGTAGCAATTATAATATTTATTGAGGGATATATTGTTAGTTTGGCTGGTTTAGGTTTTCTCTTAAATAATTTGTTAGTTTGAAAGCAAACAATGAATTTTGTCTGATTTTCATAACTATTCAATTTCATAACTATTACTGCTTTTAGTAGGCAAAATTGCAATAAAAGTTACCCCTGTAGCTTTTACGCCGCGTATCGTTAATTAATAATGCAATTAGCATTTCTCTTCTTCACTAATACCTCTCTCTACTTTCCTGTGTACAGTACGACTGTTGGATCTCCGACTCTGACGTTTTGCGGTTGCTGGAGGCAGAGGGGAAAGGTTAATAGTACAGTAATGAGCAATTGAAAAGATATCCTCAAAATTATCCTTATAATCAAAACATAGGACTATATATTAACCTTAAAACATTGAAATAAAACTTGCAATTTCACTATCTTGCAAGATATTCATTACAGCGTTACTCGATTTGAACATTTCTTTCATACCTTTTACGCGCGCTAACAGCTTCTGTTTGTAATACTGGGAGTCTGTACATCCGGTTTCGTGATCAGGAAGCTAAAACTGTCTGCTAGCGCCAATCAGCATTGACGCTACTAAATGTGGCTTCCTAATCCAACACCGTGTTGCCAGTTTAATTTTGTGTGGACCATGTGGCTACACTTGCTTTTGTTGCTTGTGCTGTTGAAGCTTTTTTGCTATGTTGTGCGTTCGTGAATTCCGATTTTTAGTGTTTGTAAATGCTATTATGATCGCTATTATAATAATATGGCTACTCATTCCTGAAATATGCAAATGCGTGAAATACGCATTGTTCCTCTGTTTGAAACTCCCGCTAAATAACTGGTAACAACCCGCTTCCCCCTCTCAAGAAATATCGGAGCTGGAGAGCGGCCGGCCAAACTGTAAGTTGCTGCACTTCAACTTTTTCAGCTTGCTTCAAAAAGTCTAAAGGAATATCCTCCAATACTAGGCAATTCACGCTTGTTACCTTACCCATAAGTAACACAGTAAACTTCTCAAAGTCGCAAAGAAGGCATAACTTATTTTAAAAACCAATAAGAAAACAAAATTAAATATAGTGCTATAATTATGTAATTTATTTTAAACTTATAACGTTAGTATTGGAGTTTTATTCCACTCATGCTACGTCTGCAAGATTCTACACTTATTGCAGAAATATTGCGTTATCAAGCAAATTTAATTTTAAGGATATATTTATATTCCCATCTTGGCACATAGGTTTGTTAAGATATTTCATGTCGATGCCAAGGTTGACTGAAGATAACTACAGAGTCGTTGTATGCGGCATTCTTGATGATCAAGCGAAGATCGATGTCTCGCAAGATATTAAATTGAGCTTCATGTGTTACGATGTAATCCTGACAGAGGATTGCTCGGCTGGTCTTGTGCTTGTTTACGACGCAAAGAACATAACACTGTCTTTGGTAACGCAGATGACTCCAGCAATGATACACAAAGTGACGCTCTGCACATTGGTAAATAAATGTTTCTTTTCTTTCTTCCAAATAATATATTGGTTATTTCACTAGAGACATAAGTTACGATGCAGAATTCAAAGCCAAAGTTTAGCCCAATCTGTCTCAACCTAGTTTAATCCTGCTGTAAACATCTGGGTGAGAAGAGAGACAGAGACAGAGATATAGGGATAAAAATGCTTAAGCTGTTGATTGGTTTAGCGAAGTTAATAGACGTTTCCTTTTATTTGCATGCGTACGATAAACACCACCTTTAAGTACAGTACTTTAAGTAGTTTTGTGATCCCTGCTCTGCGTGAGCTAAAATCGGACAGAAAAGTATGCAAATATTTCGATTCTTATAACCGTAATGGCCCCACATTTTATCTTTCTGCTTCACATTCCACATAGATGTGTTCAGATTTGTATAAACAGATTAGACAGAAGACAGGTGAAATTATACAAATTATTAACATATGTTAAATTAAGCTGCATTTTATTTAACAATTACAAAATGACAGTGCTATTATATAATAATTTTACATTCCTGTACCAGGCAGCTCTCTCGCAACGAGGTCTGTATCGAGTTGAATGCTGATTAAGATGTTATTGTTTATAGTGTGGAGTTGATTCTGATATATAACACTGTACTCCTGTACACCTCGCGTACCTCACAAGTCCAAGAACACTTATGTACCTATGCAAATTAAAATCAGTAAGCGTTTCATCTTGGAGCAGGCCGGTACTTCAGCCAAAATAAAACACAATCAATGCAAACCTTTAAAAAGTGGTGGGCGGCGAATGATCGCGCATTCTTTGCGGTGCCTAAAGAAAGAAACCCGGTACCTTCTATAAAAACAATGAGAAAGAACTGGTGATCTCCTTGGTGTTTCCGCAAGTAGTGTACATAGTGTTAGAATGGAACCGCAAGCAGCCGGGACGCTAAGAACATCGGAAAAATCACGTAAATGCAAACAGTGTGTGAAGAAATACGATGATTTTACGAAAAGTGTTATACGCAGTACAGTTCATGATCATTTTTTCAGAAATGAACCGACTCATAGATTTAATATGTAACCTATAGGTTAATATGTAACCCAACTCTATTTATTTATTTATTCATTTATTCATTTATTTATTGCCTAGAAGTTAGCGCTGCTATACATACTGCTAGTGCTGCAAAACTTATGTGCGTGCGTGTAGCGTCTAGCAGGTGGCGAGTTGAGTCAGCTCCGCCTTGTTGTTTACAGCAGGATTAAACTAGCGTGAGATAGAGCATACAGTGAAAAAGCATTTGACCGCTTTAAACATAGCCTCTAGTGCTTTCAATATATGAATCGTAGTGGACCATTTTGAAATATTTATATTGGTTAGTATAAGCAATGTGAACATGTTCTCCCCTTTTTATTTATTTATTACTTTCTCGACCCTCCGATGGTGATGTATCACCCTATTGACTCATCTCAAAACTGTATCTGTTGCCAACTGACCTTACGAAGAACTAAGACGGCCTTGTCTTTGGTTTACGCGGGTTGGTGTGAGAATACTAATAATATAGTAGAACCTCGTTTGCCCGGATCAACTGGGACCAGAGCCGATCCGAATTAACGGAAATCCGGGTTATCTAGAGAATGACTGAAAAGCAATAAACGAAATATTTTTAATGTAGTTTAGAAATTACGGTCTGCACACTTTAACCTAAAACACATACACCGTATGTACCGTAATGGCCTATGTACTTGCACTGTACATAATATAGCTGCAAATTATTCGGCAGCAAATTAGACATGAGCTTCTTCTTTCTCAATTTACTGTATTACTTATGAGCAACGCGAACTCGAATCTGCTTTAAAAAAATCTCCGGAATCACTTCTACAACAGGCAGAGAAACTATTGTAATACACCCAACAATCGTATATCCGTATTGTATTTAGATGACGCTTCAACCATGTGCAAATAAAACCCTGTAGACTTCTCAATAAGTGTACATGTCGAGGGATTTGGTCAGGAATGTGAGCACGTCAGCTTGATATTCCAGTAAGCTACGGTTTGCTCTTGGATCATGTCGTGCTAGGACGACAAAACGCTAGGGCTGTCTTTCCCTAGTTGTAAAAGGAAACAACTAGAGATAAAAAAAAACTTAATATAATTTATGGATGCTCTTTAACTGTTTTGATTTTCAACGTCCTATTCTATATTGCCATATGTAAACTACACATGGACAGTATTCCTCGCGCATGTGAACAACCTGTCCACGACAGGTACTAGTCGTTCAAGATATGAATGCACTTGAAGGAGGGAGCCACAATTTTGTTTACTACATGAAGCTTAGAGAACTGCGTGGAGCGAGGGGAAGCGAGGGGAAAGGCGATATTAGGAATGCACAGTCGCACAGTTAAAATAGTACTTACCTACTGATTTCTTCACGTCAGTTCTTGGAAGTAGCAAATTCGGGAATGTTTGTTTCAGGTCGTTCATCTGCTGTATCCATGTCACTGTTCCCTTCATAATCTGTATCAGTCACTGCGTCCTTTTGCTTCAATATCCATATTCTCGAAATAAAATTCATCACGATTGCAATCTTCATCGTCATCATCGTTGCTCTCTAGACCCACGTTTATAATTGTATCTTCAATTGTTTCCTCCATTAACCCATCTCGGCGCTTAAAATCTTACTCAGTTCTTTTCACGTTTCTGCATGCTGCTTCTCCAATCATTTTGTGTAATTTGGGCTGTGTAGCATGTTGGCACAGCTTTCAGATTACTCAAAGTCATCGATGATACATCTTTTGTTTAATTAAATTCCAGATAACTCTGTAGGATTAAGCTCACCGTGCTACGGAGGAAAGCGTAAGACTGTAAAGGCTCTTTGTTCCATTATTCGATCAAGCCCATAAACAGTTTTTTTTAAATTAATTTTCACTATCTCTAGAAACTCATGTTTTGTCATTTGCGGATCATGTTTAATTTTGTTTTGTGTTAGCCAATGAATAACCTGTGCCTTTGGAGATGAAGTGTTAGGGGCTTTATCTTCCTGTACGGTATGGCACAACAATGCTTTCAGGTGGAATACTTTATATTAATTTCTCTTCTGCCTACTTTCTATAATTTTAACTGTTCATTGCAGCATGGTAATTCGCAGATTTGAATTTTGAATCGGAAATCAATTCGGCTCCTGCAATAAATCCCATGGATCCCCCTGCATGTACAACAATTGCTCTTTGACCAGCACTAGTATTAGACAAAACACCTGGTACTACCTAATATTGCCAGCACTTCTTGACGTCCGTATAAACTACTGGTTTACGTGTGCCTTTTACATTTTCACTAATATTCCTAAGTACTCTACAAGTTTTGCAACAATTTGTGGTTTCTCCATTAGCACAGATCGTTTGTTTTTGCATTTATTACATTAAAATCCCATTTTTCCAAATATTTTTCTAAATGTTTCTTCGCCAGGCTGAATATCTATTTCTGAGCAAAGTTCGGAAGTTTCCTCAATTTTCTTTTTCTGTTCATAGTACTCCAAAAATGTTCTACGCAGAACGCACTTATCAAACTCACCAAGAGATATGATTGTGCGTGATTTTCGATTTTTCCTCAAACTTGTAACCTTAACCCAGTTGTTGAAGCATTTTCTTTTCAGGATAACTCTCCCAGACTTTCCCACTATTTTTGCTGCCCTAACGGTTGCTTTCTCGAGGATTACGAGTAACCTTTTCTCCTTTATTTCTTGTCTACATCATTAGAATGGGATACTTTACTTGTTGCTTACTTTGTATGTGCCTCCGTAATTAAACTCTTCACAAGCACAGGCCAATTTTGTCAGAATGAGCACTGAAACTACACTATACCATTAGAATTTTAACTGCACAAGAAAAGGTTCAAAGAAGCACCGTGTTGAACTGCACTACATCTGCGCGTCACATTGGAAGCATCTCGGTATTGATGTTTGCGTTATCCGACGTTATCTTCTCACCGAGTGCATTCATATCGTGAGCGACTAGTACAGCGTCTACATACAGTTGCAAGGTAATGTTTCACTAGTTCGAGAGTACTACATTACGTTGTTTTCGACGTTTGCTTGTAGTGACACTTTGCACATTTGATGGCCGTGCTGTACACCTGACGTCATTCATACTCTGGGTTCATCCAACTTATATCGCATGTGAGCTCACATTCCTCCGGCGTATCACTCATTAAAAAGTTTGGTGTCTTTTACGTGTCACAATTCTCCAACAGGGAACCACCGACTTTACTTTTCATCCGAAGGGGGCCATGCTAAATATTTCTGTGACCTAAGAAGGTCCAGCTCTCCACCGAGACTGAACACGCGATCTTGGGAACCCGATACTGATATATCACCCCATAGATCTTAAAGAACACGAAGAAAAGCAAAGTGTAACACAAAGTAAAATTAAAAACATTTTCTCATATTAACCACCGAGTGAATTCAAAACAGAATATTCAACTGCGTCCTTTAATTTATCGTAGTATACTTCTGACATGACATCCAGAGAAAAAAGTATTTTTCACTAATACGGAAGACTTACGACTGCTGAAGTTGCCCGACAAATGCTCAGTTTACCTTGCGCTAGCTTGCCGGCTGTACAGATAAAAATTCAACATTCAGGTCATTTGTCCAATTAAAATACTTACTTAAAGTGCCATATGTACCTTCACGTATGCTTTTATCTTCATCGTAAATTTACAACCTTGATTCTGGTAGTTTAAAAAATAAAGATAAAGAAAATTAATGACTTCACGCTTTAAACAAATAAAAGTTCATTTACATTTGAAACGGATGATTGAAAACTGAAAAACCGTATAATTATTTTAAGTTTATATAACAATATATACCGCTGAAGTTCGGTTTTTAAGTTGCAAAGAGCTTTTACAGCTCTATGGATACTTTGTACCAAGTGTTCATTAAATGATTACGTTTGAGCATGAGAAATAGGAATTAGGATAATGCAAATCATTACTCTTATCTACATATACGAGGGTGATCTGAAAAGTTTCCGACCTCAACGTGAATATGGCAGCACTTGTAAATAAAAGCTAGTGCATTTCGTTACTCACCAAGGTTTCAGCCATTTTGGAAGCTCAGTTGTTTTGTAAAAGTCATTTGAGTGAGTTGGTGTGACCGTTTTTATGAAAATGGACAAAATCGAGAATCGAGCTGCCATTAAATATTTATTTTTCCAAAGGTAATACGCCTACGCAAATCAAAGATGAATTGGATTCTGCGTATGGGGACTTTTTTGTTGTTGTAATTTTACGTCCTCCAACGTTAAGTCATATCGGACGGTGAATGAGATGGGTGAAATGATGCCCAAATGTGTCCAGGGTCCATGGAGCTTAGAGCTACCAGTCATTCGTCTGTGAGTATAAGGGAAAACCCCGGAAAAGCTTACACAGGTAACTCGCCGTGACAGAGATTCGAAGTTGGGACCTCTTGAACGTGAGGCAGACATGCTACCATCGGTAGCGTAGATTGTAGCATATCTGCCTCACGTTCAAGAGGTCCCGAGTTCGAATCTCGGTCAGAGTGAGTTACCTGAATAAGGTTTTTTCCGGAGTTTTCCCTTATCCTGAAAGACAAATGTCAGGTAGCTCTAAGCTGTATGGACTCCGGGCTCATTTGAGCATCATTTCATCCATTTCATTCATCGTCCGATATGACTTAACATTGGAGGACTTTAATTGCAAAAACGAGGCGGGCATATGGGGACTCTCCACCATCATTTACCATAGTGAAATTTTGGGAAGCTTAATTTAAACGCGGCCGTAAGAGCTTGGGACGTTCATACGCTCTTTCGTTCGGGACGTCCAAAACCTGCAACTACCGGCGAAAACATTGCCAAAGTTCACCAAATGGTGCTAGACGAACGCCGAATTAAATTGAGAGAGATAGAAGAGGCTATGAACATGTCAAAAGGACATGTTTATCACATAATAAATCTACATTTAGACTTGAGAAAGCTTTCCGCGCGTTGAGTGCCGCGTTTGCTCTCGTTAGAGCTAAAACGTGTTCGAATGAACATTTCCAACGCTCCGTTGGCGCAGTTTAGGCGTATTAAATCCGAATTTTGGCGCCGATTAATTACTGTAGGTGAAGCTTGGATACACCATTATACGCCTGAAACAAAAATGCAGTCCCAACAATGGACTGGAAAGTCGGAACCTGCTCCAAAAAAAGGAAAAACTGTTTCTTCGGCTGGGAGAGAAATGGCGACAGTTTTTGGGATAGTCATGGAGTCATTTTAATAGATTATCTTCAGAAAGAACAAGCCAATACAGGAACATACTACACATCATTACTTGATAAACTGAATGCATAACTTGCGGAAAAATGGCCACATTTGCAGAAAAATAAAATCCTCTTTCACCAAGACAACGCACCGTCTCATACCTCAGCGGTTTCAATGGCGAAAATCCAGGAATATCCACGAATTACGGTTTGAACTGCTTGACCATCCATCTTAGTCACCAGATCTAGCCCCAAGCGATTTCTTTTAGTTCCCTCTTCTGAAAATTGGGCTCGGAGGACAGAAAATTTCGTCAGATGAAGAGGCAATCACTTACGTGAACAATTATTTTGCACAGAAAAACGCCGAGTACTGTTTCGATGGGTTACAGAGATGAGTGTGTAGAGTTACAAGAAGACTATTTTGGAAAATAAAAAAGTAAAACTAAATTAAGAATCTGAAAAAATGTCTGGTATGTTTATTAGGTCGGAAACTTTTCAGGCCACCTATGTATGAATATGTTGATCTATAAACAGAACAAATATACAAATAGAAAATAATTTACGTAATATGGTACATTCAGCATTTTATCCTAGCTTTACTGAAAGACTTGCTTACTTGCTTTTACTACTTTAAGGCTGTTCTAACCTATGAAACAAAATATGTCAAATATTTTATTGTGATTACTAATAACTGATTAGGATACCATGTTAATTGATTTAAGTATTCACTTGAGATATTTCCTGCAAACATTTCCACCATATGGAATTTTAAAAAATTGACTGTAATTTATTTTTGAAATATTTACACTGTGATCTTTTGTATTTCAGAAGGGGTTCAAATGCAGAATAAAGGCTTTTAATTTCGTCAATGTTCCATACTGTGCAGTTCATCTCATTAATATTTTAAAGTCATTTGTAAAATCCAAATTGGCTAACAGAGTGAGTATGACATTATTATATATTCAATTATTTTTCATTAGGCTTTGTATTGATATTCAGAATATGTATCCAACAAAGATATTCTAGTGTCAACATGACCAACAGAATCATGCTTATTAATCTTCAATAAAAGGCAACAATTGAGTGTATATTGTGGACAATACTTTCAATAAAACTTTAAACGATGCATTCCTTGGGTTCTTCTTGGTTAAGTTGTCATTGCTCATTATCTGCAACGCCCAGAATCTCAGTTAAATTCACCACAGTAATTCCCGGCCAGAGGGATCTCTAATCTTTAAAGTCAAAACGAAAGTAAAAAAAAAAAAAAAAAAAAAAAAAAAAAAAAAAAAAAAAAAAAAAAATTGAACTTTACTTACTTTAGACTGGATGTCGTAGGTAAGCAGTTAGCTCCGTCCCTCATACAATGTATGCAGATAACATTCGCCAGAAGTTGCTTGCCATAAAGCTTACCCTTGGCAGGTGTTGTTTATGTTTTTGTATTCACATATATGTTGCTTGAATATAGACAACTTGAAGCAAGTGCTTAAGGAGATATCTGGCCACCTCAATAGCATAGATGGTAGCGTGTCTGCCTCACTTTCAAGAGGTCCCGAGTTCGAATCTCGTTAAGGTAAGTTATCTGGATAAGTTTTTTTTTTTCAGCGGTTTTCCCTTATCCTAACGAGGAACGTGGGGTAACTCTGAGCTTTATGGACCCTGAAGTAATCTGAGCATCATTTCAACTATTTCCTTCACCGTGCAATGTAACAAAGTTAGAAGGCATTAATTTAAAAACAAAGACATGCTGGTGATATTTCTAAGAAAAAGAAAAAGAAGACTGACAACCCAAGTGTTTTTTTTTCCCCCCTTTCGTATTATCCTTTTGCTTAATCTTTCACGTTTCACGTTGATTTCCTTATTTTAGACCAGTCAAATGTATATATACTTGGTGATTTACAACTGATAAACGTTTCAAAACGTGTGAGGCTCACTTTCGACAGGCCTTGGGTACGATTCCTTCTGACTATTCACCTGAACTTGGGTTTTTCGTGGTTTTCTCTGACCAGTCTGCTCTATCAAATACAACGATGTCCTTTCCCCCATTTCTTACATTTGGTTTCCTTCACAGATGTTATGGCACGTGTAGTTTTAGGTTTCGTGGTCAACGAGAGACAGATGGTGAGATGTCTGCCCAAGTAAACAGTACTTCCCATGGACACTAGAGGTCCTCTCTGCGCTAAAGCATCAATGTGACGAGTCTCGAAGACTCTGAAGGACTTCCGCGAGCTTCTATTCTCTATTTACCTGCCTTTTATGGCTCCTCCACTTCATTTCTTTATCCTGAAAGGTGTTAGCCATAATAAATCTAATAAATCTAAGTCGCAGTGAGCAAAGTGCTTCCGATGCATAATCCGTATCTAAGAGAACATTAGGAGAATTCTCGCTGCTATTACAAAAGCGTTTACTAAGACCACATAAGATATCACAATTCCGAAAATCTCAATTCAGCTTTTATAGCCTGATAACTTATTTTACTATGCCTAATATAAGTAAAAAGTTATATAAATATATTATTTTTGCAGATTCACATTCATCCACCAGGATATGAGTCATTACACAATCATTTGTCGCCCAAGGTACTGCCAAGAGAAATGGGTGGAGATGGAGAATTCATTCACGAAGTCTGGGGTAAGTACAAAAAACTGAAATATTAATAATAAATAGTTCCTAGAGAAGGGAGATAGTATTACTACAATTACAGTCTGATTTTTAAGAGAAAATATGTAAAGGTCATCTGTTTCTACACGTGGGTGCCGCAATGTTGCCCAGCACATCCTCTTTCTTTATCCTATCAACACTCGAAACATAATCAAGGGTTCGAGTTATCTCACCTCAACAAAAATATGCAGTTAATCTCTATTAGCCTACTTTAAAAACAGAAATAAGTTATTCACGCATACACTCCGTTGTAACGTCTTCACGTGTGAGTTCTTTTAAATAAAATTTGCTCTATGTAACTAATATACCGTATTTACTGTTATTGTTGCTATGCATCGTAAGTTGACATTCCCGCACAGTGCGGTAAGTACTTCATAAAAACACATATCGGCGATGCACGTTCAAAAATCTAACATTTATCTTCAATAATATTTATTAATATTTCAGTTAATATATTAACTACTAAAATTAAGTTTGATATAGTTACACATAATGCAAAAAATAATGGAATCTCTAGAATTGAAAAAACTCGGTGCAAGCGCCGCGTTCTATCAAACCTTTCCTCGTTCCGTATACATTGGTATCGCAATATACTTATATTAGCGACTTTGTTAATTGACTTGTTCATAGCAACGTCACCGATATGCCGGAATTTTGACCCTCAGGAATTCTTTTACGTGCAAGCATATCTGCTGACATGGGGCTGTCGCTTTTTGGATAAAAGGAATAAACTGTTCATTGATAATGACTAAACTCTCGTCTTTTTATTTATTGTTATTTATTTATTGTTATCTGAAAAGGTTCCCAGAGCCATAGCTCATGCTAGGGAACAGTACAAAAATATATAAAATGATGGCAAACAGCCCTTAACAATACTTATATTACATTTTCATAGTAGGAATGTATTACCGTATAAGAATAACATGTATGAAACATACAAAGGTACAGACATTCACTATAACTCAAGAAATAATAGTAACAAAGAACTTAACAGCAAAATAGAAGCTACATATTCTATGGGACATTAATCCATATTAATTTTTAAACAGTTCAGCTTTCAAACCAGCTATAAATGTGTAACACTTTATCAGCTATCAATATATGCCTTCAGTAAATTTTTAGCAACTTTCCTTTTGAAACCTTTTATGTTCCTGCAGCCTTTCAGTTCCAGTGGCAGTGCATTATATAAGTTGATAACGTGTGAGGTTAAGCTGCTCAGACCATAAGTATAAGTGTTCACTGTTGGTTTTGTTAAGTTTCCTTTATTTCTTGTATTATATATGTATATATATATATATATATATATATATATATATATATATATATATGTGTGTGTGTGTGTGTGTGTGTGTGTGTGTGTGAGGAGCTTTGAAATGTTAGATTGGAGTTTAGAAGATTATTTTTTATTTTGTGGAGATATATTATCAAGGACAACTCTATGTTTACTTGTAATGGTAAAATGTTAGTCACATGGTAGAGTGTTTTTGTGGTTGTTCTAAAGGGTAGATTGTAGATTATTTTCAAGGCACGATTTTGAAGTACTTCGAGGTCATGAATTAAATATTTAACAGAGTTACCCCATAAGATGTTTAAGTAATCCAAATGAGATTGAATTAAAGCATGGTAGATACTTCCTGGTAGAAGAATTCTCTAAGAGAACAGACAAATTCTCTAGCTTGTCTATGCAATGTAACACCCCGACCGTGAGCTAATCTTTGCCCTGCGCCATGATTACTCGGTCCAGCTCTAATCCTACCGCCACTACGTCTTGCTTCCATAAAACGTATTTTAATTGGGTTTTAAGAAAGTAGGCTAACAATACACAACGCAACTGAATACTCAAGCAAACTGTTTCCCTCATGGAACCAGTGACAACTGACCTGATGAGTACGTGATTCACCAGTGTAAGCAATCTGGCAACATTTGTTTACCTTACCATAGCAACGGCCTTCCCTTATCCTTCGCGTCCCTTGCTGGATGACCTTCGCGTATCTTCTTTTAAAAATCAAACCATATGGTAGCATCAGTACTGGGAGATATCATTAAATGCTTCTAATTTCAGTTTATTTAGGAGACTGGCTTCTCGATTAGCTGTAAACATTTGGAATGTGCCAGCGACTATATTCTCCTGGTTTCGCTCTAAGATTCACACTGTTGTATTATTCCGCGCAACACCTGCACAACATAAACAATCAATACGTGATAATTGTTCCTTTCTGTTTACTGATTCATTTCTAGTTTAAAATAACAGTGAAAGAATAGCCCATTCCACTCAAATAAATAATGCATTTTGAAATAAATAACGAAGGAAGAAATTTAATTTTAACTCTTAGGTACAATGACAGCGTTCGCTGCTGCTATGTATTTGGTAGCAGTAGTAGTAATAGTAGTTGTTGTTTTATTGCTATATAGATGCGTTTGGCGTGTTGGATTCTCCGCAAGTACATAAAGGGAACGTTACACTTAATAATTAAGAAGAATCCTGGAGAAGTGGCACAAAAGGAGCAATGGTTTGGTTTCCTGAGACAGGAACGTTTGCAGTTGATCACTTCTAGCCTTAGGGGTTCCATGTAGTCCTACATCACCCGATTTGAGGTTCCTTACCCCGGTAATTGAAGTTAAAAAGTAAACCACTTATTGTCTTGGCACACCCAATACATTACAGTTACCATTACATAAATAATGAATGTATTTAAAAACAAATAAAAAAAACTGTAAAAAATAAAAGCTAACGGTTGAGTGCAGATATAACCACTATAAAAATTACCATATACGCATTCCTGGATCATAATAATGCTCCAAAAATAATTTATCTTAATTATGTTTCATATCAGTCAGTCTTAAGAGTTAAAAATAAAAATAAACAAAAACAAAGTAGGGGTGAATACCATATTCTTATCCTTTATTAGAGCTATAAAGAAATATGAATACAAAAAGGTATAATGATAGAAAACAAAAGTGTTATTGCCTATTGGACTGATCTTCTAAAATTTTGATTTATTGTGTTTAAAACATTAACTTACTTGCATTTAATGCAAACCAGTTAGTATGAGACTAGTATTTTAGTTCAACGCGACAAAGCTGTGCAAGTAAAGGCTTAACTTAGTACAAGGCTAATTCAACACATTAGGATTAGGATTTCATTACGTAGGGGATTCGGTACGTAGCCACCATGCTGGGCGCATTGTTCCTATGTCCCCAAAAGTGGGTACCTCCGGGAGGAAGGATGAGGCGAAGGCGACAGAGGGCGGCCGACCCAAGGAACCACGTCAGTACAGAGGGCAGGGGCCCTACAGTTTACTTGGATAGAGACTTTCTCCAACAAGCCAGGACAACGAGCTCGCTCCCCTACAGTGGGACGCAATGAACCCAACAGCCAAGCCCTAATGTTACCAAGGCAGGCAATCCGAGCCCCAAAGTTCCCAAGAAGGCGATCCGAGCCCCAAAGGTCCCTGGCTGGCGGTCCCGAAATGGTCGCAGCAAAGGAGCGGAGACCAGCAACCGACCTACCGAAGGAGGAAGTACTTTTCCTCACAGCATATCATCCTGCCATGCACCACCGAGACACCCGCCGACACTTCTACCCTGAAAGAGACCACCAGATTAGAGATGATGTGAAATGATAATGGAGATGAAATTGAGGGATGTAATTAACCCACCCAGCATACGCCTTAGCGACTCGGGAAAACCCTCTAAAGAACCCATGGGTCAGGTAGGGCGTCACGGGAATCGAACCCGGGCCTCCCGAATGCGGGCCTCAGACGAAACCGCCTCAGCCATCCCCCTCGGGAGGGGGACTGGAAGTCGGGACTTCTGCTTTGGTCTCCGCTGTAGCTGGTCTACCGTCTGCTTTATCATTACTTCTAACTGCTTTGATCTGCGTTTTCCCGCATGCCCTCTTGCTTTGTTCTCATTGTGTAGGAGCGAGACAACAAAACTCAACATAACATGGGATATTGTAAAATTGTACTTTATTCTCAGTTTCTTTGATTATCTACCTAAACCCGGGCACATTCATGATTGTAATTTTGATCTAATGTGCCTGCGTAAAATAACTAGTAATGGCGCGTAGAAATACAATGTCGCAATACGTGGTGGTATCGATTTTCTAAGACCGAGCATTTGTATGATGTCCCGTCAGTATTGTCGCGAACCCGATCGCGATAAGGCGGCTTGCGCACACAAAAGGGACTGATAGGCGAGCAGTGTGGTAATAAGGAGCTTGCATAAACAATTAACGATAGCGCCGATAAACAAGAGATGAATAGTTTATCACAGAGGTGAAAGACTTGCCGGCATCTATATAGTTACATTCTAGAACATTCGTGTTTCATCTGGTGACATTTTAGAGAACATTCGATAACAGTCTAGAATTCAGAATTTGTGTATAAAAAGAAGCTATGGCTAGTGATGAGTCAGTGGTGAAGCAGTTGTTGTGACACGAGAGACAGCTGGAAGTGTTATTGTAACTAGAGCTAATGATGTAATCAGCTGTCACTGTTATTGTGATCGACCTTGGTAGACTGATGGTGCACGTAACGTAATGCTGCTGTAACCTATAAGAGTATTTTTACGAAAATAAAGAAGATCTTTAATTTCTGCAACTCGGCCTTGTAATTCTACGAACCCACAAAGTCACAGGATGAAGAAAAAGTAACCATTAACACTAACCAGTATCACTGTGAACTATTTAGCTACATTTGTTATACATAATTAAATATTTCTTTATAGTTTTCAAAAATAAACGAGTCTCTCCGTCCGCTACCATTTAATCCATCTACTTTTTGGAGGAGTGGATTCTTATGCTTTTAATTGAGCTATCACAATCTTTGCATGAAAAATACATAGGTACATCTTTTTTTAATGTTTTTTATTTTTATTCAATAATCGATCAGCATTACATGCTTTACAGATCCTTGTTAACTAATAGAATTTTATGAAATATATAAGAATATGTAAGGAAAACCAAGTTGGCTCCTATTATCTACAAAACATTGAGAGACGAGGATGTTACACAAAAATCAGAAAAAACTGATAAAAACAAGTATTCAAAGAGATAACAAGAACAATATTCATTTTGAAAAAAAAAAAAAAATCATAGTTTTTTTTCAGTCAGTCACTAAGGAGGAGATCCTGTGAGAGTCGTCTCTTCAGGCGTGTGGGCTGGCGTGTTCGCACGCCGATGTCATACATCACAGCTCCTGGAACATCTGGCAGGTTTGAGAAGAAGCGAGAGGCGATCTGACCTATGTACTGGTGAAGAGGAAGGTGACCAAGTTCTTTATGCAGTTGTTGATTTCTTACGTACCAAGGGGCATCCGTGACGATGCGCAGAAGTCGATTTTGCAGGACCTGTAGCCTACGGAGATGAGTGTTGCTAGCGGTACCCCATGCCTGGAAAGCATATGTGATAAGTGGCCGGACAAGAGATTTGTAGAGAAGCAGAGAGCATTCAGTCCCAAGAGGAGCATGTCTATGAAGTAGCGGACGGAATTTTGAAACACATACTTCCGGGACTTCCTCAGAATAGCCTACAAGATTCATTGAGTAAGTACATATATGGACAAGCGCCGGCTTATCGATTCAGAGGTCACCAGAACGATGGCTTTTATGCGTGTTTAAAAGCGACACAACATTTTCTGACACATGGAATTTCTTCGAGACAAATTCCATTACGATACAATACAATTTAATTCTGGTAATCATTAAGAAACGAAATGTTTATTTATTTTCATTTAATATAACTTTTCTATAATGTATTACACGTAAAGTGAAAGATACGCACAGTCATACTAAACAAAGAGTGCAGATTTTGTTGAAGTACAAAATGCTTTCAATAAATTTTGTTTGCCGTTTATTATTTCGGAATATTTTTGAATTTGTTTTTTGTTTTCAAATACATTGTATAGCTCGTCACCAAGTTGATCAATGTCGTTAAGTTTGCCACGGTCTTTTTTGTGTAATTTACGTCCTCCAACGTTAAGTCATATCGGACGATGAGTGGAATGGGTGAAATGATGCTCAAATGAGCCCAGGGTCCATAGAGTTTAGAGTTACCTAAAATTCGTCTTTCAGGTTAAGGGAAAACCCCAGTGATTTTCTTGGAGACGTAATTGTTAGCTCGAGATGGCAGAAGCACTTGGTGCATAATACGTAATTATAGCATTTATGCAAACGGTTAACTATAATACCAAGAAGTATACGAAATAATACAATTTTGTACATGTTTTTGAAGAAAAACTGAACAATAAAAAATTTATGGTAGATATCAACATCCGGAGCTCTCTGTATATTAATTCTAATACAGCCTTTGATTAAAATATTATTTTAAATTGTGTATATTGTTTCAATAATAATTATGCTGTTCGCTTCTTTAAACACATTATTAATCTCATTACTTCGATGATAATCCATAATGAATTGATAACCTTTATCCCACGGCAAGATGCTAAGATTATTAGTTTCTAAAGGAAAATTCGCCTAATTCCTAACTTACTTCTGCATGCAATATTATTGATAATGTTTCTCAGGAAGCCTAAAGTGTTTTACTCTGAACATTATCTTCCATTAGTTTCTGGTATACGATTAGTATGGCAAAATTTCTTCTACCAGAAAGAAGACCTGTTTTTTTTTAATACTTTTGCTTAATTGAAATATAATGTTGCTCCCTTCATTCTTTTGGAGATGCTGTTCAAATCATCGATGGGAGAAATTTCGGAGGATGAATGACGCACATATTAAAACAAAATAGAGAATAATCTCACTAAGGAAGATATCACATCCTACACTCCGGAAACGAACCTGAGGTCCCTGGCACTACAGGCAGCTGCTCCACCGACGGTCATGGCAGGACGAGCCTCTAATGGGTTCACAGTTCATCAAGCAGCTGCTTTAAAGAATTTGTACCAAAAATATATTTTCTATATCGTCTTTTAGGAGTTGTTTAACAAAAGTCACCCCCAAATGCGAGATGTGGTGGAAAATGCTCGATGGGGAGCGATTCTGAAAATGTTCAACTGTAATGGGTCTCTTTCTGCAAAGTAAAAACAGAGATGCTTCCTATTCATTCGCTTAATGTTGGTAATGCAAAATAATAACCATAACAGTTTAAAATTACAACATTGGCAGCGTTTAGAATTTCATCAGAGGGGAAATCTGCTGAGTTGAAAGAATAAAAAGAATCTAATGTTAGCAGTATTTAAATTGCTTCAATTCATTTAAATATATAAAAATCAAATTCTAAATATTGTAGTTTTGCCAAAATAATCACAATATTTATGATTTTGGCTAACATAAATCAGTAATAATGTAAATTATTCTTCTAACCTGTCAAGTTCAGCTATTACACCTTAGATTTAAAAATCTCATGCGTTCTTATGAAATAAATCGTGGTATTAAACAATAATGATGTTTATTCATTATCTATATTACTTTGTGTTCCTTCTCTTTTTATATTTACATCTATAGCATAAATCCAAGTACAAAAAAAAAATTGCGTCCGTACCGCAGTGACCTCATTTCTGAAATCTGCCCTAGTTGATGTTGACTGTACGTAAATGCCATTGCCTCCTCACTTGAAGCAAAAAGCATTGTTGGTGCTCAGCAAGTAGGCCGATGGTGTAATCCATACAAAAAGTGTTTCATTGTTTGACACAACATTAAAATACCAGAGAGAACTGTTAAAAACGTATTTAGGTACTTTGAGCAAAATAGCTAATGACTACATGTAGTTATAATTATTTTGTAGAAAAGTTTATTTATTTGAATAGTATAGCTGTAAGGCAACGTTGCTTCAAGAATTCCTGCTTCAGGAGTGTATTAGATACTTGGAATTCTTCATTTCAGTACTTTTTTAAGCCACGCGCATACGACATTTTAACTCCTCTTATTATCATGTTTTTTTTTTGTTTATTGTCCTTTAACCTGATGTCCTGATTACAAGACAGACTTGGTTACCCGACCTTGTATTTTTCAGGATAAGGGAAGTATCCCGAAAAACCTTATCCGGCAATTCACCCTCACGGACATTCAAACTTAGGACCTCTTGAATGTGAAGCACACACGCTAACCCTATAACACGGAGGCGGGTTACTCTTTTGGTTAATTACAAATAGATATGTATTGCATGTAGTCACCTGCATTTTAAACATTTTTATATCACCTCAGCCTCCCACATGCTCCTGTACAGCTACAGTAAAATGAGTTAAATCTTTACTACTAAAATAGTCAATAGTCAATGATATATTTGTGTAAGTAAATGATAGAGATTAAGTAAACTCATGCCATTAAAAATTACATGCAATTATTTCAGATGCCTGGAAGAAGAAGCATCATTCCTACCGCGATTGGTACCTGAATGAAGACAATTATAAAGCTGATGAATCAAGAAGGCCTGGTAAAGCATTAACCAGCGGAGATCTGTTTGGTATTGAAGGATCCTTCAGGAAACTCTCTTTCGACTAGATAAAAACCACGCCATCTGTGTCCTTGTATTGTGTTTTTGAACTAATGAGTGATAAAAGAAAATCTGGCAATTGTTTTCAAAACCAATGCAAAATAAAATCATTCAAATACAATACTGCAAAACTGAGGATGATAAGCTCGTACAGTGCATATTAGTTTCACGTTTCCATAGACAACTTTCAGAATATTCATGTTAGCTTTTTCTCACCCTATCATTGATTAACTTTGTTATAATTTATTGCTGGTGTACCCTGGCTATAAATACTCTTACGGTTAAAAGCACTGAACTACTTACATATCATTCAACCTTACAACAAACGAAAAGTAATTCCATTGACATGGTAACAAGAGAAACAAAATTTAAGATAAAGTTAAAATGTTATTGAAACTGATCCGCTCAATATTAACAAACTATGTGTATGAAATTCAGTCATTTAAATCAGTTTCTAGTTTACTTCTATATGAGTAGGGAAACTAAGTATGGTTTTCCACCAAAAAGTTTAATATTAATATTCATCTGAAGCACCCCTTTGTGGCCGCAGTATTAAAAACGTACTTTTAGAAAATGGTTAATATAATCTATACAGTTGTAAATTTAATATACACTCTGTAAATAAATGTTATAAAGGACTATATAAATAGAATTTTATTTGATTAGCAGGATAGAACATTATTTATTTTCATTTGTTACCCCCTAACAAAACCGTTCCATTATACACTGCGCATCTTTGAGAACAGAGAAAATGGGAAATAAATATTAGACTTCAGATTAAACCCGAGGTGGAGTTGGAGCTACCCCATAAAATGTTTGAAGTTACTGTACTTTTAATCTAGATAGTTGATAATCCTGGAAAGCGCTGTGCCTTTCAGTCGTCTCCCTAGCTCCTAAGAGATATGTTTGTCACTGACTGGGGTGGTCAGTTACGGAACAATTTATTTGGTGTTGCAGTTTAATGATAAACACCATTATGGAAAATTCTACGAATAATAATAATAATAATAATAATACTAATAATAATAATAATAATAATAATAATAATAATAGTAATAATAATAATAATAATAATAATAATAATAATAATAATAATAATAATAATAATAATAATAATAATAATAATAATAATAATAATAATAATAATAATAATAATAATAATAATAATAATAATAATAATAATAATAATAATAATAATAATAATAATAATAATAATAATAATAATAATAATAATAATAATAATAATAATAATAATAATAATAATAATAATAATAATAATAATAATAATAATAATAATAATAATAATAATAATGATGATAATAATAATGATAATAATAATGATAATAATAATGATAATAAGAATGATAATGATAATGATAATGAGAATGATAATGAGAATGATAATGAGAATGAGAATGATAATGATAATGATAATGATAATGATAATGATAATGATAATGATAATGATAATGATAATGATAATGATAATGATAATGATAATGATAATGATAATGATAATGATAATGATAATGATAATGATAATGATAATGATAATAATAATAATAATAATAATAATAATAATAATAATAATAATAATAATAATAATAATAATAATAATGAAGAAGAAGAAGAAGAAGAAGAAGAAGAAGAAGAAGAAGAAGAAGAAGAAGAAGAAGAAGAAGAAGAAGAAGAAGAAGAAGAAGAAGAAGAAGAAGAAGAAGAAGAAGAAGAAGAAGAAGAAGAAGAAGAAGAAGAAGAAGAAGAAGAAGAAGAAGAAGAAGAAGAAGAAGAAGAAGAAGAAGAAGAAGAAGAAGAAGAAGAAGAAGAAGAAGAAGAAGAAGAAGAAGAAGAAGAAGAAGAAGAAGAAGAAGAAGAAGAAGAAGAAGAAGAAGAAGAAGAAGAAGAAGAAGAAGAAGAAGAAGAAGAAGAAGAAGAAGAAGAAGAAGAAGAAGAAGAAGAAGAAGAAGAAGAAGAAGAAGAAGAAGAAGAAGAAGAAGAAGAAGAAAAAGAAGAAGAAGAAGAATGTCGCGAACCCATTATTTACGATAGCGCGGTGCGGAGCGATAAGGAACGGATGGTGCCGGGCGGAGAAAAAGAGCTTGTCTAAGCAGATAAAGATAGCTCGGAGATAAAATGCATGCCAAAACAGATAAAGTGAGGTAAATGGAACATTCTAGTGACATCTTGATTGATAGAGAACAGTCGAGTTCTTATTTGTTGCAGAATATTCCACAAACGTCTAGTGATATTAGTAAGTGGTATATATAAGAGACGATAGGCCAGCGCGGCAGTCGAAAACAGTAGTTGTAAACAGAGTAGTAGTCGTAATCAGAGTTGTAATTGAAACTGGTGTGTGAACTCTTTGTTGAGGTCAACGACCTTGTTAGATTGTAACTTTGTATGTGACGTAATTCTTCTACTGTAAGGATCAACCAGAGTGTATTTCTACGGAAATAAAAAACATTTTGAATTCCTGCAAATTGTACTTTTAATTCTACGAACCCACAAAGTCAGAATCCCACTTCTGACACCAGTGCATCTATGCAGTGTACAATATATACCGACAGTGCAATACAAAACAGAAATCGTATAATTTTGGCCCAAATGACCTTGTTGTCGACGGGCCCTAAAACACCACACACACACACACACACACACACACACACACACACACACACACACACACACACACACACACACACACACACACACACACACACACACACTCGTACCATGTTATAATGAAACTAAAGGAGGCGTTGATGCTTTGTATGACTAGTATGCTAATTATTCAACATGTCGACGCTCCAACCGCTGGCCATTTATTGTATAATTTAACTGTTATATATTAGCCTAGTCAATGCTTACATTATTTTTAAGTCGTTTCCGGGAAATCCTGACCAAATTAGACTTGATTTTTTGAAGTCTTTAGCACGACAAATTATTGAGCCACAGCTGAATGTAAGATTCCTAAACGGACAACTGCATCAAGCGTTACGTCAAAATATAGGGTGCATCTTCAGCAAAACTCTTCCCACAGCAGCCAGACAAAAGTTGCAGAAACAAGTAAGGCGTGACATGTGCCCTAGACTCAAAGATAGAAAGCCATGAATTACTTGTGCTGAGTGTGAAACTCCGATGTGCTCAAAATGTGCACTGAGTGTCTGTAAACATTTTCCAACCAAAAGTGCTCTAACGTATTCTCAGCGAAACAAAATGTTAAATATTGGTAAAATGCATCATGCTAGATGGCATTATATAAGAAGTTATCAGTTTTAGAAATGTTTTCTATCTGAAACGCTCAAAGAACTAAAGTGTTCCATTTTTTTCATTCTTAATTACATTGTCCAAATGCGCACCATATCAGTTCTGTGTTTGTTATGGTTTGCCAACAAATATGATATTATTATGTTAATTGTACTTCCCTTCTTATACCATTTCTATATTGCATTGACATTTATAAGCATTTCCTTGTCAGCCTTAATTAAGTTCTGGGCTTTGTCTAACTCACCAGTTACGGGTTAAATTTTTCATTTTCTAAAACTAAGTTTACTACCTCTCGAAAACTCGAAAATAATATTTGCAAGGACAATTTTAACACCAAAATACTGTTTAGGTGGGAAATATGTTTATCATCTCAATAAAGTGACTGTAATAGGCTTAATTAAAATAAAATATATTTAAGTAAATTGTAAAACACAGAGTGTGTCTTAAATTTTGGGGTAACTCTCTGTAAGTTCTCCATTCGCAAATACCTTTCAAGAATTTTATATAACTCTTAAGCTCTTAGTGTCATCGTCTTCTAAAATAAACTTTTCTATTTATCTTCTTTTTATTTTTTAATGTTTCTAAGAGTTTTTGAAGAGTGATTGTTCCGATATTTCTCACCAAGTGTGTGTGTGTGTGTGTGTGTGTGTGTGTGTGTGTGTGTGTGTGTGTGTGTGTGTGTGTGTGTGTGTGTGTGTGTGTGTGTGTGTGTGTATAATTTACGTCCTCCAACATTAAGTCATATAGGACGATGACTGGAATTGATGAAATGATGCTCAAATGCGCCAAGGGTTCATAGAGCTTAGAGTTGCCTGACATTCGTCTTTCAGGATAAGGGAAAACCCCGGAAAAACCTATCCAGGTAACTCACCCTGACAGAGTTTCGAACTCGGGTCCTCTTGAACGTGAGACAGACACGATACTATCTCCGCTACCGAGGCGGGCTCTCGCCAAGTGTATGGAATTTAACTGTTGACCAGCACTTCTCCTGCATTCTTGTGTTTATTACATAAAATTAAATATGCTATGCAGCTATTTCTTAAGCCTGTATCTCGATTAACAAAATATAAATAAATATTTATAAAGTACAGAAATATAAAATTTTGTGATAATAATACTGGACAACAAAAAATAATTTTTGAATGTTTCGAGCACTTCATGAGGCAATTCCTACTAATTTTGGGTTGCGAAAAACAAATATGACAAGGAAAAATTGTTATTAGCTCTAGTTTCTATGGTATACACAAGGTGGTAGTATTACATATTAACGGATTGAGAGAAAACGATGCATTTTGATTACATACATGCCAACAACAATGAAAGTGCATTTGATTTTTTAAACTGGTTATTACATATTTAATTTTGATTTATGAGTCACTATGTTTACACTCAAACTTCACTTACTTGTTGTATAATTGAAACGTTTTCAAGATCATTCGATCTCATCCTCAGCTGTTTGGTGACTAAATGAACCTTCCTCTTCTTCCACTACTACCGAGCTCCGATCACTCTGCCATCTGGTGTTAGGGGCACTAAGTTTTAATACTTCATTTAATGCCGGGATATAAATATGAAGAATACTTCACTGTTAATAATGCTTCTACTTTTAATATTTATGGTAATTACATGCTAAGAGTTCTAAATTGCTGGAAAAATACTTCGCAGATAATCGTCTCTGAAGAAAATCTTGTGATGGCTCGTGTCTTTTAGCTTTCCTCTTGTGCTGGAGTTCCGCAGAATCCCTATACAAAGATCAACAGTAATCCGCAAGCATTACTTAATTCCAACGGCCCTAATATCTTTGTTCCATAACAGACATGTCCTGATGGAATCTCTCACCATGTCCATCACTAACAGCTCCACAACTAGGAGGGAAAAAGTCTGGGTGGGAGTGGAGGAAATGGATCTTAGGGGACATGTTGCTTCCAAGGTTACGGTATCTTTGCAAGAGCACTGTCACCAAATTTCCTTTCTTTTCCCCTCCAAAATTTGTTCAAATGCAGGAACCTTTACAAGTTCTCCTATTTGTGGTCCAAGAAAAATGCCTTCCTTAACTTTTGCGTCACTTAATTTCCAAAATTGCTCTCTGATTGTGTTTTGTTACTTGACAGGTGTGCTAACTCCCCCAAAAAATTCCCCAAAATTTAGAATCTTCTATCTAAAATATGAAATGTCACTTTATCTTCAAAACAATAGCTAGTCTATCATTTTAATGTGATTTTTTAATTAAGCAGATGGAAATACATGTAAATTCACTATTTTAAGCCCGAAACATTTTCATTGTTGCCCAGTCTAATTTTCAGAAGTGGTGTTAAAAAGCTATAGTATATGAGAAGTTTAAGTTAATGTGTAGGTACCTGCAATGGATTCAGTGGTCTGAAAAAGATAAATCTGTGTTTAGCTGATGATAACTAAAATTCTTTTCAGATTAAACATATGCAGTTGGTATGGGGAAATCGTGATAAAGAAAGATAATTTAACGCTCTGCAGGATAATTTAAATCTATTAGTATACCAGAGGTGTAGTTAGCACTATATCTGAACTAATCCAGTAGGTGTTCTATTACCAATTAGTGTTTAAAGGGATCACCTTCATTAGCTCTATAATGGGGTTAAGATAATTATGGCTTATGTTTACAGCAGCAGTGAACTATTTTGTAATTACGTGCTTAAATGATAGGAGTTAACTTAAGTGAGGTTAATTCTAACACTTTACTTCCTTACCTGAAACTAAATTGTCTTCACCTAATAGTTTCAATGTGCAGACGTGTGCAAATTATTAGACTCATACATGCTTATTTTTTATACTTTGCTTCAGTTTAACATTCAAAATAATAGTTATTTATCGCCGTAACCTATTTCAATTTGTCGTAATTCTTTTGCTTGCTATAATATGAAGCATATTCAATTAAATTTCTCTCTTAATAATAGCTGGGGGATTTTTCTTTTACTTATAGTAATATGGTGGTAGCTTTGAATTAAGAGCAGTCATTTTCTTCCTGTCTGTTTAACCAACTGTTTGGTGATATTGCTTTCATTTGGTGAATGTAGTAACTGAAGATTGATAAAATTTTCCTTTGTTGTGTTTTATGGCTAATATATCCTCAGTATTTATTAATAATTGATCTCAAGCCAGGTAACATCGTGTATCTTATCCTTAGCATTCACATTGATTCAAAAGCGAGGTTATGGGTAAAACTGCTGAATTATCCCCAAGCAAAGTAGCTGTAACTGAGAGTCTTTTGAAGAAAACTCTTTATTCACAACGTGAAATAGCTAAGAAATTGTGTATTTCACAAAAATCTGTTAGTCGCATTAATCAAGCTTCAACATTCGGTGCGACATTGACCTTACAAAGGGATGGAAAATGCGGGAGGAAAAGAATGCTATCACCAAGGATGCAAAGAAAACTTGTGCAGGTGGCAAAACAAAATAGATGAGCCACCAGCATTGACCTCACTAATCAACTAAAGTAGTACAGTACAGAAATATCAGCCTCAGAATTTAGCAGAAGATTATGTGAAGCAGGTTTACCAGCACGCAGGCCTCGTAAAAAGGCTAAACTGACACCTGCAATGGCAAAAAAGACAAAAAGAAGTTTAGAATGGGCTAAAGAGATACAGAAACATCCAGTGGAATTTTGGAGAAAGGTAAATAGTATGAAAATGGTATATAGCATAAAATTAAAATATGTGCATGTAAATTTTATGGAAATGAAATAAACAGCCTAAACCTTCTTTCTCTCATTGCTGGTTTGGTTATAATATCCTTTAGCAATTTTAAAACTGTTTAATATTAATAGAGGTTTTTATTGTTTCAGGTAATTTTCTCAGATGAATCCATGTTTGAAGTATGTGCAGAGAGCAGCTATACTATCTTAAAGCAATTTTAAAACTGTTTAATATTAATAGAGGTTTTTATTTTTTTTCAGATAATTTTCTCTGATGAATCGATATTTGAAGTATGTGAAGAGAGCAGCCAATATGTGAGATGGACAGATAAAGAAGCATTTTCCCCTCAATGTGTCGATCAAAGAGTAAAGCATCCAGAATTAAAAATGGTCTGGAGCTGTATGTCTATCCATGGACCTGGAATATTATGCATAATTGTGGGATCTATGGAGCATAAACAGTATAAAAGTGTATTAGAAACAAGACTATTTCCGCAAAGTAAAGAATGGTTTCCAAATGGTGATGTTGTGTTCATGGATGACAATGCTCTCTGCCATAGAGCAAAATCTGTAACCCAGTTCTAAAAAGAAAACATGTAAAAGTACTACCATGGCCGGGGAATAACCCTGATTTAAATCCAATAGAGAATATGTGGGGTATTGTTGAACAGAGACTGAAAATATTGAAAATAGCAACAAAAGTTCAGCTTATTGAGGGCCTGATAAGCATTTGGCACAGAGATGAAGAAATAAAGGAAAAGTGCTCCACGCTTGTAGAGAGCATGCCAAAACGCATCAAAATGGTAATAAAGGCTAAAAGAATGCATACAAAATACTAAGAGTTATAAAATATTTTGTAATATTATTTCTGTTAAATAAATATAAAATAAACGGTATATGTTAAAAATTTCACCATTGAGTCTAATAATTTTCACACGTCTGTATTTGCTAATAATATCCCATTTGTTCATAATTTTGGAATCACTCATATCTTATATTCTCTACTCCTGCTTTAATGCTAAACGAAGAGCTCCCTTTCACCTGAAAGTTCGATGTTAAAATTCCACCGTAAATTCCGCTATTGAAACTCCCCGGAATAAAAAAAAGCAATTTAAACACACAGGTCCACGTACGTCTCATGTACACAAAATCATTATGTTGGATAAGTATGAAACTTGGTATACTTAAAAATACAATTAAGAAATCATTACAGCAAAACCTTGTTCAATTGAAAACTAACTTTTATTTTAATTTATAAAACATTACGAATGGAATATTGCTCCAATGTATTAATTACTTAGCACATAATGTAAAATGTATGTATAAAAAAAGGTTTCTGCATACGCGGTTTATGTGTAGCTGAAGTATAAATTACGTCAGCACTAAACTCACTCTTCAGGTCACGTAACACGAAGATTTTTTTAAAAAATACATAGTTTATTTGAAAATAGTTCAGTAGTATTCCATTTTTAAAAGATAGATCTGAATATTCCTATTAGTACACATATTTGAGTAACTTATAAAATATATACCTTTCTCTTTTTCTCAGCCTGTAAAAATGGAAAATAAATTTCGGAATAGAGCTATTTCCCATGTAAAACTATACTATAAGCGGAAATATTTTTTCGGGAAGCGTTTGCTAAATAACGTGAGTAGAAAGGATTTCTTTATGTGTAATGGGTTACAACGTCGTATTTAAACAGTGCTTTTGAGGGTAACTGCACTTGCACCGAAGTTTCATGAAGCATAAAGACATAAATTGTAATCCTTAGAGGAAAAGGGAAAACAAACCAATAGTTCTCTCAATTCTATTCCAACACAAACGGTAAGGGTACAACTATTTCACAGTGTGTCCATTCTCATTTTAACTGTTACAAGCGATGAACTAATAGCGGAGGAAAGCTGTGAACTTTGGATATTGATAAGAACATAGTTTGTGTGTACAGCAATTCTGTAAAATGTCTTCTAAATATAAGACATCATCGCTGGAGGAAAAACTTAAGGCTATTGTAAAACACGAAAAGAACAAACGTCCAGCTAAGGAATTAACTGTGTTATTTAAGTTGGGGAAAACTCCGATTTATGATATTTTCAAAAAATAAAAAGTAAAATAAAAGACGAGTGGTTAAAGGGAAGAGCAGGGCTTATGAAATGCATCACAAAATCTACAGAGTATGAGGAGCTAAATCCTGCTGTGTTCGTGTAGTTTGTTAGTGCGCGCGATAAAGGAATGTCCATTTCTAGAGAACTGCTTCAGAATCTCGCTTAAGAGAGAGCAAAGACAGTTTCAGAGCTTCTAATGGATGTCTCGAGGGTTACAAACATCGTCATTACATTCTTTTGAATGTACTGTGTGGTGAGGCAAATGATGTTGATATGCAAACAGTTGCAGAATGGAAAGGAAAAATTGAAAACTGACAGAATAACTAGGTGATAAACTACAATTATTGTAAGTTGAAAATATATTGTATAATACGTATCAACCTATTATTAGAAATAAATTGTTCTTTCACACTAGGCGTGTGTAGGCTAAAGTATGGAAAGATAGAGTCAGACTGAAAAATTCAATGCCATAGCAGGGGTTTGAAGCACGGATCTTCTGGTTGCCGTCCAGCCGCTCTAACCATTTGAGCTACTATGGCCAACGTGCCAATATGACATTAAAATCTCCAACTGACTCTTTGTTTTTGTTTTCCGATAAACTACTTAGTAGTTCTCATAAACACATGAGACAACTACCTTAATGGCGACTTATAACATGTAAGTACTTTAAGGCCCGGGCTTTATAGTTAACCACTATTAGGTCAATTAATGAAAATGAATTTGTTGGTCCGAACTATAATGCCATAATGCCCGGGTCTTAAAGTACTTACATGTTATAAGTCGCCATTAAGGTAGTTGTCTCATGTGTTTATGAGAACTGCTAAGTGGTTTATCGGGAAAAACACGGGTCGGTTGGAGAATTTAATGTCATGTCCGCAGGTTGGCCATGGTAGCTCAAATGGTTAGAGCGGCTGGACGGCAACCAGAAGATCCATGGTTCAAATCCCAGCCATGGAATTGAATTTTTCAGTCTGACTCTATCTTTCCTATTAATATTATTTACAATTCATTATATACTTTTCCTTTACTGTAAACCTGTGCAACTGTTTCGTAATGTCTTTGTATTCAAACGTAAACCTCTGTTAGACGGCAACTTGTGTAAAAGGAAAATAAATGCCGGAATGGCCGCGTTCCTCTATAGAGGTTTCACTGTAGTATATTTTGGGGGGGCTTTAAGGATATTTATGACTGAAATTTCAGGAACATTTCCAAAAAATCACCTTTTCCTCTTTTTCGTCTATAAAATAGTTTAAGCAATCCTGAATCCAAAAAATGCTTAGATAGCATCTGCAAGTCATTTTTAAAAGCTCTAATCCAGTTTGAAAGTTACGCGAATGTTAGTGTTAGATATGAATTCTAATTCTTTATCCTTGTTTTCTCGCTATTTAAAATTTCAGAAATGTTAATCATTTAAGATGCTCCTCGCGTCGCAGTTTTAGTACTAAAGTAATGTAACTTACTATACATGTCCATAGAGAAATAGTGAATAAAAATTTCCCTGGGTTTTATTGAGAGATGAATTGTAAGTACACTTTCTTCAAAACACAAGAATTTGAAAATTTGGGCATAAAAGCTCTATTAATAGCTTTAAAAATTTCTGAATCCTAGAGTTATTGAGACCCTGAGAAACTTAAGGCAAATTCAAAAAATGTAACAAGCCTGTCATGGGTTGCATACATTTTCCTACATGATTGCTTACAAAATATAAAGATGAAAACATGACGTACATTTTGACCAAACCTCCACTTTAAAAAGATCCTCACTTTCCACAGAAAATTCTGACAGTGAAAAACATTTTGTGGAGAAAAATATAGATTTGAATGATTTGGCACGCATATGGAATTTATCAAAATAAGAATCTGAAATTATAGATTCCAGGATGCAACAATGGAAATTACTTGTACCTGGTACAAAAATTAGACTTTCGAAATAGACATCAGAATTTCGAAAATACTTTCCAATGCCCTATTTGAATTATAAACTGTCCTCTCTCCAAGAACGTTGGAAATGTTTTTATAGTGCGGTCCATTTAAACCTGAACCACTTCTATATGCCATAACTTTAGAATCAATTATAGGACACACGTGTAACTTTGGGAGAATATAACACACAATTGGGAGATTACATAACACTATTTACATCTCAGGGAAAATGTAAGTGTCCTTCACCAGCGTCTATACATGTTTCCAATCGTCCCGCCATATTCTCGGAAGTTACGCAGAGTATCCTCGCAAATGTTACTTATTTCGGTTAGAATGGATTCCTTGATATCATCAATTGTCCGTGGCATATTCTTGTACACTCTAGTTTTAGATACCCCCACAAGAAAACATCCGGTGAGGTTAGATCTGGGGATCTAAGGTGCCACAGACCTTATGAGATTATTCGATTATCAAGGAAACTAGTTACAAGTTCCATGGTGCCATTAGATGTATGGTACGTTGCTCCAACTTGCTGGAAATAGTCTTTTCTCAATTCGATATCATCTCCGTAAAACTTCAGAGAATATGGTGAGACGAGTGCAAACATGTATAGATGCTAGTGGAGGACACTTCCAACATTTTCTCTGAGATGTAAATAGTGTAATGTAATCTCCCAATAGTGTATTATATTCACCTTAAGTTGCACGCGTGGCCTATTATTCGTTCAAAAGTTATGACCTATTGAACTGGTTCAGGTTTTATTGGATTACACTATATATTTTACAGTTTCGAAGAAATAAATATTTTAAATCTGTTCTTTCTTTTTTAATGACCCTTTATTTGAATCAAAATCTGATAAATAAACGAGGAAGTTGGTCTGGATATGAAAATACAGCCGGTGATATCTCTGGAAGTTCTCCATGTTTTTGAGACCTGGATGTTAGATGCAGCTGCGTAATTCTTGACTTAAATTTTCCGCTCTGGAATAGTTCGTGATGGAAATTTAGGGTGATGTCACCTATGTTCTGGTATGGAATGTTTGTTTACTGATTTGCAGATTGCACGCGCAGGTATGTTGGATATTTTCTTAGCTTTGATGTGTTTGGAAGGTCACACTTTTATTACACAAATGAAACTCATAACAAAACTTTCACATTTTTGGTGAAATTAATGTTTTATTTATGGAGTAAAATGAAACAGTTGGAGGGAATATTCATTTACCATTGTATATTGCTATAAGTATATACTCACATATTTAAAATGCATAATAAACTTGGTGCATACTATTTGTTTCATGACGCCATCAAAGGTGTTACGTCACTTGATGCTAGCTCTGCATCCTTTGTTTTAAAATAACATTGATTAATAACTAAGGAATTCAATGCATAAATAAACAAACCATACAGCAAATTCATTTGTTGATTCCGTTGGATTTTTCAACCACTTTTATAAGAATTACAGGTTATTTGTAAGTTATTGCTTCAACATTTATTAACTATTTTAGACAATATAAGAAAATTAAAAAAAAATGAAGAGAGTAAAATGTATGAAGGTCTAAAAGATTTCTTTTTTCTTTCCAAAAATATCGCAGAACCTAGCTTCCGACTAGATCTCATCACAGTTCCGAGAAAAATCTAAAACGTGATCTACCTAAGGCAAAGAAAGAGGAAAGTAAAACTTCTACGCCTTCCGATACAATTTGCAATTGCGTATTTCAATCTCTGTGAAAAATAAATTGTTTTAGTAATGGCTTGTTTGTTTTATATGATGCTTGTTTGGTACAGTTTAGATGTAATCTTTAAAATAAGCTTCCTAGCCAATTTTCTGCACTTACCATGATCGTCTGCAGATTGCAAAACCTGTGCACATTACCTAAATGTCTTGCATGTAGAGATGATTTAAACTGGCGAAGAAAATTGCTTATTTCTGCCTTGGATCAACGTTTTACCAACTGTTTCATAGTAATTTCTGCACTTACCATTACATCAGCAATGATACTGCAGATTCTAGGAGCTTATTTTTGCGTAAAGAAGTTTACCTCGCCCGCCTCGGTACCGTGGACGGTAAGGTGTCTGTGTCACGTTCAAGAAGTCCCGAGTTCAAATCTCGGTTTGGGTGAGTTACCTGGATAATGTTTATTCCGGGGTTTGCCCTTATCCTGGGAGACGATTGTCGGTTAACTGTAAGCTCCATGAACCCCGGATTCATTTGATCATCAGTACACCAATTTCATTTATCGTCCGATATGACTTAACGTTAATGGACGTAAATTACAACAACAAAAAAAGTTTACCATTATATTATGTAGTGTATTATTTCTAAGTGTATCTTAAATATATCATAGTTTTAAGATTTATTTTTGACCAATTAGCATCGTTGCTGTACAGGACATTGAGAAAAATTATCATACCATATTATACATGTTAAATTGTACCAATACGGCCTCTCTGTAATATCTATTCTTGGTGAGATGTTACCTTTAACCAGAAAATTCTGAAATGAAAAACATTTGGTAGGGCAAGTAGACTTGCATTATTTGACACACAACTTAAATTTGTTAACTAAGGACCTGAACTTCTAGGTTCCAATTTGCAATAATATAAATTACTTTCATCTGGTACATAAAATACAGTTTCTAAATAGGCATCAGAAATTTGAAGAAAAAAATTGAATGTAAGAGAATATGTGTTTCTCTATAAACATCAATGACTTTGTGAATGAGCTAGGAATTGAGATAATCCAGATGACTGGAGATTGTTTATATATTCTGAATGATGTTTGCATAACTGGTGAACCATGAGAAATGAGACAACTTACTGTAAAAAATCTCATTAAAACTCACGAGTTTTGTCAAGTAGTTTTTACATTAAATTTTTTTCCCGATATTCTTTTTTATAGTCTTGATTTTCAGATACCTCATATTCTCTTTACTGTAAATCGCTATTCATTTTTAATTGTTTTTCATATTCAGGTAAAGAAAATGGAATTTCAAGGCCATTACATGGAGTCGGACACCGAAAAATATTTTTATTTCCTGGCCTTATTGTATTCTTAAACTTAAACGAAATTCTAAGTGAATAACTAATTTGGAGACCTTTTTAATCTCAGATACAATATATTACTCAGATAGAAGTGAAATAATCTTACATTATTCTGAGGAAGAATATAGTTTGTAGAATAAACTATAATGTAAGTGCAACACATCAAAGTTTTTTCTGTATCTCGCTTGCATAATTAAATATCAAGATTTTCCAAAAGTATCTACGTATTTTGAGATCCATTTAACACAAAAGTACTTTTCGGAAAGTTATTCATGAGAATATGTATGTCGCGTGTTGAGATTGGAAGAATAATGTAAAAATGATAGATCTGTGTATAAATACTAAACTTAGTGTTTACATTCATCTTATTGCAGGAGAGCCACACGAAAATTTCAAGACAACCTCCATATTCACTCTGTCCTTTACAATGGAATTTTGTATATCGAGCTTCTGTGCAAAAACCCGTGAAGCCCATTTCATTTCTTGTTTAACCTTTTATGTCATTACATAACTGGCTAGGTATATAAAAAGACAGAATTATTATGCGAAATAGTTATTTATAGTACTTGCGAGGTAAGTTGATGTTTAGTAACGAGTGAAAAAAAATTAACCCTGAGGCTTTAGCGCCGAAGATTTAAATTTCAAGACCATGATAAACATCAAGCCGTGCTAGTCTCATTGATAATTTTATCCGTTACCTAAGAAGAAATAGATTATTTGTAGAAGGAAGGAAGAAGGAGCATCTCATGGCATTAATAAGATCAGTTCAACCTCAGCTTACATAGTAGATCCGTATTCAGTATTAATAAGCGTATCGTTAATAGTATTCATGCAACGAAACCAGAATAATAAAAGATATTTCTGTACATTGCAGATGTATGTTTGTTTTTCAGATAACTAAATAAAATTGAGCATCGGACTTAGCCATCTACGAGGTAATCGACAGTCAATGAGATGATAATACGAGCTCTTTGACGCTATATTTGAGTAGCAGCTACTGAATAATGTAATTTTGTCTCTATAATGTTAACTTTATTCTTCTACAACAGCAGAGTGGTACATTAGTAATGACATTCATTCAAACCTATCATTTACCAAATTAAAAGACTACATCCTCAAACTCTCATTCAAATTCTACTCCCGTCTTCCCTACAGCTTCAATCAACTTATATGAGGCCGCGGGGAATCCTAAAAGCGTCCCAGAATCACCCTAGGCCCATAATAATCTCAATATGCTCCTATATTTAACATATCCTCTCTTTCATTCTACAACTTGTGATACTTCATAAAAAATAAACTATCATCTACCAACCGTCTATTATAAATCCATCATAATGCCAGTAAGGGACAGAGTTCCGAAATGGCAAAATTCAAAGGCTCTTTATCCTCGGAGAAGGATGGTTCTTCAATGACACATCCTCCCTCCCTTGCTCCCTTGCTCCCTTCCTCCCTTCCTTCCTTCCTCCCTTCCTCCCTTCCTTCCTCCCTCCCTCCCTTCCTCCCTTCTTCCCTTCCTCCCTCCCTTCCTCCCTCACTTCCTCTCTTCCTCCCTTCCTCCTTTCCTCCCTGCCTACCTTCCTCCCTGCCTCCCTCCCTTCCTTCCGTCCTTCCTCCCTCTCTCCCTCCCTCCCTCCCTCCCTCCCTCTCTTCCTCCCTTCCTTCCTTTCTCCCTTTCTCCTTTTCCCACACTCTCTCTTTTACTCTCTCTCTTTCTTTCTTTCTTTCTTTCCTTCTTTCCTTCTCTCTTTCTTTCTCTCTTTCCTTCTTTCTTTCTCTCTTTCCTTCTTTCTCTCTTTGTCTCTTTCTTTCTCTCTTTCTTTCTTTCTCTCTTTCCTTCTTTCCCTCTTTCTCACTTTCTTTTTCTCTTTCTTTCTCTCTTTCCTTCTTCCATTCTCTCATTCCTTCATTCCCTCTTTCCCTCTTTCTCTCTTTCTCTCTTTCTTTCTTTCTTTCTTTCTTTCTTTCTCTCTTTCTCTCTTTCCTCCTTTCTTTCACTCTTTCTTTTTTTGTTCTTCTGCTTGAGCTGCTATACTGACTCTGGTAGAGATAATTTGACTCTTTGCAGAGATTATTCATGTCTAACAGCAAAAGGCCTACTTTTCAATAACAAAAGTATTTAAACATGGAACTATGGAACTATAAATAAATTTGCAAGGCAATAATTATTTTCAAAATGTCCGTTATAATACATTTTTGCAAATTTTATATAGACTGATTCAACACTCTTTCGTTCCTCGTGTTATGGAATGAATATGTCACTTTGTAACCTTCTTTTTAAGGATGTGACAATTACTTTAGCCTTCTGCCGTTCTTGAACCTAAGGTTTTAATTTAGCCCAGTGAAGGGATGAAACAGATCGTATTAGGTAGATATAAACATAAACTTTTCTAAAATAGTTTTTCATGATATAAAATAATGAAACAGAAGCCCGCACAGAAGAGCACGTTTATGAGTACAACATATTTTCCCCTCCTTTGTTATAGTCCACCTCACCATCTGGGTCATACGCCGTCATATTTTACTCCTCTTCAATTATTGGAATGTAATGAAGCACCATGCACTTCCGGGTTCAATATTTGTGTCAACCTTTTTGAAGCCGTGGCTATTTGATATGCACCATTTATTACATGTATAGACAAATTGCTTTAATTGTGCTGCTCCAGTTTGTTACTACTGATTTGATTGGAACCTTTATAATCTTGTGATTGTTATTCACTGGCTGCATGCATTTAAACAGAGTGCTGCTAGACAAAAGGTCTGAGTTGCGTAGTTGTTTTCTGTGCCATCTACTTTATGTCTACTTCTTGTTTACTAGTGGCACTTGAAACGGGGTGTTGAACATGAATACTAGTATTACCTGGTGAATGAAAAAAAAAAAACGTTAATAGTATCTATAATGTGACGCAATTCTCTCTGTGTTTTAATTTCTTGGGAAAAAGAAAGTTATTTTTAACAGCTTTCAAAACCTCACATACATATGTATGTATGTACAGATGTGAGAGACGAAGGGCAAGAGTGAATTGAGGGTCAAAAGAGGCACGGTAAGAAAATAAAGAGATACTTTAATAGTTCGTAAAGCAGCCTATGCTGCGGTTTACAAATTTAAAGTAAACTGAATACTATTAGAGAGTTTTAAGTTCATCCAAGCTTGAAACTGAAATGAGTTACAGTATCCAAGGTCCATTTACAGCAAACACTAAATGTCGATGCATCATAAGCCAACGTTCATCTTGATAGTTTAATGGAGGTACTCAAAGTGTATTACGCAAAGGAAAGCACGGAAATACCTCAATTGTAAGACTCTCGTGCATGTTTGAAAACGATTGCAATCGCAAAGAGAGAATCAAGTCGTCTCTTGGGCAGAAAGAGTGGCCTATTATGGGTAGCCCTTCAGGACTGGGACAACATACAAGTACTAGCCCTGGTTCCCGAGGTCTCAAGCTCAAACCTGGTGGAGGGCGATGGATATCTTCGTGCGTAGGGCTCCTTAGCATGTTTTCCTTTGAAAGGAACTAAAGCCGGTAGTTTACGAGCAAAATAAAGTGGTTTTGCTGCCATAATATGCAATATGAAGCTCACAACCATAGAAGTTAAAGAGCCTCCTGAAATGAAAATTAATTTCATTTAGCGGTCATGCATGAAGATTTGCGACCTTCCTTTGTTTTTGCTTTTCTTATTTTCCATCGTAAGCGTTTGCTTTTACTATAGTAACACTTGAATACGGTTCCTACTTGTTATATAACTTACTGGCTTCCAGTGAGTTCTGAATTAACCATCATGTAAGATTTTCATTTTTACTTTAAACTATATTTTAATATTTTGTTACAGTACTTTATTGTTTTCAATGGCATTTTCAAGCACGAATGAGGAAGTACCTGACAAGAATTGCACGACGTAGGTGTCAATGGAATCATTTAGGAAGAGAAGTGATATAAAACATGTGAAAGGCAATGACAAGTGTAGCAGTGAGGACAGATAAGGCAAATATAATTAGAACACGGACTATACCGATAGGGCTAGGTTGTCAGAACAAAGTATAAACAAAGTATTGTTTTTAAATATAAATTATTTATATGAAGATAAAGCATAAAAGTAACACGTAAAGTATGTACAATGCAAGTAAGCTGAGCGTGGGATGTGGATCACTAGGCTTTTATTATATAAGTGTAAATAGAATATGTGTTTGAAGGAAGTATACACAAACTCTGTTAAATTGATGTTATTACAAGGAGAGCAGGACAATATGAAATACGTAGATAGAAATTTTCTACCACCTGGTTACTCGTACGAGAACACTAGAGATTCTCTAGTTGGAGGTACTACAGTACTATGAGGCGCTTGCCCTAGAAGCGTACAACCTGCTTGCCAGTCAATACGGCACTGTACTGGCCAAGACATCAGCCCCGTTTTGTAATGAAGGGAGCCCAAATCAAACAATTATTTCAGTACTAAAAGGCAAGTTGCTTGCATCTTCCTGGTACGTAGTGATGCTGCCATATGTGCAATTTGGCACCAAACTTGCAGCTGCTGAAACGACTACACCTTCGTCATTTCAATTCAATGATTATAAACATTCACAGCGAGCAAACAACAGTGACCGTAACTTAAGCTGTGTAGCAAGTTTTCATAGTTGTGCATTTGTCTCCAAATGTGGCTAATATTTTCAAAACCAAAAGACGTAAACGGCAGGGGTATCCACTGAGTAAAACTAATAATTCAAATCCTTACTTGAAACATGTGTTCACTCCACAGTTTTAATTAATGTAGCTTGAAATTGCTCTTGTAATATTGTCGCTCTATTTCAGTTTTATTTTTATGTTTTATATTGGTGAAACATTTTTTGAATCAAAATTTATTTTTCACCAACAAAACATACGATATATGCTACAAGTTATTTGTACATGACTAAAGCCTAACTGCTATAATTGGTTAGTAGTATGTTGTTCTGTCTATAACATAATACCAGACACAATAAAATTATTAAAACATGTATAATTCAGGCCATCTCGGTAATATACGAGGCTGATCATAATAGTTTCCGACCTCAACTTGAAGATGGCAGCACTCGTAAATAAAAGCTAGTGAATTTTATTAGTTGATCTGTTGATAGTTTCCCACCAAAGTTTCGGCCACTTTGGACGCTCAGTTGTTTTGTAACAGTCGTTTGAGTTAGTTGATGTGAGTTTTTTTTTTATGAAAATGAAAAACTCGAGTATCGAGCTGTCATTAAATATTTGTCTTTCAAGGGCAATACACCTACGGAAATCAAAGATGAGTTGCATTCTGTGTATGGGGACTCTGCACCATCATTTACCACAGTGAAATTTTGGGCAGCTGAATTTAAACGTGGCCGTAAGAGCCTAGGAGACGATGAACGTTCAGAACATCCAAAAACTGCAACTACCGACGAAAACATCGCCAAAGTTCAACAAATGGTGCTAGACGACCGCAGAATTAAAGTGAGAAGGATTGCAGACGCTATGAAAATGCGATAAGAACGTGTTTGTCACAAATTAAATCAACATTTAGACACGAGAAATCTGTCCACGCGTTGGGTGCCGCGTTTACTCACGTTAGACCAAAAACGCGTTCAAATGAACATTTACAACGTTCTGTTGGAGCACTTTAGGCGCATCAAATCCTAGTTTTGGCGCTAATTAATTACTGCAGATGAATCTTGAATACATCATTTTACGCCCGAAACAAAAATACAGTCCAAACAATGGACGGCAAAGGAGGACCCGGCCCCAGAAAAGTAAAAACTAGTTTGTATTTCTTTCATTCGGGAACGTGATGGCAACTTTTTTGTGATAGTCATTGAGTTATTTTAATCCATTATCTTAAAAAAAGCAAAAGCTATTATAGGAGCATGCCACGCATCATTACGTGACAAGCTCAAGGCAGAACTGGCGGATAAATGGCCACATTTGCAGACAAATAAAAGCCTATTTCACCAATACAACGCACCGTCTCACACCGAAGCGGTTGTAATGGCAAAAATCAACGAATTACGGTTTGAACTCTTGACCATCAGCCTTACTCACCAAATCTAGCACCAAGCGACTTCTTTTTGTTCCGTCATCTGAAAATTGCGCTCGGAGGAGAGAGGCAAGAGGTAATCACCTTCGTAAACAATTATTTTACAGAAAAAACGCCGAGTACTATCTGGACGGGTTACAGAGATGGGTGCATCGCTGGGAGAAGTGTGTAGGGTTACAAGGAGACTATGTTGAAAAAAAAATCTGAAAAAATGTCTTGTACCTTTATTAGGTCGGAAACTTTTCAGACCACCTTTGTACGTGGTAGCGTGTCTGCCTCGCCTCCAAGAGGTCCAGAGATCGAGTCTCGGTCAGGGTGCATTGCCTGTTTATGGATTCTTCCAGGGTTTTCCCTTAACCTGAAAGACGGGTAATACTAAGCTCATGGACCCTTGGCACATTTCAGCTAATTTCAATCATTTTATTCATCGTCCAATACGACTGAACGCTGGAGGATATAAATTTAAAAAAAAAAGTATAACACAGTAGGTGACGGATTCCTCCTCTATCCTTAATATTTTAGTGGTAATCCTACTAGAGATCAAATGTACTGATAGACTCAGTGACGCTCACTTGACTTTCAGCACTGTGCCTGAAGTATAGGTACGGCATGCCTGCCCTAAAGGAATCAAATAAGCTTATTTCATTCATTTGCTGTTTTCAAGTGTTTTCCTATTACAGCATTAAGAGAAAGTACTACACCCTACCCAACAGATCTATGGTGAGTTTCAGACAGAAATACGAGTTTTATAGCACCTCGAAACCAAAGAAAAGATTTTGGCAAAGAATATCCGTACGTCTGTGTGTGCGTGCGCGCGCAAGTGTGTGTAGATGAAGCAAGGATGCGTCATGTATTTTGTCAGTAAATTCCTCCAATTGCAAAATAATGGCGCGCTTTCCAGAACTTTTGTTTTTCTGATAAATATGGCTAACAATTTTTATGAGAATAACGTATCAAATAGCTAATATCGCTCTATCTTCAAACACTTCCGTAATGCTATTGATGAGCTCCTCTGAGGTAGCAGAATCTTGTTCAAACCCTCCGTATGATTTCTCTTCCTCTGAAGAATCATGATAAAATGGGGTCAAAATATTGTTGCGTGTATAGGCTAAGCGAGACATCTTGCCCGCCTCGGTAGCGTAGATGGTAGCATGTCCGCCTCACGTTCAAGAGGTCCCAAGTTGGAATCTCGGTCAGGGTGAGTTACCTGGATAAGGTTTTTTCCGGGGTTTTCCCTTATCCAAAAAGACGAATTTTGGGTAACTCTAAGCTCTATGGACCCTGGGCTCATCTGAGAACCATCTCACCCATTCTATTCATCGTCCGATATGACTTAACATGGACGACGTAAATTACAAAAAAAAAAAAAAAAAAAAAAAAAAAAAAAAAAAAAAACCGAGGCTTCTAAATTACTTTAATCTTAGTATTTAATATTCCTTTCCTGTGCCTTGATTTTGAACACAGTTTCGTACTGATGAATAAACCTAAATTTTGCTGGCTGACAAGAACATGTACTTTGGACTATTGCACCAACATCTTGCTGATTCATGTAAACCATACACAGATGACTGGATATATGAATCAGCACGATCTTCATTACGTAAACATTCATTGGGGAACACAATGACAGGCAAAATGCTGTGTGCTCCTTTAGGTTTAAAATGAAGACCCTTGCATTAAGTTGCCATCAGGTAAACCAAATATTGTATTAGACCGTAAAGCTTGATATAAGTTTCACCGAAAATATATATCTTGAGAATCCATTATTAAATAACACAGACACGTTATTTAAATTTGTCATTTTAAAGTTCTTGAGCTCTTAAACAGGCTCCTGACTCTCCAAACTTCCATTTACATGGTGAATTGTTCATGACTTTTTTCATAAAAAAGGCCATAAATATGTCCTATTTAAAAATGGTTGTTTAGCTTGTTTACATTAATAGAAAATAGCCCGAGCTCTACTAACAATGAATTTAATGTATTGAGTTTAGCTTTTCGTAGCATCATATATTTCCTTTGAGTTTCCTTAATATTGGATTAAATTTTCGACCACGTCACAGATTTTGCTCACTTTCTTCCCGGGCAACAAGCCAGGTGAAAAGACGATTAGAAATCGATGTTTCGGGAGTGTACATCTCTCCCATCATTTGGATATATATAAAATGTTAGAACCACAAATGAAGCACTGGATATAACACCAATGGAAACAAAGACAAAACACTATCAAAATTCACATTACTGAACAAAAGACTGTTTTCAGTAAATTAAATGTTAGGTGAGGAGATGGCGTTAGTATAGAAAATTGTGTCAAAGAAACGTAAATGCTTAACTTGGTTATCAAGCTGTATTGATCTTTGCTTCTTATATCGACGGATTCCCATTTTTAAGGCCGGTTTCCAAGAGGAGCTGAACTGAAATCCAGCATCACGATTAAGCGTGCTCCTTTCAGGGGAAATGGCCAAAGCCTCCTTAACTCTAAGCTCGCAGTAACTGTTGCATATTGCCAAGATGATCATCTCCCGAATGTTGGATCTATGGTCGTTATCATAACAATGCTCTGTCAACCCAAACTTCTCACATTGCATTAAACGAATGCTCCGTTCATGTTCATTTATTCTAGTAGCGATGGTCCTTCCGGTTTGTCCTTTATACGGTGTCCCACATTCACAGCGAATGCGGTACATTCCCGGAACTTGGAAGTCCAGTTTGTCTTTCACTGGTCTCAACGGATGTTTAATCTTCTGAGGTGGCTTGTGGATGGTCCTAATGTATTTGGCAAGAAATTCTATCAATATAATCGAACATGAACAGAGCATTCGTTTAATGCAACCTGAGAAGTCTGGGCTGGCAGAGCATTGATTTAATAACGACCATAGAGCTAACTTTCGGAAGACGACCATCTTGGCAACATGCAACAGTTACTGGGAGCGGAGAATTAAGGAGGCTTTGGTGATTTCCTCTGAAAGGAGCACGCTTAATCGTGATGCTGGATTTCAGTGCAGCTCCTCTTGGAAACCAGCCTTAGAAATGGAAATCCGTCGATTTAAGAAGCAAAGATCAATACAGCTTGATAATCAAGTTAAGTAGCTACGTTTCTATGACACAATTTACTGAACACACGCCATCTCCTGACCTGGCATTTAATAAACGGAAAACTGTCTTTTGTTCAGTAATGCGAATTTTGATAATGTTTTGTCTTTGTTTATATTGGTGTTATATCCAGCGTTTCATTTGTGGTTATAACAATTTATAAATATCCTGATGCACACTCCTGAAACGTCGATATCTAATCGTCTTTTCACCTGGCTTGCTTCCCGAGAAGAAATTGGGCATATTCGTCGCGAGGAGAGTTTCAGGTGTTTTTTACCTCACAGATTTTTCTTTTTAAGCTACTAATTCTTCTATTACTTATTACTGTTTTCCGTTTAGTAAAAGGATGGAACTGCAAACACAACAAATGAGCTTTCTCGTTTTGAAGATGTGTGTGTGTGTGTGTGTGTGTGTGTGTGTGTGTGTGTGTGTGTGTACTACATATAGCTCCGCAGGCGGTGACATGAGATGGCGGGGGAAACCGGAGATCCCAGAGAAAACCCGCTCCAGCGCCGTGTGTCCACCACACATCTCACTTCTCGGTCGTCTGGGATCGAACCCGAGTCGCCTTGGTGAGAACAAAGCAGTCTAATCACTAAGCCATGGCGCTGCCGTTTTTAAAATATGTGATTTGACTTCAGCTTCAAACTGCTGTGTCTCCCTTATAAATATCACGAAATGTGTAATGAAAGAATTTATGAAGAGATTTGATTTTTCTTAGCATGAAAGAAAAGAAAGAAGAATAAATGGAACAAATGCGAATCAAATGGAAGTGCAAGACGTAACTGACCCGTGAAATTTGGCAAAACAATTTCTTGTGGTGAAGATGGAGGGGCAAAGACTATAGAGAACTTCAAATGGAATCCTCCACTCAGTAAGTAGAGGGGCTGACCCAAGGATGAACTGAGGTTTTGGTGTGCAAGAAAAGTCTTTGGTTTGTTCAGATTCAGAGTAAGGACGTTGAAGACATACATAAATATAGGTAGTAGTGATGATAGGATATTAAATATAACTCCTAATACTTGCTGTCACAATTGATTAGTCTAATTTTGTCATCCTCGTTTTCTGAACCCACTAACGCAGGCTTTATATCCCGTTGTGGCTGGAAATCTTTATCATTCATTGCATGTTGACTATACAGTAGACACTCTGTCAAAATGACCTGTCATTCACCATGTGTTACGTGACGACGTCACAGAAAAGTGGCTCTGTTGCGTAACGTGGGCAGATCTGTGAAGTTTGATGTGCAAGGTAATATGTCATTTCATGGCAATTCAAATACATGGCGGTAATACACTTAGTACGACCCTTCTACTGTGCGAGAGACAAGCTTGGATATCGGAACGATTGCCGGTCTACCAGAACTATTCCAACAACTAAGTCTAACAAATCTTCAGACGCGTGAGTAGCTATACCAGGATAAATATTAAAAGCAGAAGCATTATTAACAGTGAAGTATTCTTCATTTTTGAGTTTGATTAATGAGTCACTATGATTACACTCAACTTCACTTACTATGTTGTATAATAGAAACGTTTCAAATATCATTCGATCTCATCCTCAGCTGTTTGGTGACCATAGTAAGTGAAGTTGAGTGTAAACATAGTGACTCATTAATCAAACTAAAAATAGCTATACCAGGTTTATCATTGGGATATTAATAACCACTTAACTGTGTTTTCAAATTTTAGTATATTGTATGAAAAATGACAACTGATTACTCATTAAACCATTATTTTTCAGAGTCATGGTACAAAATATGCTGTCTAAAATCAATAAAAATAAAGAAATATTATTAAAACATTAAAGAAGCAAGAAAAAATTTTGAATTACCCATCCTCCTTTAATGAAGCATACAAATATTAAAGAGCTAAATATTAAATATAATTGCATTTTGTTCTTTGCATTTTTATTATACATATAACCTGCACACACACTTTTAATATTAGTATTTTAAAGCCACAATTCAATATGTAATTGGTTGTGCAATTATTTCAATTTCAATGCCAACTATAACTTGAAATCCAAATTGTCAATTTATTTCCACATTTTTTTCACTATTCAAAATGCTCTTTAAATCATAATATATAACTTAAGATATTGAGATTTCTAAGGAAGATTAACACGTTGCGTATTTATGTGTTTTTGTGAAGTATTTTAGACATGATATTGATATTCAGTTGATATTATTTTCCATAATACATTGGATAAGTTTAATATTCAATAGTGTATTTACAAAGTTATTCTATCGTTACACTAACTGAAATTAGGTCATGCCAGGCATGACAGTTTTATTATATGTGTGATTAAATTAATCATTAATTTAAATTAAACATTTTAGAATGATACAGTAAAATTTAGGATTGAGAAAGTCGTGCTGTTTTAATTCATATCCTTTCATTTAATTTAAAAAGAACAATAAAAACAAAAGAAAAGAAAGTGTCATGTTTGTCAACAATTTTGCAAGGAGCTAGTGGAGGTCACTATAGTGAAATAACAAACTAGGAAAATTTGCATTTACACACTCTAATTACGGCATGGCCGTAATATTCAAACGTAGTCCTTCATTTGTACTGATAATTGCACGCTTAATAAGCTACATAAATTTAATTTTGAATGCGTGTGTTACTTTAATCAAGAAACAAATTGAGAAAAATAAAACTTGATTTCGCTTTCAAGGTCGGAATGTATTTTTTATGCCTCTTAACAAGACTATATCACAGTAACATTATTTATTATTCACATGTAGTTTCTCGTTACTGCTTATACTACAATAATCGACATTGAACTGTTACAGGTTTATAATTAGTTCACAAGCAAGAAGGCGTTTGTGGTGTTTTAAAGCAGCCTTCCTGCCTCTTTGAGATATTCTTTTCAATCCTTATAACTACAAATTCGAGCAGGTATAGATTAATTTAAAATTAATCGAGATTAATTCACCGCATGCATCATCAGTGCTCTCTGCTTGTTGTACTAAATGCTGTGGAAATAGTTAAATACTATTCAAGAACGATTTGTACGTTTTGTCTCAAACCTACCGTTAATAATGCATATTTCTTTCTGACTTTAGAAGGCTGTAAGGGGATATAAAGCTTGGAATTAACATTATATTGTATGTACATAGCCCGTAAGGGGAGACGGACCAGCCTATCTTACCAATGTTAAAATGGGAGTTTTCTGATGCAATTACTTCAAGAACCACTGAACGCATCAATTTGAAACTTTTTCTTGTTATTGTACAACACTTTCAAATTTCACTAAAGAAAATATATCTTATTTTTGAGTTTTAATAAAGGATAGGTGATTTTTAATTAATTTTTTGAATTTTCTTCTAAAATTATTTAAAATTTAATGTTTTCTTCATTCAAACTTTCACATATCTTTCTACTAGGACATAAAAAACACTTTAAATATTGCTTGAATTACACAAAATTGTAGGCTTGTGGCTGCAGTGGTTTCATAGATGATCGTACCCAAAATTTAAAAAAAAAGCATGAAACAGAGAAAATCAGCATTACAATTTTGCTATGTTGGAACTACACTTCAGAATTTACCCATATCTGCATTTTTTTCATCATCAGCATCCTTCCTCTTTCGTTTTTTCTTCTCTTCTTCCTAGACTCCTGGTCACATGCTCTATGGTATTATTAATTATTTTGTTAAATTTGTCAGGGGTGCGGTGGTGAATTGAGAACCGCAGTCAATGAGTTATCTGCCTCAATTCCCTTTCCAATACTTCTAAAGCCATGAGAAAACGTTACATTTACTTCTACATGTTTCAAATGTATTATCTTTATTACACTTTTGGCAACTGAGTGATAATGTAGCTAAAAATCCATTTCTGTTCTTCGTGTCCTCTGATACGAATACATTTCTTATTTTCACAAAATTTACACTGTACAAAGTTTCTATATCTACTAACCGAAAACTTGTTGATGTAATACCATTATTTAGTTTAGTTAAATTGTCATCACTGCCATTACACAATGAAGAAACCAATATTTTCCTTGAAGAACTAATTGTCACTTCACATTCATCGCCAATGTTAGGAGGTTGGGTTTTACGAAGTCAGTATATTGTCATGCGTTACTATACTTTTTTCATGTTAGGGGTTGTAACTCTTTAATTATGCAATCAGGATTACTTGAGCTGTTTATACTGGCTCCCATGCCGATTTCTGACACCAAAATTATTGCTTTCTCCCATCTTGAAAACAGCACTAGTAATTCAAAGCATACTAAAGAAAGAATTGAAGAATTAACATCAGATGCAGAGATTAATAGACAAAACAAGGACTTCCTTTCCTAATAAGTGTGTGCTCTGGAATATAGCTTCAAAAAGGTTACAACCAAGGAGAAAACACTGAAATGACTAATAGGAGGCGTGGCATACTATGCAGCCTTTTCAAAATGAGGCTATTTACGACTTTTAAAGCTATGGAACTGGAAAATAAATATTGTTATTCGGTGCTACAAACTCATTTTGTAAAAGTTCACCCAGAATGTCGTTCTGGCTCCCCTTAAGAAATTGATTGTTATTTAATATTTTATTGTCAAAAATCATTAAATTATTTGGCTTAAAATACAATCTACAATTTAAATATGGATTTAAAATTTTTAAATTTAAATTAGAACACATGCCTAATATTTAAGTTCCCATTGAGTTATAAAACTTCTGCCTTCCTTTGTATATTCATGCTAATTGTGTGATTATAAAAAGAAAAAGTGTCATACGTTTTTGATGATTTTACTTCATAATTTTTAAACCTTTACAGATTTCTATTTCTTAATCTTTTTGCTTTACAAAACAGTAAACCTAAGAGGTATTCCAACTTAAAAATGTAATGCTAAATCAATCCTATTTAGCTCACATTCTGAAATTTTCTGCAGATTTTCAGAGTTCTTTATGAACGTGCTTTTATATAGTAAATATAAAAATGCAGCATAAAAGCTGACCTTTAGTGTGTGAATATTTTTGGTCATACAATTCAAAGTCAATTTTCCAGAGATTTCCAAAAATTCGGACTTTTTATTTCCATATGGTTCAGTTAGCGTATGTTATATATTAGCTGACAATTTAGATTCCTATTGCAAACCTTTATTTGGAGGTACCAAAGGCCAAATGTGTTTCTAGACTGAACAGTTTTTGTGTTTTTCTCTTTCTATCAGTATGATATTTGTGTCTATGGAAGATTGGCCAACCTTAAAATGAGATATTTCCTTTAAAAGTGACTCAACCTTTCATTTAGAATCCTTGAATGTAATATTATAGCTATATGGGAATCTGATTCCTCTATAATTCTGGAAGTGCACATGAATTAAACACATCCGACATTTGTCAGACAAAAGCGTGACTCTCCCAGTAAGCAACGTAAAACAGCTGAGCAGCCCAACCTTTCACCTTTCACCAACTACTCCGAACTATGAAACAAAACACTGCGTCGGTTGAAGTTGGTATCCAAAATTATTTTCTTACTTTCCCTTTTATCCTCTTACCTAAGGAAACTAGACATGTACACTAACAAAGAAGGAAACGAACAAAATACAAGTGTGCCAACGTAAGATGGAGAGAAGAGTATCGAGCATTAAAATCAGCGACAAGGTAAGGAATGATAAAGTGAGCAGAAAGAGCAGAATGGAAGATATGGCAAGCGGAATAAGACAAACCAGTAAGAATAAGAGTGTTCAGACAAGAGGAAGTAGTCCTCAAGTTAATCGCATAAGGTCCTGAGTTCTATTCCCGCTTGGTAAATGATTTTTAGCTAGGATTATAACCCTCCCGTCTAGAGTCTAGGAAAACCAAAGTTCCGTAATTAATAAAATTGACTGATACAGCCTTTGAAAAAGGAAGAGCAGCTGCGGGAAACAAAGTTTGATTCGGAAAACATTGAGAACATTCGCTGAAACTGCGTTCACAATATACGCTTTGGTAAGACTCAGACTGAAAAGTTTACTGATTTGAATCCCGCTATGGCACTGAAGTTTTCAGCCTGGCTTTACCTTTCTATACTTTGGCCTACTCAAGGTTGGTTTGAAAGATCAATTAATTTTTCTAATACATATTTTGATAGCACTCTGGCTTCATTTCAAAGCTATGCGATAAATAGCGGGCTTTGCCGTATGCATGGTAGTCGAGCGCTGAAATGAAGTGAACCGACAGGTGTACGAATCCTTGATGTACATGTTTCCTTTTATTATTGTTGCCTTATGGAGATAAATAATAATGTTTAAACCAATTCACTTATAAGAACGCAAATAACATTCTTATCGTTTTCAAAATAAATGCAATGTTATTACAAAATTGCCTTAATATTGGTTATGTCAACACTCGGGCTCGTTCAACTTTTTCGAATGGTGCTGGTTTATAATGCGAAGTATTTTCTTCTGAAAATTTCACTAGTCATTTCCCATCAATGCCCAGCAGAATAAAGATAGTAATAGAAGCAGAGAGTTTGACACCCGGTACTAAGTTAATTTCTAATTTCTAATTTTATTTGATTTTACACATAGGAATAAAACATTTAATTCAGTTTTAAAACAGAGTACAGTGCTTTAGTGTTTATGTGTGAGCATAAATGTCAAAAAATCAAACAAACCTTAGCAATTGAACGTTATATTACAATGTGCGAAATACACATTTCGCATTTCTGCAATAAATAAATAAAACTGATGTCTAAGATTCGAATCTTTATAGAGTAGCTCCTACATACTTGTCTATGTATAACCACTCAACTGTCAGTGTGCGTTTAGTAACTGAGACTCAATTATGAGACTCAATTTTTCGCACACATTACAGTGTGCAAGAAAAGGAAGGACTCCCTATGTGGATATAAACGAAACATATGAAACAATACACGAAGTGTAAACATTATTATTATTATTATTATTATTATTATTATTATTATTATTATTATTATTATTATTATTATTATTATTATTATTATTATTATTATTATTATTATTATTATTATTATTATTATTATTATTATTATTATTATTATTATTATTATTATTATTATTATTATTATTATTATTATTATTATTATTATTATTATTATTATTATTATTATTATTATTATTATTATTATTATTATTATTATTATTATTATTATTATTATTATTATTATTATTATTATTATTATTATTATTATTATTATTATTATTATTATTATTATTATTATTATTATTATTATTATTATTATTATTATTATTATTATTATTATTATTATTATTATTATTATTATTATTATTATTATTATTATTATTATTATTATTATTATTATTATTATTATTATTATTATTATTACTATTATTACTATTATTACTATTATTATTATTATTATTATTATTATTATTATTATTATTATTATTATTATTATTATTATTATTATTATTATTATTATTATTATCATTATTATTATCATTATTATTATCATTATTATTATCATCATCATCATCATCATCATCATCATCATCATCATTATCATCATAATTATTATTATTATTATTATTATTATTATTATTATTATTATTATTATTATTATTATTATTATTATTATTATTATTATTATTATTATTATTATTATTATTATTATTATTATTATTATTATTATTATTATTATTATTATTATTATTATTATTATTATTATTATTATTATTATTATTATTATTATTATTATTATTATTATTATTATTATTATTATTATTATTATTATTATTATTATTATTATTATTATTATTATTATTATTATTATTATTATTATTATTATTATTATTATTATTATTATTATTATTATTAATTATGAGTTGATTCAATAGGACGAAGCTAAAGAGACACGTTCCTCTGACACCATTGTAAACCGGACATGGACATGATATGGACTTAGAAATATATACGCCTCGAGAGTCCACTTATTCTTTTGTCAAAGGATATACATAGCTCAGAAAAGTATAAATAACCTGAAAATTTAAGTCAGTAGCAACACATTACCCAGAATAAGTTGCAAACGTTTATTTGACATATTGCGTTCCTTAATGATTGCTATATCACTTTGTGTGCTTAGATTTTTTTGCTCTCATTGCACTATTCAATTGACTATTCATTACTTGAAGGTCTATAATCCATCAAACATCATCAAAGTAAAAACTAAGGTAGTTTAGTTTCCTCAAAAGGTTAACAACTCCGGAAATATTTCGAATACTTTATAACCACAAAGAGTTCGTAAACAATACAAATAGCAGGATAAGCAGCTGCTGTTCAAGTCGTGTTACGTTCACTAGCTTCTGGCCTTGATGACGCAATCTAATTGCATAAAGGAAGGCCACTTAGTCATCCCCTAGCTTGGCAAATGTCAACGTTTTTTATTATACATACTACTTGTTGTATTGCTTTTAGCAGCTGTTTTATTTTGTCCGTCAGGCATATGTGCACATGTTCTTTATTTGGTTAGGAGGTACAAGGCCATAAAATATAACTTATTGTGAATATCTGAAGAATTATTTGACATTTGCCATCTATGATAGTTCCAGTGCCAAGAGATATTTATACCTAAGCTGCCTTTCTGAAGTTCTAAAAACCAGACTTTCTACTTATGTCTCACATATATTCAGAGAATTTTCTTATAGTATTAGGAAGAGTCGGATTTGTACGATATAACATTTATAAATTAACCTAGTACTTTCTGGAACGTAGCACCATAAATTTATAAACAATAAGAGAGGTAATGAAATTAATTAGGGGCTGCAGGTCACTGAAAGGGTATTTTCTATATGTGACAAATATTGTACAGCATTAGCCGTTTTGGAAATGCTCCAAATTGCAGGTTTCAAACTGTAACTAAGGGTCACCTAACACGGATCTTCGGCTTAAACCGCCGCCGATTAATACAATGCCTTCCTTGCCTTCTGGACATACTGTGATGGTATCAGAATTGTTTCGAAAATTAATACGAGTTGCGTTCAAGTTATAACCTATTTTTTAGGACTGGGACCAGATAGGAACTTCTGCTTTTTTTAAAATACACGTGGACTCTTCGTGAATGCGTGACAGAGATGTCAGCATCGCACAGTGCAGAGAAATCTAGTGGCTGAGACGAGATTTAGAACTGTTTTTGTTACTTAAAATGGCGACGTTTTCACTGGCAGAACAGCGTGTAATCATTTCCTCGTTTTCTTCATTTTCGCGGTCATATTGAAATTGATCTCCAGTTGAGTGCGTCACGTGGTGATGGTAACCATGGTTGTGTCTAATGTGCATTCATGGGTGCGACAGTTCAATGAAGGCAGAACATCGTGTAACAGCAAACCAAGACAGTCATGGCCTTGCACCAACCGGTCTGAGGACATGATCCAGCGATTAGAGAACGTTGTTTTGGAGGATCGCCAGTTGAGCATTTTCAGAACTTCATGCAGGATTGTGTAAACAGATCCCACGGAAATACCAGTTTTGGAGGCGATGTCTGCAACTCTCTTCGTTTGTTGTCACACCATGTTCTGCCTTCATTGAGCTGTCGTACCCAGGAAAGCACATTAGACACACCCATGGTACCATCACCACCTCACTCAACTGGTGATGAATTTCATTAGGTGTCACACCACGAAAATGGAGAAAACGAGTGATTACACGCTGTTCTTGCAATGAAAACGTGCCATTTGAAGTATCAGAAACAGTCCTAACTCTCGTTTCTGCCACTAGAGTTCTATGCACTGTACAGTGCAACCATCTCTGTCACGCATTAACAAAGAGTCCACGTACATTTCAAAGAAAACCAGAAGCTCCTATCTGTTCCCAGTACTAAAAAAAACAATAGGAGGTGTTATAACTTGCACTCACCTGTGAAGGTAGCTGAGTTGATTATAGAATAACTTGTGTCGGCATATTATGTACCATTGTTCATTTGGTTAGAGCAGCAACAAGGTAAGCTGAGGATCTATGCTTGAAATTCCGGTTCTGATAACGAATTGCTCAGTCTTATTATATGATTCCAATGATAACAGATGTCTTATTTACCTATATTAATGTAGCTGTATTGTATTTTTTCTGTTTCAGGAATTAAATCGATAAGGAGTTTTCATAAATGCAACTACAAAAAGTAAAAATATTTGAATGACTTGTCTTTCATTTTCATTTTTGCTAAAATTTGACAAAGGAAGCCTAAAACTAAAACGGTTTACGAGGGCGATTCTAAGAACTGAAGGGCATTACATACAGAGGTGATAAAAGAGAAAAAAATTAAGGGAGTGGCGACTGTTCTAACGACGTATATTAATAAATAAATCTCATTAATCAGTCTTTTGATATCTTGCAATATCTCTACCTACAATGAATATGGTCGTGATAGCAATAAAGTATTCTGAAATTCCTCTAATTATGTTTTAAAGCTATCAGCCATTATGCATTGCTTGCCATGTCGCATGGCAACGCATTTCTTCATCACACGACGGAGATTATTGTACATTTCGAAACTCCAATTACGAAATACGTTGCTTAGCTTCAAAATCAAATATAGCTTCACTGGAGCCGCGTTCAGTTACCAAGTCGACGATGGCTTAGGAACCGACCATCTACCGTGTGAATGATCGCTCCCTTTGACTGAATAACAGACCGAAGGGAACAGCACCCTTTCTGTACCGCTTTTCTATTCCAGAAAATTCTTTTCTGCAGCTTTCATGAGAGTTCCCTTTCGAGAACATTCTACTTTGTATGCGGGACTTCTGAGCCCCTGGTTGTGCACTTAAAAGTTTAGGTCTTTCAGTAGACAGCTGACAGAGCTTGTTCAGTGAACATCGGATCCCTATGAGTTTGATTGAACAGTGATAGGTCAGTTGAGATTTGATTCAACGGATCAACTATATTTCTTCTCATTGTACCCCACAGTATCTTAAGTGCATCATTAGCGCTATCCAATTCCAAGAGAGTTCCGATATTTGAAGGTGAAGATAGCACAAAGGGAAACCTCATAATGGCAGCCAAACTTACTTCTTAATTTCTACTTTCAGGATGCCTGAACTGGAGGTGTTGCTGCCCCCAAACAAAGACACGATAGAAGCTGTGAGGGCGGCCTTTGGCGTAGATGAAAAGAAAATTCAAGATGCTGTGCGGATTCTCAGAGAGTGGCTGGAACTTCAGCCTCACCTGCCACATGTTATGGGTTTGTATCCTTGTTCCTATAATTATATACTAAGTATGGGGTTTATAACATATCTGTTATAAATATGAACGGATATATCTAGCACCTTCAGATAAAATAATTCTGTATTGTATTCATATGATTGTCTTAACAGATTCTGCTGCAAACGATTCTTAAATAAGGTGGCTTTACTTTTTCATTGAAAGTTATGAGTTAAATGTTTTCAAAGATTGTTTTATTGTGCATTTCACTTATGTACAAGGAAGGTACAAGAGGTCGAAATAATAATCTTTTAAAATTTGAGTCACTATTTGCTGGCTTCAGTTAGCATAGGTGAGTAGGGTATTCAAGTTCATGAACATAAAAAACGCAAACAAAAATTATAAAGATTTGTAGGAATAAAACAGCATTGTGAAGCCTGCTAAAGTTGATGTGTATAGAATCCCAGGTCTGGGAAGCAACAAAATACACCAGAGCAGTCTACAGCAGTAACCATAAGCAGGCAACGTATGAAAAAACAAACAAGCCACATAAAGGCTATAGGACTATTCTTTAGGTATTTCTTTTCTAGCCAAGATTATTTTTGTGTGTATACGTATGTGGCTAGTGATATAATATATAAAACCCAAAGAAAATCCACTGTATACGAGTGAACACAAAGGGCGATATGGCGATACTTTCCAAAGGTAAAAGGGCATCGCTGTGACTATTACAGTTAAAGGCGGGATATAAATTGAACAATAAAAGTAATATGAAAGTGTAAACACATTAGATGAGTACTCTAACAGCAACCTTCTCTAAAAGTTATTACGAAAGAAAGTATTACAGTTGTGTGTATATGTATAACGGGATGGAAAGCCTGAGCAAATACAGTTACTTTTAGTGCACATGCTGGCAAAAGTTTTACACTAATACTAATCATTCAATAATTTTAACCAAAGGTATTCAAAGCTGGAAAACTAAATACACTTAAAATTTTAATAGGTAGCGTTCAGATGAAAAAAATTCAATACTCTAGCCGGAATTTAAACCACGGATATATCCCAGTCTCCGTTAGGTTTCTGTAAACCACTAGCCTACCAAGGCCAACTGGGTTACTGTGGTAGAACGATTAATGTCCATCACTTAATCTATAATGGCTTAACTATGAAGCCTGTGACTTCAGTGCTTATTTAAATACTTACATCATAGTAAGTTCCTGACTGCTCACAACTTAAATGTGGGTTAAATAATATTTATCTAAATAAAAGCATTTCTCAACCTTTTTCGCATATCTTGATTTAAATAAATTATTTTTGGGCAACAGAATTTCAGAAAGAAAACAACTTTTATGGAATATAAACCTTATAGTGACGTAATTCACTGAAACTATCTCTTGTCTTCTTTTTTCCAGATGATAAACGTTTGGAGACATTGTTCCTACGTTCCAAAGGAAGTATAGAACGTGCAAAACGTACTTTAGATATGTACTACACTCTTAGAACTGCCATACCGGAGTTTCTCTCCGATAGAGATCCTATGCAACCTTGGTTCAAAGAAACTGCAGACTTGAGGTGAGCTAATGTTTCAGAATGTTTATGTAACAAAACAGCTAAAACTAAGTTTGAGGAAAACATCAAAGCAGCAGCTACATCAATACATTATAGTAAGGAGATCTACTCTGTGATGGAGAGGAATGGGATGTGAACTTTGCCAAGGATTCTAGGGAACAAGGACTAAGATGTGGCCAAAGGTTATAACATTTTGTAGTTCTATTACGTATAACAAGCAACATGTTTCCTTTTTTTAATTTGCGTCCTCCAATGTTAAATCATATCACACGATGAATGAAACGGTTGAAAAGATGTTCAAATGAGCCTGGGTTCATATAACTTAGAGCAAACCCAATATTCATCTTTCAAGATAAAGAAAACCCCGGGGAAAACATTGTCCTGACCGAGATTCGAACTCGACACCTCTTGAATGTGAGGCAGACACAGTACCGAGGCGGGCAGATGGTCAGTGAGAGGTTATATAGACGCTAACATGATGTCGTATTTTGTATTTTTCTCAAGAATGCTGTTTTAAATATACAAATTGTTTCTATTTATTGGTCATATTTAAACATGATTCTCAGCGTCCAATATTTGGCTTGAGAGACTGTGTTTGCGCCATGATCGTCATTTGTTTGTCGGGCGCATGAATATTTCACATGGCGCCGGCTATGCGGCCAGCTGGTCATGTGACTCGCCAGCGCGCAGGAAAATAGGCTTCTTCCGGTTGCCGGGTCAGACATGTTTGAGACATGTAGAAGATATGTGATGTTTTCGTTGTGTGGCTGAGTGCAAGGTTGTTGCAATGAAAAGCCGTTTTTTAGTTTATCTAAATGTTAAATGTATTGTTGTCTTCTTTATGATTATTCATATAAGAAATATAGCGCGTGCAATAAATTTATCTAGAGATATGAATACAGCTCTATCGAGTACAGTCCACAAAATCAGTTTCCTTGATTTCTGCTAAAATCAATGTGGTCGTCCAAATTAAATTAATCAAGACACGAATAGACTGCTTAAACTTGCTCACAGACCTCTACAGTTCCTTCTTTGTACAAACAAGTACGTATTCGTGATGCACCTTATTGGCAAATATATGCTTGGTATCTGTAAGCATACTTGTAAGCCTAGTTATACTTACTCCACGTAATTCGGTTGGTTTGAACCTACATTTCATTTACTTATAATATTACAAATATTATTAAAGAAATTAAACGTAAAACAAAATTAATACCTCAGCAAGCAACCTTTGTTACATACTTCGAACTATATACATAAAGAGTCCACAAGAGTTTTAAATTACGCTGTTACAATATATGCCTACAGCTCCAGTTGCAGTGTTGACTTAAGTACCTAAATCTCGTATTGCTCTCCAGCTCTCCCTTTATCTTCTTCTATTCTAATACTCTCTCAACTAATCCACCTCTGTAGCTTGGCGGTAGCGTGTCTGCCCCACATTCAAGAGGTCCGAGTTCGAAACTTTGTCAGTTGCGTTATCTGGAACAAGTATTTTTCGGTGTTTTTCTATATCCTTGAAGATGAATGTAGGTAACTCTAAGCTCCATAAAGTGTGGGCTCATTTGAGGATCATTTCATCCTTTTCATGTTGTCCGATAGGACTTACGTTGCAGGGCTTTAAATAAATAACTCTCCCACTGAAACTGGTTTGCTATCTTATCCTACTTTACCATCTTTCTTCCCTTTAATCTATGCTACAGTCTCGTTCATTTTCACTAGCCGGTTGTCTGAGTTTCTCTTACCCTGTGGCACCCGTTTTCCTTCGCCGTCTTACTTTCCCTATGTGTAACTGGAACCAGATTTGGCTCACTCTACCCATGCCCCAAGTGGAGCATCCCCGGGAAGAAAGATGAGCGATGAGAAGAGAGGAGACAGAGGGCGGCCGCATTAAGGAGTCACGACAAAGCAGAGGGAAAGTTTCCCACATTTTAAATAAATGGAAACTTCCCCTGGCAAGCCCGGACAAGGTACGCCCCACCCTACTGTGGTTCGGAAACAGTCCCCCCGCGAGACCTGAGTTCGGAGATCGGCAACCGTCCTACCAGAGGAGGAAGTAGTTTACTCCGAGCATGTAATCCTGCCATGCACCGCGAAAACTTACGCAGATACTTCTACCCTGAAAGAGAGTACCAGATGGGGGATGATGTGAAATGATGATGGAGATGAAATGAAGGGACACGAAATTCGGAGGATGGCTTAACATATCCAACGTTCGTCTGCCGACCCAGGAAAAACGCCGAAAAAACCCTGGGTCAAGTAGGTCGGCCACGGGAATCTGGTAAATGAATTTCTGACGCGACATCATATGTGTTTCTAGATTATTAGCGATTATTTTACGAAGAAATGTGACGCTACAAGGAAAATTGAAGTAAAGCATATTACTGAAATAACTGTGGAGATTGAACAAAATCCAAATATCTTAAATCGTATCCTGAGCTATACTGAGTATTACAAATCGTTAGGTGACTTTGAAAATGTTTGTAGAACGGTACACTTTTATATTGGAGCAAAGTAAATCCTTACAAATTTGATCCCATGAAAATAATTTGATTCAAAGAGAAAATTGAATATAAGTTAATTATCCTCTCTAACGAGTTGACGATCTATAACTACATGACAAATGATGTAAGTTAAATGTTTGCAGTTACTTCATGGCGTTGCCGAGACTTACAGACGACCACTGCCGAGTAGTGATGGGCCGAACTCTTGACATGGACGTAGCCAAATACAACGTGCCTTGGTTATTGAAAATGATGACCATGATGCTGGAAATACGGTACCTTGAGGACTACTGGGTGTCTGACATTCTGGTAATCGACACCAAGGGTGCAGAAGTAGGACATGCAGCTAAATATACTCCTCCAATCATGAGGAAGATTCAGCTCTGTGCGCTGGTAGGTATATATGACACTGTGATTTTAGAATTAATTTGAGAATAGGTATTGATGCCAATTAACATTTAAATTGTGGACAAGAGTAATAGCAATATCTCCACGAAGTGACTCCACAACAAGGAATGTGACGGATTACCAGGAGAGCAAAGACAAGCTATTACGAAGGACAAAATAATGTATGTTCTAGATATTATTCTAGCAATGACTCACATAAATCGAGATATTTTACTATCAAATAATTAATTACTAAAATAGCAACAGATCATCAAAAGTATACCAATATTGCTCAACCTATAAAATAAACTTGATAAGCACCAAAAACTGAGATAAACGGGTAGGTACGACCAAGAAATAATAAATGTGATGTGAAAATATCACAGAAACAGGAAATCGCCAACTTAAAACAATCAAGAAGGGAACATATCGTTCTAGGGTCCTCGGGTTCGATTCCCGGCAGTGGGGGTGGGGATTTTTCTCGTACCAAGATAATTCCTCATCTTCCACAGAGTCTGTAAGTATGAATGAGAGTGTGAATGTGTACGAAACCTAAAGATTAAAACCTAACGAATACGGGTTAGCACCTTCGAAATGTTACAAAGGACAACGACCGCCTATATAACAATTGAAGTTAAAGGCAATGGAACAATTGCAATGGAACAACAATTAAATGTAACTACTAAAAAAAGGAAACGTTTTCAAAGAGCAACATTGTCCAACACCACACCAATCTAAAAATTTATTTGGTGTTTTCCGTGTCTTTTTTCCATTTGCTGGATTTAATATGGAATACCAGGAACTAAATTTTCCTTGACGAAACAAAAGAAGCAGAAATAAATGGTTGCATGTAAGGCACTGCGCAGCTAATATCTATCAAAAAATTACTGGTAGATAACTCTGATTTTACCATACACAATTACCCATACAAATTATTATTTCTGTTCAAAAAATTGGAAAAAGCATCATACGTATTTCTGTTAATATTGGGCTTCTAAAGTTGCTTGCCTAAATATATTCAGACCTAGTATACAATATACAAGTGCATATATATCCAGCAATAAACGGATTATAAGTGCACTATAAAATAGTCAATAGTGCCAAGATTTACTCAATTTTCCTAAAAAGGTATCATGTAGATCCAGAGGAACCAACTAAGTCAGTCTGACATACATTCTTTTCTAATGAACTAACAAACATATAGAAAGGTCTGCTATATTGTCAAGAACTTAAAGCGATTTAGAAAGAAATAAAATAATTAAATAGAGAAATAACTTCTAGCATCGCAAGTCACATAATGGATGGTAAACAAATCTCATATTTCCTTTAATGTTTCTTTCGTTTCATCCATTAAATTCTATATTTAATTAATATATTATAAATTCTATTACTGTATGAAATAGAATAAGTTAAAAACAAAAAATAATGGCTACCAAGTAATTTTATGCTCATTATGAGACTAAACTAGCTCAAAAATAGTCTCTCCAATTGATCGAGGTAAAGAATTACAGAAGGACAGGCGAAGGTAACATGATGAGGGACTCGTATGAAAAGCTTTTCTGTAAAATATACGGAAAAAAGTCTAAAACATTCTGTCAACATGTGGTGAATTTTGAGATGAACGGTGTGAGATATCTCGAAGAAACGATTCTGTTTCCGAGAGATAGAGAGAGAGAGAGAGAGAGAGAGAGAGAGAGAGAGAGAGAGAGAGAGAGAGAGAGAGAGAGAGAGAGAGAGAGAGAGAGAGAGAGAGAGAGAGAGAGAGAGAGAGAGAGAGAGAGAGAGTGAAAAGTATCAAGAAAGAGGATATACTTTATCATCATATTAATAAACATATTTGTGTAACTAAATAGTTGTGAAACTGATAATATGATTTTAATGCCCGATTTCACCAACAGATGATGTTAAAATCCACGTTAAAAAATGTAACGTAACCATTGTCACAGCGCTAACATTATTGTTTAATATATTGCATTTCACCAACCTGTTTTTCGAAATGTTAACAAACACGTGTTGGCGCCAAAAAACGTGTAAATATTACATCTATAGTACGCTATGGATGGTCGTATTATTTTCTGAACGTACTGCGATGCGCTTTTGTTTCATTTTCGTCTGCACAAAGCTGAAAAAGTAGCGGGTGAACAAAATCTCACGGAGAAAGAATTCTCGATGGAGAAATAATTGTTAGTTGAATTGGTCACGAAGTATAAGGAATATGTGGAAAATAAGAGGATGGATGCTGTGAATGTAAAAGAGAAAGATGTCACATAGGAAAATATTGGAAACGTATTTAATTCAAGTGCATGTGTCACTACTACAAACACCAAACAACTTCGTAAGTATTACGTAAATTTAAAACGAATTGCGAAGGACAAGTGAAGAGTGACTTGAACCCCCCAGGGGCCTACTTCGGTAGGTACGGGTTTGGCGCACCCGGGGTCCCGAGCCAACAGTCTCCCTCGTGTGAGCTCCTCTTCGTGGTTGAGGGAGACGGTCAACAGGCCCACCCACGTGTAGGCCGTGCGTGGAGACCCGTGGAGAAGGTTTTTAGATTCTTGTCTAGTTTAGAGTTTAGGATTTAGTGAACGAAATTTTTAGTAGGTTTTGATTGATGTTTTTATGTACGTGTATTTTTAATAGGTTTTGTTACACTTGTATAGTTTTTAGAAAGTTTTATATCTGGCTTTTGCCATGACTAGTTTTTTAAAGGGCGCTGATGACCGCCGTAGTTGAGCGCCCTTATATATATATATATATATATATATATATATATATATATATATAATCAGAGTGACTTGAAAGTTTCAAGACGGGAGGTGGACAGTGTATTATTCACATAATTCAGTGAATTATAAAATCGCGAAGTTTTTAATACCTGAAGCAAAAGCGAGATCCGCATATTCCTTTCGATGCATGTTCTAACTTTTCTTGTACTTCCGCAGTAACCTTCATAGCAACTTGTTCCGACAGTCTATACCCCTGTAGAAAATGTTCTTCTGTTAACTCCTCAAAATCATTTCTCCTCATGGGCTGTGCTCTATTATGAATGACGGTCTTAGGTATAGCAAATCGACATCAACAGCTGCGTTCACGCCCGTCGTCTTGACTATTTACAATTGTTAAGGACTTAACAACAGAAATTTGGCTTGATAGTTTAACAAGAGATTTAAAAGTGTTAAGGTAACACTTGTTGGTGAAATGCAATTATGCAATTGCTGTTGTAACTATTGCTAAACTCGTGTTAAGTCTTAACACTAAATGAAGTCGGGCATCAGTGTTGGAAAGTATTGTTAAATACATGAGCACTTATAGGACTGGTTCTGAATTTTCAAACCTGATTCAGCTTTTTGTGAACAAATAATTTTGTTTTGTCTTCTACAGCAAGGATTCCGCTGCCGTATCAAAGCAATACATGTTCTGAATGCACATCCTGTAGTGATATCCTTGGTCGGTATGGTGAAGAGCATGCTGAAACCGAAGTTGGCAGAAAGGGTGAGTAATATTTATTTCTTCAATTATTAAAGAATTGTCTCTAATGCAATGGCAGGGACCTGCGGGTTCCCACTACCAGAAAATACCTAAGTGTCAAGATTTTAAATAAAAACAACACTGATTTGTTCCAAGGATTTCTATCGTTATGCTCCAGTTTTATCCAAAGTTGCCCAAATACATGAATCCATTCCAACCTTCATCTTTAATCTACATACCGTTTTTGAGTTATGCTCAATTTATATTAACCGCTATTCTTTAGCAATTAAACAGCAAACCTCTGCTTATTCTCAGTCAGCAGTAAACAAAGTAAAAATATTTTAGATAAAGTACGCCTCTTAATAAAATCGACTAATTTGTGTACTGATTGTAGGTTCTATGTATCACTATGACATACCTCTTGGAACAACTTACAAAATATAAGCAGAAGGTTCAACATATATACCCAATCTTACTTGAAATTAGTTTAAGCATATGGAATCTTTAAATTGTTAGTCATTTGTATACAACAGTTAGGTAACAATTTTTTTTCCGTATAGGTAAAAGCATTCTTTTTTGTGTCACATTTTTGACGATTCTAGAGATAGCTTAGGTTTCCTGTTATTTTGTTCTCTGTCTTCACACATCCTTTTATGTATTAGTTTCTCTACAAAGGGGAGGAATTGTATACCATCTAAAATTCTATACAAAGATTATAAACATTTTGAAATCGTCTACATAGTAACGATGCATGAAATGGTTGAAGTGATATTCAAATAAGCCGAGGGTCCATAGAGCTTAGAGTTACCCGAGGATAAGTCTTATCTAAATAACTCAACTTGACCGACTTTCAAACTCGGGACTTCCTGAAGGGGAGTCACACATGGTATTGCCTAAGCTATATAGGCGGGCATATATTCTGTCACTACTGTAATTATGTAGCAGGAAAAATAAATATGAACATGTTTTCTACACTTTGTCTATTAGGTGTAAAGATAAAATATGGCTTGATTTCCACTCCCTGATACTTATGCAACTGACTAATAAGGACTCAAAATTTACTAATTTATGTGTCTGTGAGACAACAGAGCAATGCTCCAATTAGAGTAGCTACATACACAGGGTGTCCCACCTAACTCTGTGACCTCAAATATCTCCGAAATGGAACAACATATGAAAATTCCAATAAGCCATATATGGACCTATGTCAGGAGCTCACAAAATTAGAAGGCCTGCAAAATTTATAAAGGTAAACAAATAACACTTCCAACACCAAGTTGCGTTTTTTTAAATGCATCATGTATATTTATTCTAGCAAAATATACAAATTTAAGTGTAATGCAAAATGTAACAAAGATGAACACAACAAGACTAAAACTAAAACAAAAAAATATATCATTGAAAACAAGACACTGGTAGCTGTGTTATAAAACACAATGCGTAAATAACACAACTGAAAATCACATGCAATTAATTCCGTATTTAATTGTTCCTTAAATTGCTTGTAGCGGAAACTATGATCCAGTTCTGTTTTAGAAGAGAGTTCTTTGCATTTGGCATATAACCTGAAAATATGAGAAATTTTATACAATGGCGTTTTTGGTGTTCTGAACTGAAGTAATTGACGGTTTCTGAAATTTGTAATGCAGGCATTAAAATTGATTTGACCATAGTAATTTTTCACTGCATACCAGGCCATTCATAAGTTTATACAGAAACAATTGTTAAGCAAGTATTCTACGATCAGAGAGGGAGATTATTTTTCAATTCTTTCAGTAGTTGGATATATGGAATGCACTGATCATGAGTGAATCGGCGGGGTTTGGAAGTATAATTATCTCCGAAATCTGTTTTGAATTTTCGCCAGCTGACTGTTAAACATTTAAACATAGGTCACTATATAGCTGAGGCATATGCCAAGTTACTTCGAACAAGGTTTTTGTATAAAATTAACATAACCTCAGTATCTTTTAAGTCCCTGAAGATTCTGAATACAAAACCCATTTTTTTAAGATAGTTACTGGTTATAATTGAACTGTGTTGACTAAAAGATAAGTTTTGGGTCATGGTGACACCTAAATCTCTTATGGTATTCACTGTGGCTAGTGTAAAATGGTTTAAACGATAACTATAATTTAATGCTTCCTTCCGGTAAATACAATAAAGGGATATTTCTTAACATTGAAATGAAGTTTATTTTTCAATCTCCATTATAAACATTATCCAGATCTAATTGTAACTTGATTATGTCCCCAACAATGCATTAGAGCATTTACATTCCCAAAGCTCAAAATAACTCACTCATTCACATATCAAGTTGCAACAAAATCAATAACACAATTAATTGACCACTTCATTTCCAACTAAAATTACCAACTTTTCGTTTATTAAGTGAAATCTACATCAATACAAACAACAGTTACAACGCCCAAAACAATAATCGTTGAAAACCATTTTGTTTGCATGTAATACATATCAGGCTTACCAACCTGAAACGAGTGGTTAAAACGAATGCAATTTGAGTAAACGTTGGGTATTTCGCTCTCATTAATTACCGTTTTAATAATAGGGTTTCATTTTCAACAACATCGTTATAACATAATCATCTGCGGTTTAACCCATTATGGTAACAAGTCACTTCTAAAGCTTATTTCTGTGAGTCAGAAAATTCTCGCAAATATTGGATTGATTAAAACAAACTTTGTACAGATTGTTACTTTTCTGCTACGAACTTAAAGTACAGGAAGCATGTATTTTATTCAAAATTTTAATGAACAGTTTTTGTTGTACTGACATAAATCTATTCAATTAAAACTCACTTTTGGATATCGCTTATATATTATACAGCTTATAATAAAAATTTTCTAAATAAAATATTTCTAAATTATATCAAAGTGATGGGAAAGAAGTGCAGATTTATTGTTTCATTTGTTTCTAAATTAACGATCTAATAATATTCGGTGTGAATATAAACAATGAAAAATGAGTGTAAATCTTCAAAATGTCCTACTAGATGCTACAACCTACTGTTGAAAGTTTATACCTGTGTCGAGTGGAAAAGTAAAACAGAGTGAGGAGCGCCCGCCTCGGTAGTGTAGATGGTAGCATGTCTGCCTCACGTTCAAGAGGTCCCGAGTTCAAATCTCGTACAGGCTGAGTTACCTGGATAAGGTCTTTTTCCGGGTTTTCCCTTATCCTTGAAGACAAATGTCGGGTAAATCTAAGCTCCTTGGACCCTGGACTCAGTTGAGCATCTTTTCGCCCAGTTCATTCACCGTCCGATTTGACTTAACGTTGCAGGGCGTAAAATTAAAAAAAGAAGAAGAAAAGCACTTAACAGCCAACACAAGCCGGTAGTAAAAATAAGTTATGCAAGTTTTTAGAAACACCTTCAAACCTGCATTTTGGTTTACGGAACATCAGAACTTGGATTTGTGGTGAAATGTGTGCACCGAACGTGCACGCTACATCTTAATTTAAAGGTGAAATCTTTTTAGAAACTATTTCGTACTCAATTACTTTGCACCACTTTGAAGAAAACAATTTTTTAAAACATTCCAGCTGCCTACGAGAAACGAAATTGAACCTAAGAGTCCTCGCAAATATTAAATACACAGAGAAGCTCAGATGTTTAGCTTTGAGAAGAATATATTTTCGAGCAAGGATATTGCAATTATTGCAGATAATTTTAACCTTAGAATCTGCAGCACATATCATTTACTGTTAGAAATTTTTCAGTCTTAATATATTTATTAATGTGAAGATTGAAAAAAAGTGTTTTTATCCTCATCTTTGAATTTTTGTTTTTAAAGTTAGTATGAAACATTTTAAGACTTAATTTTACTGTGTACAGTCTGATTTTTAAAAGAAGATACGTGAATCTCATCTGTTTCTCCACGTGGGTAGTGCAATGTTACCTAGCAGCAGATAAGAAGAACGCAGATCCCCTTTCATTACCCTCTCAACACTCGAAACAAACATGGGTTCGAGTTATCGCACCTCAACATAAACATGCACAGTTAATCTGTAATAGCCTACTTTAAGAACAAAAATAAGTTGTTCATACATTCAGTTCGTTGTAGCGTTTTCAAACGTGTGAGTTCTTTTAAATAATTTTTGCACTATGTAACTAATATTCCATATTTACCATCTTTGTTGCTATGCATCGTAATTTGACATTCCCGCGCTAGTGCGGTGTTTCTCCATAGAGACACATATAGACGATGCTGGTTATAAAATCTAAGATTTATATTCAATTATATCTATTAATATTTCCCTAATATCTTAATTACTTAAATTCACATTTATATAAATACACCTAGAACAAAAAATAGTATGCAATACACATGTGATAAGCACATAACGAAATCTCGGGAATAGAAAAACTCAAGTCCAGAGCCTCGGTTTTTCAAAGCTTTCCTCGTTCCGTATACATTAGTATCGCAGTATACTAACATATATTAACTTTTTCAACTTCCATGTTCATATTAACGCCGCCGATATGCCGGAATTTTGATCCCCAGGAATTATTTTACATTCAGGCATATCTACTGACATGGGGCTGTCGCTTTTGGTTGAAAAGAATAAGTGGTTCATTGATAAAGAGCAAAACCACGTATTCCTGTTCAAAGAGTTCCCTAAAAGAACGGACAAATTCTCTAGTTTGACAATGCAGTGTAACACCCCAACCGTAAGCTGCAGGAGTGAGAAAGTCATAATTCAAATACGAAATCCGGGTAAAAATTAATGTTGAAGTTTCCTTTGGTAACTTCTTGCGACGTAATATGAAGACTTTCTCAAGAACCTCGCCCTCAGTTGCGCTTTACATAGCGAATTTCTTCAAATGTTTTATTTTCTCAAAAGTGGATTTAGCCACTGTGAACAAAAGGTCATATCACTTATGTTATTTATGTGACGAAATGTATACATTGAACTTTCTATGAAGTTATATTTATTTAAAAGCATATTTATATAATTTTGCATAGCCATAAATTTAGTTAAAACTTTACTTTAAAGATAGATCCCTTAAAAGCATACAACCTAAAGCAAATAACCTTTGTCTGTGACATTTTTATATCCAAAGTATGTTATATTGATTTGAATTGGTCAGTTTCTTTTATAATTTACGTCCTCCAATTTTAAGTCATATGGGACAATGATTTAAATGGGTGAGATGATGCTCATATGAGTACGAGGTCCATGGAGCTTGGACTTACCTGACATTCGTCTATCAGGATAAGAGAATCCCCGGAAAAACCTTATCCAGGTAACTCACCCATACCGAGATTCGAACTCATGTCCTCTTGAACGTGAGACAGACACACTACCGCCACCGAAGCGAGCAAATTATTCAGTACTCATGTTTTTAAAGTACTACCACTCTTCATTTAGACCATCATATATCCATATCTGATATCCATTCTACTTTGTGTAACCCATTTTATCTAATTTTAATAAAATTATTCTTGCAGAGGATTACTTCGGTCATACGAACAGTTCATGTTAACTACACTCCTGGAAACTGAAATAAGAACACCGTGAATTCATTGTCCCAGGAAGGGGAAACTTTATTGACATATTCCTGGGGTCAGATACATCACATGATCACACTGACAGAACCATAGGCACATAGACACAGACAACAGAGCGTGCACAATGTCGGCACTAGTACCGTGTATATCCACCTTTCGCAGCAATGCAGGCTGCTATTCTCCCATGGAGACGATCGTAGAGATGCTGGATGTAGTCCTGTGGAACGGCTTGCCATGCCATTTCCAGCTGGCGCCTCAGTTGGACCAGCGTTCGTGCTGGACTTGCAGACCGCGTGAGACGACGTTTCATCCAGTCCCAAACATGCTGAATGGGGGGCAGGTCCGGAGATCTTGCTGGCCAGGGTAGATGACTTACACCTTCTAGAGCACGTTGGGTGGCACGGGATACATGAGAACGTGCATTGTCCTGTTGGAACAGCAAGTTCCCTTGCCGGTCTAGGAATGGTAGAACGATGGGTTCGATGACGGTTTGGAAGTACCGTAAACTATTCAGTGTCCCCTCGACGATCACCAGAGCTGTACGGCCAATGTAGGAGATCGCTCCCCACACCATGATGCCGGGTGTTGGCCCTGTGTGCCTCGGTCGTATGCAGTCCTGATTGTGGCGCTCACCTGCACGGCGCCAAACACGCATACGACCATCATTGGCACCAAGGCAGAAGCGACTCTCATCGCTGAAGACGACACGTCTCCATTCGTCCCTCCATTCACGCCTGTCGCGACACCACTGGAGGCGGGCTGCACGATGTTGGGGCGTGAGCGTAAGACAGCCTAACGGTGTTCGGGACCATAGCCCAGCTTCATGGAGACGGTTGCGAATGGTCCCCGCCGATACCCCAGGAGCAACAGTGTCTCTAATTTGCTGGGAAGTGGCGGTGCGGTCCCCTACGGCACTGCGTAGGATCCGACGGTCTTGGGGTGCATCCGTGCGTCGCTGCGGTCCAGTTCCAGGTCGACGGGCACGTGCACCTTCCGCCGACCACTGGCGACAACATCGATGTACTGTGGAGACCTCACGCCCCACGTGTTGAGCAATTCGGCGGTATGTCCACCCGGCCTCCCGCACGCCCACTATACGCCCTCGCTCAAAGTCCGTCAACTGCACATAGGGTTCACATCCACGCTGTCGCGGCATGCTACCAATGTTAAAGACTGCGATGGAGCTCCGTATGCTACGGCAAACTGGCTGACACTGACGGCGGCGGTGCCCAAACCCTGCGCAGCTAGCGCCATTCGACGGCCAACACCGCGGTTCCTGGTGTGTCCGCTGTGCCGTGCGTGTGATCATTGCTTGTACAGCCCTCTTGCAGTGTCCGGAGCAAGTATGGTGGGTCTGACACACCGGCATCAATGTGTTCCTATTTCCATTTCCAGGAGTGTATATAGAAATAAGTGATGAGTAGATAGTGAATAGAACATCAAATTCTTTTAGCTGTTTCCTCCAGATGTGTGACCACTTTAACATTTGTGGTAATATCGGTGCAATATTACCGATGTTTGTGTGTGTTCGTGAGTGCGTGGATGATTTAGCCCACCTAGTAAAGACTTAGTATTATAAGTTAGTTATTACTGTTTACAGGTTGTCGTATATCATATGAATGAATTAATTTAGACTCTCGTTTTGCAGCATCTCAGAAAGACTAAAAGTGCTGATAATTTTTTCAGTTCCACATTCATAAACCAGGCTATGAAACTCTACATGACTTCATCTCACCGAAGGTGCTACCCCTGGAGTATGGAGGAGAAGCGGGACCAATCATGGAGATTTGGGGTAGGTTGCAGCCCTAGAAATACATGTTCATTAATAATTCACTGTATTCACTGCATTAGTCAAGGGCAACACCTATGAACCATTTTCCTCTATTTGCCTATAAAATGTATTTATTGGTCTGACATTTAAATGAACTTGCCTGGTGACACAGAATTAACATAAAAATTTTATGATTTTAAACCAAAAGTGTTATCTGAACATTAGAAAATAACAAGAATATTTTACTATAAAGTTACATAAAAAGAGCGCGTAAAAGCTGTAACATTATTACTAAATATCTGCAACAATAGTAAACGTTATAGCATACAATAAGAATGGAAATTGTTCTTTCACACTAGCCGTGTGTAGGACGCACTATGAAAGTGTAGAGCCAGACTGAAAAATGCAATGCCATAGCCGGGATTCGAACCACGGATCTTCTGGTCTCCTTCCAGCCGCTCTAAACCATTGTTTGGACGGAGACCAGAAGATCCGTGATTCAAATCTCGGTTATGGCATTGAATTTTTCAGTCGGCTCTAGCCTTTCATAGTGCGTTCTACACACGGCTAGTGTGAAATAAGAACTAATTTCCATTAATTGTACCTAATAGTGGTCTGAACTATAAAGCCCGGGCCTTAAAGTACTTACGGCATAGTAAGTCGCCATTAAGGTAGTTGTCTCATGATACCGAAATTAAGGTTTGCTAGAAGTAAAGAATCATGTTGGATGTCAAAGGAATGTTGGTTCTTTGTTACGACAAGGGCAAGGCCAGTTGAGTTTGGGGGAAAGTTGTTATAACAAAAGCAATGTAAGAAACAGTGGCCTTAGCAGTTTTCTAAAGGGGCTCACTTGACTCGTATGAATAGGGAATTCTGTGGATCATTTAGAATGGCATGACAAAACAGCCACAAGAGATTTTTGGTTGAATGAAGAGGGCTTTCAGTAAGTGGAAGTGATACACCCACGCGCAGCTGTGGAGAAGAGCAGTTCGTGGCTAGGAAGGCATCAGAACAGTCTTCGGCGTGAGGCCGATTAGAGCAGTCTTCGGCGTCAGGCCGATTAGAACAGTCCGAGGCGTGAAGCTTATTAGGGCGGTCAACTTGTTCTGTCTTGGATATTTGTCGGTTCATATATATGAGGAACGAATAAAGTTTATCGAGTAATAAACATTCTGCCGTCAGTAACTCTAAACAGAGATTGGTAACCCTTGGTCGGCAACTTTCATTTCGATGTTTTAAAAGAAGAAGCAGTATATAAATAAGTTGGAAACGGGCATTCCAGTGTTATTAAAATCTCCTTCTCACACACATCCACGCATACCCTGAGAGAAACCTCATTGCTCGCCAAATTATTTGCTCGCCATTAAATTATTTGCATCAAATTGGCGTCCCAACGTGGAATTGTGTGCACCCATTATAGTATTTCTCATGTGTTTATGAGAACTCCTAGAGGTTTACCGGGAAAAGCACGAGTCAGTTGGATAATATATTGTCATGTTGGCACGTTAACCATAGTATCTCAATGGTTTAGAGCGGCTGAACGGAGAGCAGAAGATCCGTGGTTCAAATACCGGCTATGGCATTGAATTTTTCACTCTGGCTCTACTTTTTCATAAAATAAGAATCATTATAAAAATAAAATATTTGCTGAACGACACTAAATTTAAAGGCCGTTTGAAATATGCAGGTTCCTTAAATATGAACACGGAATATTTACAATATTTTGTGTTATTAATCTTATGTTTGTGACAAATTTTTGTTCTCAATCCATTAGTTAATTGCCGAAATTCCAGTGTAAAATAGTCTTTAGGTCCCAAAATAGAGCAAGTGTTTGGGTGAACAGAGCAATTCGAAATGTTGGATGAGGACTAGATATTGCATTTAAGTTCATGTGCTTCAAAGGATCAAAGTTTTTCATGAAAGTGCCCTCTTCAAATTATTCTGTACACGTATCACGATTTATTTTCTCAGATATTGTTTCAATCAATATTATTAAAATAGCATATAGTTATAGCATTTACTTGCCCAATAAATTGTATATCTCGATTTTTTTTTCGAATAGTCTACGAAGTATTTCTTTGCAAAATGAACATTTAGTACATTGATGTAATTTGTAAACCAGAAAAAAAAAATGAACTGAAACGCAATGCACAAAACATGCAGATAAGTTTAAAACACAGTTTGTGAGGCTGACTAACCTCTGGAAATGAGGACATACCCGCTTTTGAATATGTTACTATACCTTCAATCCACCGTGTTCTTTTTGTGCTTATAATAAAATATATGGGAGTAATTTTGCACAAATGTATCTCGAAATAAATTGTTCTTTCACACTGGCCGTGTGTAGGCTAAAGTATGGAAAGGTAGAGTCAGATTGAAAAATTCAATGTCATAGCCGGGATTTGAACCACGGATCTTCTGGTCTCCGTCCAGCCGCTCTAATCATTGAGCTACCATGGCCAACCTGCCGATGTGACAAATTCTCCAACTGCCTCGTATTTTTTCCGGTAAACCACTTAGGAGTTCTCATAACCACATAAGACAACTACCTTAATGGCGGCTTACAACCACTTAAGGTGGTTGTCTCGTGTTTATGAGAACTCCTAAGTGGTTTACCGGAAAAAATGCGAGTCATTTGGAGAATTTGTCACATCGGTACGTTGGTTAGAGCGGCTGGACGGAGACCGGAAGATCCGTGGTTCAAATCCCGCCTATGGCATTGAATTTTTCAATCTGACTCTACCTTTCCAAATGTATCTCGCTTAGCATGCAGCAGTTCGCGGAATCGGTATTTGAAAGAATAGTCTGTGGAATAAGGGGTAGTGAAGGGCATGCTAGCTTAACATTTATATTTCTAGCATTTTTAACTGTCTTTACGAAATAAGTAAACAAAATTATAAGAATCCTTTATAACTTACTTAAAATGAAAGAAAAGGGCAGTTTATACGGTGAGGGGGTTTAATTTTTTTTTTTTTCGTATTTGGCATTTTCTCATCAAAGAGCCATTAGGTTTGTCCTTGCTGAAATTTCAAGAAAATCACAGTGATTCTAGTAATATTTTTAATCTAAGTTTCAAAAGGATAAAAAACCAAACTAAATATAAATATACATTTCATTTTGGCTAGTATTTTCATCTGAAAAAGTTATTCTCTTTAAATGCGGTAGTAATTAGAATTCCATACGAAAGAAAATGTTTTTTATCACCACTACTTTTACGTATGGCGAAGTAATTATTATATTCTAATAAAAAAGCCATATGAAATTTTTTTCGGAAATTACTCGAGGAAAGAGAATCTAGAAGTCTGTTTAATTTTAGTAAACTATGTAAAGCAAAACTCAAATTCAAATGTATGATCTGATTTTGGTGTAAGTATGGTGGGTTTTAAGCTGCAAATAAAAACAGCTATGAAATTATGACTTCACCAAGAAATTGTTTTCATGAAATAAATTTAGTTTATTTAACTTTCTATACCACTTGTTAATATACGTATAGGAAATGAAAACATGCTCTTTCAAGTACAGAATACTATTTTGAATAGTAAACTTACTTCCCTTATTACCTATGTATTATAATAAATAGAGGAATAACTGAATTTCACCCGAAATTTGGATATAAAAATTTTAAGGTTATCTATACTCCCAAAAACCTTGGTCTAAAAATGTCTGTGTGTATGAGAGAGAATAAGCTGCCGCACTGCTATCTACTTTTAACATATATGATAGTAAATGTGTCTTAAGTCTTTTGCGGATAGCCTATGAAGTTAGATCTTCGTTGTTAATTAATTAGCCATAATTGGTAAGCCATAACAAATGGAAACCTACTAGACAGAAAATTTAGATTGCTTATAAGCATTCGTGGCATTAAATATTTCTAGGCATTTCAGAGCGTTAACATATATGTGCAATGAATGCAAATAATGAATTCACAATTGTTTGTGAATTTCAGGTGCATGGAGAAAGAAAATAGAAAGCTATCGTGACTGGTTCCTGGAAGAAGAAAAGTATAAAGCAGACGAGTCCAAAAGGCCGGACGAGTCAATAAATACTAGCGATCTGTTTGGATTTGAAGGCTCCTTCAGACAGCTCTCTCTGGACTAGTTAATTCCGGAATTAACGGAGAATGCACCATTCTTTGACTGTTCTATAAAATGACACACCAGAACAATTTCTGTTGCACATTTATTTGCCACTGTTGTACAAAGTTAATGAAATGAAAATTAATCAATGTTTTGTCTTTTTACTTCATTATATGGACACGGATTTCCCTCCAGAGCCTTGAATAGAGCTACAATACAATTATTTTTACAGATTTGTTATACCAATTGCTGGAAATGGGAGCATAATGCTCTTAGATGGGCATCTAGTTCTTGACTTATCTTAATAAAAATTGAGAGTCAGAAAAGCAGCTGAGATGTCCCCAGCTTAAATTTGCTTTTGCTATCTTGTAATTTATGTAAACATTTTACGAATATCTATCAATTTCTACTCCACGATTAATATAAATGCGTTAAGCTTGAAGCCGATATATTTAACAGTTTCCAATGAAAATTTATTTTTATTACAGTCATTACGCAAATCAAATAACATTTCAAAGGAATGCACAAATAATAATTTTAAAAGTAATTTAAAATATTGACACGTTATTTAAAGAACAATATGTAAAGCTTCGTTATTACCAATATATATCATGCAAAATATATTTATGGTTTAAGTATTATACAAATATATAAACAGTTAATTATGGATTAAAAAAGCATCACAGCTATTACAAAAATAAATATAATTATTTTATTAGAAATTCAGGTAGCTTAATGTAGTAAAACCATAGCTATCGGAATAGAATAGACCAATTGAGCATATGAGATTTGTAATATCAGTAGTTTATGCTGGAAAAATATAATTAATTTCATCATATTTGGATGGCATTCCACACGATTTCTAGAACTTTTTAATCAGGTATTTATAAATCCAACTCTTAAACTGTTTTACTGTTAATCTCTGTCTATTTTTCAACTATACGCGTGAGATAGAAGAAATACAGATATTTCACCAGAAATCTGATATCGAGGTTTCAGCACAATAAATATGGTGATCCATTTCATCCAGCTAAGCGTTTCTAATATAAAACATTTTTCGAGAAGCTTCTGCGAGTATGTACGTGTGTATACCTCCTAACTGAAAAAGAAAATGTCGGATCATTACCAACCTTAGGATTAAGTTCCACATTGTCCAAAAATGTGGCACTAAATTTAACGTATACGCACACTTAAACCTATAATACATATTAACTGATCATTTTTTAAAATTATGTTGTTAACAGTAGCTTAACTGTTTCCATACTACACATATATTATGTGTGCCGGTTGGCACAAAGGCTTATTATAGGTAATTGTCTGACTTCCCTAAAGGGGCGGTGGTAGTGGCCTTTTGTATTTTGTTTAGTGTTTGCCTGTGCCATCGTCTCTATCCGGAGGTCGAAGTTGGGTACCTTGACCTGAGCGAGGCAGTTGGGGTTTAGAGCTCGTCTCGGCAAGCGGTGTTGAATTATGAAGGACATTTTTAAAACTGTTCGTTGTTCTTTGTCATGAACTTGAAGGACATTTTTCAGTCTACTTTTATATAAAAGCAAATGTTTGATTTTCACGAATGTTCAGTGTTCGTTATCGTGAAATCATTGTATAGGTTGAAATATACTTGTAAAGGAAAGAAGTTAATTAAAGTTCTGGTGCATTCTGGTTTCGATCCACGGACCTCTATTATAAACAAAAACATAATTTTAGTTAATTGGTGGAAATTAATCATTTCTCCACACTAGCCGTATATAGGCTAATGTTTTTGATAGATAGAGTCAACATGAAAAATTTAATGCCATGGCCGCGATTTGAACCACGGATCTCCTGGTTTCCATCCAGTCACTCTTAACCTTTGAGCTACCATGTCCAACGTGCGATCCTGATATTAAATTCTTCATTTGACTCATATAAGTACTTACGATAGTGATTCGCCACAAACGGTGTATCTCGGATGCGAGAGCCCCTAGTGGTCTACCGAGGAAATATATGAGTCAAATGAATAATTTAATGTCAGGACGGCAAGTTGGCCATAGTAGCTCAAAGGTTAAGAGCGACTGGACGGAAACCAGGAGATCCGTGGTTCAAATCCCGGCCATGGCGTTGAATTTTTCGTGTTGACTCTGTCTATCAAAATTATAATTGCTAGAAAACATAAAAAGGTGCTGAAGTTCTAATATAATGAAACAGCAGTAAGTGCAATTAAGTACCTCACAGCGGGAGGTGTAGAATAGGTGTGAAAGGATTATTAGCACTGAATTACTTTAAAATAACCTGCTTTTTCACATTAATTAATAAATTATTAGGTGTGGTGTATTCATAGTCAATCTTACTATGGACCAACGTGCTACTTTTGCTAGATCTAGTTTAAAAGTCTGAATACTAACAGCTGACCACAAATCAAGCCGAACAAAGTACTGTTTATAATACATATCATTATATATTGCAGTAACGAAGAGAGGTCATTAAGAAATGTACCTATACGCTGTTTAATGATGTTGGCATATTATTGAAGGTTCAGATACATAAGCCAAGTTGTGCAAATCTACGTAGCCTTAACTCTTTTAGAATGTATGCCATCCTCGCAATGCAGGGCTCAAAATGTCTGGGAAAGCTGGAGCCATAAATATACAGCTTCAGGTGTGTAATAAAACTGCATCAAGTACCTCAAGCATGACGGTTCATCTTTTTCTTTTTATATATCCCTTGATAAATACTACTAATGAAATTCTAGGTTCCTTGAATCCTGCTCATTTCAAATGACGGCCAGAGTAGCAGCGTGTACGAGGAAAACACAGAATTCTCATTTTCTGTATCTTTTCTAACAGAGAGCAATTACATTAGTGCTTGCTGAGTTTCCTAGAAAATTGGTGGAATTATGCACTCATTCTCAAACAAACAAGCAAACTGCAAACAACAAAATATATGTAATATCCTAATGCAATCCATCTGGAAAATATGTCCTTTGAGCACGAGGTTGTAGTAATCATCTGATGAAACCAGAAATGATTGTTCCTACTTTCAGCTGTAATTATTGCTACTATATTTTAACTGACACATTTTATCCATATTTACGAAGTTATGAGGCCCTTGAAACCAACAAGGTAGTTCCAAATATTGGATTTCGTGCGTATGTGTATCGGTGCCTGCTGTTCAGTAGTTCTGTAAACGGTGCACACAAAAAGATAAAAGTGAATAAATATCAGACTTGTCATTTAAATCGCATATGACTTAAAGGTGAAAGGAGTAAATATTTCTCTGAAATTTCAACCCATCATATTAACATTCTGAGGTTTCCTGTGTGGCGTGTGTTTAGAAATTCAGTGAAATATCAATGTTGGTATTAAGATTCAGCATCTTTCAAGATTTTTAAGAGAATGCTCCCACCCCTAACCTATCCTTTAGATGATAAATGTGTCAATATATTTGTTTTTGTAAATTAAAGCTCCATTTTTCTTCAATTACCACATAGATAAGATTTTTGCATGACAAGAAAACAAATATCTTCAAAGTTTCGGATATATTGTGAAGGTCCCTTCATTTTGTACACTTTTTTGTAGCTGATAAACTATAATAGATATAAATTAAAGATGCAGATCCCAGTACTAAGATTGAATAGTTCTAGCAAAATATATTGTCTGGTACATAATAAAACGTTCTATGCCAAATTTAAGCGTAATTAGGGGTTTGAGAAAGAAAGTGAAAGTATCCATAGTGGGAGTATTTGCTATAGCACATTTTGGAAGACTTGCTTTCAACATCTATATTTCAGTTAATGAAAAGAGCGCAGTAAATTTCTTACGCTGCTGTAAGTATTCACATGCTAAAATGTTACACCTTAGTTTGAAAAAGCACCTCCAATATGTATGTTGTGCGTGTCATAGCAATTTCCAATTTAGTGGTTTGTCGTTTCTCTGTACCTGAATTCATCCTTTGGGCTCTCTTAAGTAATGTAATTCCGTTATTATAAGCGTCATGATATTGAAACGGAAGCGAAACCAAGCGAGACAGTAAAGACCTCTGTTTCACATGAGCTCTCTCGACCTCGTCATGTTTGACACTTTCAAGGTAAGGCTATGTAATGCGAGGTGCGTTATAACACCTTCTATTTTTCCAGGACTGGGACCAGATAGGAACTTAACAAAAATGATACACCAGAAATCTTGGGGAATGCTTGACAGAAATGGTAGTAATGTACAGTGCATAGAACTGCAGTGGCAGCGACGAGAGCTACGACGGTTTTTTTATACTTAAAATGGTGACATTTTCATTGAAAGAACAGCGTGTTATCATTCATTTTCTCCATTTTCGTGATGTGACACCTATTGAAATTCATCGCCAGTTGAGTGAGGCATGTGGTGATGGTACCATGGATATGTCTAATATGCGTTCATGGGTGCGAGAGTTCAATGACGGCGGAACACCGTGTAACCACAAACCAAGGCAGTTGCAGACATCGCCTCAAAAATTGGCATTTCCGTGGGATCTGTGCACATAATTCTGCATGAAGATCTAAAAATGCTGAATCGGCGACCCTCCCAATCAACGTTCTCCACTCGCTGGATCGTGTCATCAGACCGGCTGGTGTGAGGCCGTGATTGTCTTGGTTTGTTGTCACATGATCTTCTGCCTTCATTAAACTTTCGCACCCAGGAACGCACAGTAGACATCCATGGTACCAACACCACATGCCTCACTCAACTGGCGATTAATTTCAATAGGTGTCATACCGCAAAAGTGGAGAAAACGAATGATTACACGCGATTCCTGCAATGAAAACGTCGCCAGTTTAAGTATCAGAAACAGTCCTAACTCTCGTCCCTGCCACTAGTGTTCTATGCACTGTACAGAGCTGCCATCTCTGTCACTCATTCACAAAGACTTCACATGTACTTAAAAAAACACCCAGAAGTTTCTATCTGGCCCCAGTCCTGATGAAAGTAGGAGGTAGTCAAGCACGTATTTCTCGAGACGCGGCACCTCGTTTGGCGATACCTGCAAAGATCGGGGGTGCGGGCGCGGATACATGTTGCAATCGGTAGCGGGCTCATGTTTCTAAACTAAGAAACCATAAAGATTCAATAACGTCACATGCAATCTGGAACACTAAAATGTAGGGTACAGTGATGATCTGAGACGTTACATATGAGAGGAAATCGAACACTTCACTGCCGTGGAACTTCTAAATGTTGTTCATCCTTTCATACAAAGTTGTTAGTAGGTTTTGCGGTAGAATTGATTGTGGACATTGTAGATGCATTTTATCGAATGTACATCGTTTTATTGAGAGTGTATGCGCCGACTGTGACTTCAACATGCACCGCGTCTTCGATCACTCTTAAATGGTATCATATATCTCGCGTTACACACCAGAAGTTTTGTAAAGCGAAATGATTGCACAGATTTACATTCCCAATGGATTCGCGTCAGTCTGAGTACTCCTACCAGGGTTTCTTTTTGACTTTATTTAACGGCATCTACTTCCAGCTGAACTGTTTTAGGTTTGTAGGTCCAGGCGGCCGTCATTGATGAAATAGTAAATTTCAGAATGTTGTAAAATTGGTACTTTTAGAAAACTTAATTCCTGGCGCTCTGTGGGACTCCTTTTTGGATAGGAGTTACCTCGGCTGCCCTGGTTGCACTGGTTTAGGCAGCTGACGTTCGAATTGGTGTCATGTTGGAATCAAGACCCGGGGCTAGCGTGTAGGGTTGTCCACATTTCGTCGTCCTTCATCCCTTCCTCACGTTGGAATTACAGAAGCCCCACTATGACCTAATTGCGATACTGTGCTCCAGTTAGAGGAGATTGATTATTCCTACTGCTTGCTTAGTATTTATGTGACATTCTGGAAAGCAATTACAAAATACGAAAATTATCAAGAGAATTCCCATCAGTATAAGTACTCTTTATTATTTTGCAATGACTTCAAATAATATAACTAAATAAAATGTAATTTAAAAAAATGTATAATTTAAAATTACTCAGCTAATGTAGAATTAGGACCCAATGTTTGGGGTTTATTAGAAATTGCGCAGGGGTGTGTCAATGGCGTGTGAAGCTTCAAAATTTAATTTTGTTTATCTTGGCTTTTAAAACCTTTAAGTGTGTTACCTTTGATGGAATTCATATTAAACATTTTTTCAGTATGTTTAACATATTGTGTGCTGGTTTTTGATGCAAAGAATTCGGTGACACCCACTATCTCTACTGAAGGTGCAGGATCAGGGCTGTAAGCCGGGTGTCGTAGCAGTTCGATTCATCCCAATTTTCGAATTTTTCCACGGTTGTTCGTGCAGTATGGGGAGTTTCATTGTCCTGTTGGTTAACTAATGCCGGGTATCACTGTTTCAAAATTTCATGAACTCCTTCCAGTTGTTGGGAATAAACACCCGCATCATTCATCCACCTGTTTGGAACAAATTCCCAGTGAATCACACCTTCAAAATTTCATCAGACACTCAATATTACTTTGGGATCAAACTGATATCTTTTAATGATGCATTCGGCAGGTTGGCGGGGATCATGCCACGTTTCGAGGCATCTGGGTTTCGGTATACACCCGTTTTTCATCACAAGTGATAATTCTGCTCACATACTTGTCATGCATAGGATTACGGATAAGCTGACGAAAAATATCGATTCTACGTTCAGCCTGTTGAGGTGTCAGTTCATAAGGTGCAAATCAAGTTATTCTGTATGTATTTTCCAAGATGTATGGTATCTTTTGATTCACCAAGTTCTTTTGAAAGCCTAGGGATACCTTTTTGTGCATTTTCGTTCAAAACTGGCATGTATCTTCAATATCCAATACTTTAGGTCGTCCAGTTAGTGTTTCCGTCTCCTTTGCTAAAACGTTGGCACCATCGTTGTGCCATTCCCTCACTAACGACACCTTTTCCTTCCACTTCAAATAATCTTCGAGCTGTGGCAGTAGTATTATAATCTTGTTTCCAGTAGTGTTTTAAAAGGGCTCTAAGTTCAAACACTGTTATCTCCATTTTGTGATTGTTTATTAACAACTGAAGACTGATATATGCTCGCAATGTACACAACACTAGCCATGGCATCCTGTAAATGGCATTTCCAAACCAAAGAAACCCAATAACTTATCAAAAGAAAAAAGAAGATCACAGACCACTTTACTTATGAGACCATCTAATCTTACCTAACAGTTTAAATTTTAAAATATTCTACTTTTTACTATGTTGGGTGCCTCATATTTATTTCACTTTTCATTATTCGAAAATTAATTTCCTCTAAATTTATATATTGAGCCACAAAAATTAATTTTTCGATTATAATAATGTTAAACATATCTACATTAAAGCATGAACTAAATTGGTTTAAATGTTCAGCGATTAGTAATTCCAGTAATTAATAATTAGTACCCTTAAAATTTCAACAAGAGGGAGGAAATGTAATGCGAACATAACCGATAAAACGCAAGGCTTATCGCACATTGCTACATTTCAAAGCATTTCAGAAGTTTGCACAGACTGTGGTTCCGGTGAACACGAAACCATGTGATTCATGTTCTGCACATACGTCACTCTACGATTTTAACACCAATTGGATGATATCACTCTAACCTGAAGGTTTGCGATGAAAATCATACCCCAATGCCCGAATTCACCAACAGATGTTAAAATTGGCGTTAACAAATGTAACGAAACAGTTTTCACAGCGCTAACTGTTAAATTTCTTGGATTTGACCAATCTGTTTTTTTTTTTTTTTTTTTTTTTGGACAATGTTAACAAACAGGTGTTAACGCCAAGGGACTTGTAAATATTACAGCTATAGAAGGCTATGTAAGAGTCGCATTATTTTCTGAACGTATTGCGATTCTGTTTTGTTTTCATTTTCGTCTGCACACAGCTTTAAAAAATGGCGGGTAAACACAATCGTAAACAAAAATCGTGAGACATGGAGAACGAACCACTGATGGAGAAAGGATTATTAATTGAAATGGTGACGACGTAGAAAGATATCATAGAAAATAAGAGGATGAATGCGGTGAATGTGAAAGAGAAAGATGTCACGTGGGACAACATTGGAAACGAATTTAATTCAAATGCATGTGTCACTTCTAGAAGTACGAAACAACTTCGTGAGTATTATGTAAATTTAAAGCAAGGTGCGAAGGACAGAAGTGACGAGTGACTTGTGGTTTCGAGACGGGAGGTGGACAGTGTATTATGCACATATTTCAGTGAATTATAAAATCGCGAATTTATTAATACTTGAAGCAAAGGCTAGATCAGCATATTCCTTTCAATGCTTGTTTAACTGAGTATTACGTAAATTTAAAACGGGTAGCGAAGAAGGACAAGTGACGAGTGACCTGAACGTTTCAAGACAGTTTATTTATTATCCAGATGATTCAGTGAATTATAAAACCGCAAACTTATTTATACTTGAAGCAAAGGCGAGATCGGCATATTTCTTTCTATGTATGTTCTAACTCAGTATTATGTAAGTTTAAAACGAGATGCGAAGGACAAAAATGACGAGTGACTTGAAAGTTTCAAGATGGGAGGTGAACAGTGCATTATCCACATAATTCAGTGAATTATAAAATAGAAAAGTTATTCATGCTTGCAGCAAAGGCGAGATCGGCATATTCCTTTTGATGTATGTTCTAACCTATCTTGTATTTCCGCAGTAGCCTTCATTGCAACTTGTTTCGACAGTCTATACCTCTGTAGAAAATTTTCTTCTGATAACTCCTCAAAATAAATTCTCCTCATAGGCCGCACTCTATTACGAATGCCATTTAGACAGTCTTAAATATAGCAAATCGACATCAACAGCTCCGTTCACACCCGCCATCTTGACTGTTTACAATTGTTAAGGACTTAACAACAGAAATTTGGCTTGTCAGTTTAGCAAGAGATTTACCACAAGTGTTAAACTCACACTTGTTGGTGAAATGCAACTTTTTTATCACTATTGCTAAAATCGTGTTAAGTCTTAACATCTGTTGGTGAAATCGGGCATAAGAGATTCCATGAAACTTCTTTACAGCATAACAATCATATAATTCTGCTATGGAGGGCTATTGTTTCCAGCTCTTACCAGAATATAAGTTTATGTGAGGAAATATAAATCGTATATCGTACCTAAATCATAATTTGCAGTTTGTGACCTTAAAAGAGCAGTAGGCTCTGACGAACAATCTTTTCTGAATGAAAAGTGTAGTCCGCAGTCTGGTCGCATAAGGAATCCTGAGACTGAATTTACTAATTTCTGCAAATATGAAGTAATTTAGTTCAAAGGTAGAGTTCAGAATTTTCATAAATACCTAATATTAAACTTGAGGTTGTCTTGCAAAATAAAATTTTGTAGTATAGAAATAAATGCTTTTTTCTTGTTGATTTTATAAGCTTAAATAATGGGAATGAAACATCTTAAAATATCTTAATCAATAATACGGAGCTACTTCGCTAGTTTCTAACTACCGTCTGATTTTTAAAAGAAGATGCATGACAGCTGTCAAGCAAGGGACGTGGAGAGTAAGAGGAGAAGCTTGTTGCCATGGGAACGTAAACAAAGTTTGCCACAATGGTTGCAGCGGTTAATCATGTATTCCTAAGGTCAGTTATCCCTAGTTGTGTCTGGGAAACAAGAGTTTGCCTAAGCGTTCAGTTGCATTCTGTGTTGTTTGCCTACTTTGTTAAAACACTATTAAATCATGTTGTTATGGCAGTAGGACTAGAGGTGGACCGAGGATTCATGGCCCAAGACAAAGATCAGTTTACGGTCGGGGTGTTATATTGCATAGCCAAGCTGGAGAATTTGCCTCTTCTTTAAGAGAAATCTTTGAACATGAAGAGGAAATTTTGCCCCTTCACAATGAACTGCTTATTCCTTTCAATCAAGTTACAAAAAGGAATGCGTGTCCTTAAAATAAATGAGGCGAATGTTTCTGGAATCTCTAAAGAGAAGCAGCTACAGCCAGGTTCAACAGGAATTGTAATTATAATTTATAATTCCTGAGAAATAAATACCAAGATCGTCTTCATATAGTTTTAATTAGATGTCGGACGATGTATGGAATGTGTGAAATGATGCTCAAATGAGCCCGGGGTCCATGGAGCTTAGAGTTACCTGACATTCGTCTTTCAGGATAAGGGAAACGCCGTAAAAACATTATCCAGGTAACACACCCTCACCGAGATTCGAACTCGGAACCTCTTGAGTGTGAGGCAGACATGCTACCACCACGCTACCGAGGCGGGCAAGACACATGTATGACTGTTACAACCGTAAAAGGCATTCTAACACATATAAGCTTCTTTCTTCTCTTAAAGAAGCAGAGCTATTTGAAGGAAGCCTTAGCTCTTTGTACAAAGTTCTCCAGAATTGGGATTTTAGTGAAACAAGAACAGAAAACTAATACTCGATTGATCAGATTCTGTTGCGCTGAGGGATTAGTTTTTAAAAGCTGAATAAGAACTTACATGAAACCTGAGTAAATGCAAGCCATAGTATAAAAGGGAGCTGGACAGACTGCACATCAAAGTACCACAAAAGGACCTGTAGATTTAATTCAGTAACCCCTAGGGTACTGTATGCCCAAGACAAGAAGGCAAGTCTTAGGAATGTGTAACGTAATCATATTTTGCTTCCCGCACGCTGTTTAAGCTTGGTTTCCGAGTAAGATAAGGATGCTAGGTTCGTTTAAAATACACAGTGTTCTCATGTAACTCACCCACAGCTAGAACTCCGGCTGTCGTGCAAGATCCGAGTCGAAGTCCTCACCTTCGGTGCTGTCATTACCGCTCTCTGCATGTTCGTCACTAGACTACAGATCTCATACTGATATAAAATTGTCTATGGCATCTTCCACTAGCCCATCCTTTCGCTTGAATTCATCCTCGAGTTTCTTAACGTGCTGCTGCACTTTCACATACCTGTTCATCCTTTGGCGTATGTATTTGAATTAAATCAAACAAGTCGACCTTTTACATTTCTGCAGAACACGAAATATTGTTGTTCTCCAACTACCATTTCTTGCTTTACAGCATATTTCGACGGAGGCTTAGTTTCTTGTACACTATGGTATGGAGCATTATAAAGCACGATAACATTATTGTAGGATATATTATGTAAAATTTTCTCCTGCAGCCATTTCTGGAAATGTCCTCCATTGCAACTGACCATGATAATCGCCGCTAGCAAGTCCAGCTTTGAATATCAAAGAAGCTCCGGGTATGAAACCTTCGTTGCTACCTGCATTTACAAGAATCAGGCGGTTCCAAGAGCTGGTGTTTGGCGTAGTCCCATATATATCATCACTCTGCCAGCACTTCCCAAATGTCCAATTATTGTCCACCCAGGTCTCATCAATGTAAATGATATTTCTCCCAGCATTACTGTATCCATGTTTAGTTCTAAGGCATTTAGCTCTCCAGTTGACTATATCTGGACGTTCAATAAGTAATTTTCTCGTGTTTCCACATCGTTTCCATTTAAAACCTATGTCGTACAATAGCTTCCGCAGAGTTTCTCTTCCCCAAGGAACATTTATTTTTTCCCCAATTGCTGCAAATAGCTTCGGTACAGTGGGCACTTGTTTTTTAACCAAATAAAAGTCTCCAATTACATTTTAATTACTGTTCTATCAAAGTCATCACAATGAAATTTGCATTCCTCGGCCTTTGGTCTGTTTTTCCCCGGAGTATATAGTGATTTTGCACTAGCTTTAGCACATTCTCTTCTTATTCTTGTTACAGCATGTTCCGATACCTCACACATAAATTTATTTGAGATAAGCATTTCAATTGTCCTGATTTTGCTTCTTCGTTACATTCTTTTATCACTTTTCTAATTACCTCCCTTGCTTCACTGTGAATTGTACAACGAGGTCTACCCGAAACCCGGAAGTGATGGAAAGCTCCGGGGCTCTTTACTTGGCGGAATACCTTGAGTCTAAAAAGCCCCCCCCCCCCAATTCAAGACGGGTGGAAGTGGATACGCCACTTACGCGCGTCAACCCCGCAGGGAAGACTACGGTAAACCTCGGTGGAGCCATCTGGTCATCTAGTACTCCTTTTACTAGCCATGCAGGCTAGTACCCGGGACTTCTTAGGCAACCCTCTGCCCCCTCCGGGTGGCCGAAGCCTCGCCGGAGGTACCCGATCTCCCACGGGTGTCGGGAACACACTGTTCCCTCGAGTCCAACCCAATCCGAACAACTCCCGTTCAAGAGGGTCTCGAATGTTCGGCCCGGGTTTCCTCTAGTAACTTCAGAGGTATCACGAGTGCTAAGGGTCCCCAACGTCCACATCACGGCAGCTGGAGGGGATGGATGCGCTCCCCTAAGGAGGCTTCACTGTGAATACTTTGTCCCTTCTTTCGAACTACAGCCATATGAAAATATTAAACCAAGAACAAAAGTAAAAAATACGAATATATAACTGTAGTGCCGTAGCGCGTGTTAGCAACGAGAGCCAAATAATGCATAATAGCTACTAAAAAATCTCTGCGCCTATACCTGTAGTACTGCAAAGGGCTATAGTTCTGGCAGCATGGCTGACTCATATACGCTCATTTCCGGGTAAACAGATCCGCTACCGGAGCAGATAAACAAATCAAACTCCTCTCCCTCTTCATCCTCCTCTAGCCTTCTTCTCGTGAACATATAGTACATTATCGCTTGCAGTTCCTTCCTCCAGAAGCAATCAAGGCCATGACAGTTGAATGGGGCGGCGGCGGTCGGTGCGTTGGTTTCTCTGACCGTAAGTCCACTAGTTGACCGGTTTAATTACCCAGATAATTTCTCTTTGGATTTCAGATGTTTTAAAAATCACTATATATACTAGCACAAGTAGGATTGTGAATATGCTTGTGAAGATCATAAAATTTCTTATTAAACGTCAACTAATTCTGAGGTGGAAGAAACAATACCTTGAAAAATGTGGGGTACAATAAGAAAGCAGACATGACCAAGACGATATGAAAAATTGCAATACAACTTTTAAAACATAAACTTACACGCTACAAAAATAAATTTCTTTTAATTTCTTTTAAATTTATTTGTATTACCTCCATTTATTAATGCAGTAGCTCATCCTGCTAATCAATTACTGTAATGCCAATGTGCAATAGATTGAAAATAGACTTCCGTAACAATATTTGACAAATACAAAAATAAAATAATATCTAGAGAAGGTCATATAAATGTATGCTAATGCTTTTATTTTCTTTCAATGATTATTACGTAGATGAGATGAAGTTTTAAAGCTGGCTTAAGGACAGCTAAGCTTTGAAGATTTCCAGTTCAAAATGATATATGGCTCAACGTATTCTCTCCAAATTGCCGAGTCAAAGTCATGCCCGATTCATCGTGCCCTAAATCATGATGCTATTTGTTCCACTACTTTGGTAGGTTTATAAACTAGTGCACTCAATGTATTGCGTCAATACGGTACAATGCTAGATAAAAACTGAAAAAAAAAGGTTATGTGATTGTGTATATTAGAAAGGGTCGATAAAAGTCTTTCTCGATACCGTCGTTTCTACTTCTAGTTTCAACACAAATTAGAATGTTAGAACTTTGCAATGCCAATAAAATTAAATAGGTACTCATATTTACTGATACAAAACTTAAAACATTCAGTGTTCTTATTTTTAAATTCTACATTAAACATTTGAAAGCAAAACAGTAAATTTTTATAAGTCTTTGTTAAAAAATACTACCACTTTCACTCTTTCGGTGTCACGTCTACTTCTTTTCAGTCACATATGAGTCCCGCTGTGCTAAATAGTCTTTCACAGTAAACTGTTGCAAATGGAATACTCAAATATTTAGCGGCTACCGTTTTAGTTCCGGAAATTTTTAATTTGTTTTCCAGTAATCCAACGCACTAGAAAGAGGAGGTGACGAGTGCTCGTTGACATATTGTCGCATTGATTTCTTCTTGGAACTGGTAACTGGCAGTTACTGTTACTGAATCTGACAAACTATTATTTGCTTTCATAATGCTACTGTGCAGGTACCACATTCATGGCAATTTTTGGGATTTGCAATACTTACACCAATAATATTTTGTGTTTTTAAAATAAAATAACTATTGCAGGACCACCACCAAAGTATCCAAATGTATCGAATTTTCTGAAGTATCGTTCGATGTCGATATTATGCAAGTATCGTGCACATCAAGGTACCGCAAGTATCGAGCACCCATCCCTATGTGTGTGTGTGTGTGTGTGTGTGTGTGTGTGTGTGTGTGTGTGTGTGTGTGTGTGTGTGTGTGTGTGTGTGTAATCATTCTAAGGACATTACCTACATTAAGCACTCATATAAAAGAAATAATTTTAAATTCAGCAATATGGCTGAACCGTCCTGCTCTGTGACGTAGCGGGCTAAGTCAGCATGCCCTGGTCCTTAGACACGGAAGGCGATCCGGGTTTCATATCACCCATGGGGTGCAGATTTTAAATTCGGGGTATAGGGCAGGTGCGCACACAGCATCGTGAGGAAAGTGAGGAGCTTACGCTAGGTAAGTAGCCCTGATTACGGAAACCAACATTCCGGTTGGGGGATGCCGAGATGCCAACCACATCTCCTCCTCTTATCGCCCACCTGTGTCATGCCTAAGTGGGCGTGAGGCCGGCAGTTGGGTTGGTAGGCCTTGCCCCTCTTAGGGCTGTAGTGCCAGGGTTTATTTTATTATAATATGGCTGAACCACATGCAACATAAGGAAAACATACAAATGAATATTGCTCGAAGTAATTGGCTTTTGTAAAGGAAATGAGAATGAAGAATCGAAAAGTGAAACCATGTTCGAATAGGCAATATACTTAAAATTAAGAAAAAGTAGCTATTCAACCTGTAATTCTTCATTAAAAATGATTTGTCAAGGTATCGCATATAAAAGTACAACCTCGTGTTTATGCAGTACGTATTTGACTCTCTTTTGTAGGTAGTTAACTAAATTATTTCAGAAATAATAACATGCCCCAATCTACTTCAGACAATTCGCTGTATTTGGTCTTTTTTCCTACTAATATCTCAAGCATCAGTGGTTAGCACCGTTTTTCAAATCGTAAAAGATATATTTTCCGTCCGTGGTGGTAGATATTAGTGAAAAGTTTAACTATTGCATTATTTAAATAGACCTAGACTTAAACAAGAAGTTTAGTATTGACACACATAACACACATACAAACACCTTTTCCTAAAATGCTTAAAAAAATACGTCCTACAACGTTAAGTCATATCAAAGGATGAATGAAATTAGTGAAATGGTGTTAAAATGAGCCTAGGTTACATAGAGTTTCGAGTTACCCGACATTTCGTCCTTTAGGATAAGGGGAAACCCCGAAAGAAACCTGTATAAGGTTTCTAACCAAGATCTCTTGAACTAAAGAGATTTCGAGATCTCTTGAACTAAAGTGGATATGCTACCGAGGTGAGCCTATGTGTGTCTTAAAATTGTAACACAAAAATAAGTGTTGAATTCATAATATTTTTATGTACTCATAGCTGCAGCTTATTGTACTATAGTGAAAATGTGACTCTTCCAGTTTTGGTGTAGGCACAAGGGGAGTACAAGAAATGCGGTTACTGACAGGCCAGTTTTGAAGTTCCAAACTTTGGGGAACCAAGAGACAAACTAATGACCATTTAGTAAGTAGAAACGTTTAAAATAATTCAGGCCAATGTCAATTACCATTGAAAAGGTTAATGCAACAAAATAACTAAAGGGACATTACACGCCTCGTTTACAAAATGCACATTTTTCTATGCGGACGCTTTTGTCCTTCCGTTACAAGTTCCTAATTATACATAACTAAAGAAAAATTCATTCAGAACGAGGGAGACTACGCAATCTATTTCCCAAAAGTTCAAGATAAATATTTTATTACAGATACAAGCATGTGCGTGCGCACACAAACATGTCTTCCACTGGCGGTCTCTCTGTCCCTCCCCTCTCTCTCTCGCTCACCCTTCTGTGTGTATGTGTATCTCTCTTTATTGATAACAATCAGCATGCCCCACTACATAGTAATATTACATGCATTACATTACATCTTTCAACGTTTGATTTTACAAATTGTACATATTTACATGTTAACTTTACATTACACCTTTTAGCAGTTGATTTTACAAATTATACATATTTACATATCTTTACAGGCTAATTGAATTTATGTATTTACAAAATGCTCTTAAATGGTGTTTTACAATACTCTCGTTGGTTACTGGCCACTTGCTTCCATTTAGAGTTACATCTTGTATTAGCTTGGCTCTTTGTTGACTTTTGTCTACACATTCGTATATTGAATGGTTTACGGTTTGTTGAAAGCTGTTACATGTGCATTGTGGATCGTCCACTATATGAAATCTGTGTAAATAGGCGTTGGTTTTCCGTGGCCGGAAACTATTGCTGTGAAAATTGGTGTTATAGGAAGCTTTCTCTTCAGTCTATCTTTTATTGATGGAGAGAGTAATTTGCTGAGAGCCCTTTTGTCCGTGGCATTCCACCTATTCTGCCAGACCTGTTGTCCTGTTTCTTCTATTTCAGTAATAATTACAAATTTAGGTATCATACTGTAGCTATTGGGCAGATCTCCATCTAGAGCAGCGGATTTGGCTAGTTTGTCTGCCAACTCATTTCCAGATATACCTACATGGGCTTTCACCCAACTGAAATGTATTCTCCATTGTTGTCTTTGTAAGGTGTTACATATATTAAGGGTTTTCTCTGCTATGGAGTTATGTTTATTGTTATTCCGCAGAATGGCTAGGGTTACTGTACTGTCTGAATATATCGCTACAGTCTTCTCTTCCTCCGGTGTGTTGTTGAAGTTTTGAAGTTCCTGTAGCGCTTTCAATATTGTCAGTTGTTCTGCCTGATTATTAGAACAACTTCCGTCCAGCTTGTATTTTAACTCTCGAATTGAAGTCCCTTGTTTGAATATTACAACTGCTGCACCCACTTGCTTTCCTATTTTGCTTCCATCCGTGTAGATTTTGAATATAGAGTCTTCATCATCAGCTTCTTTAACTTCAGGTACTTCTGCAGGGTGGTTCCAGTCGCTGGGGGGCAAGGGTGCGTCATAGTCTTGTTTACTATGCGTGAAGTTGTACAGTTTGACTTTCCCTTCAATTGTGATGTCAATGCGTTAGATGCCAGCAACGACGCAAGATGCGTCAAATGAAATTGTCCTGTATGCCTTCGCAATTTTTATGTTAAACAACCTTTGGATTCTCTGAATTTTTCTCAGGTTTTTCGGGTTGTGTAATGCAGATGCCCATACGGGTGCTCCATACGTCAGTATAGGTTCTATAGCTCCTCTGTGTATTGTCTCTAGTGCTTTGCTTCCAAGTCCCCAGGTTAGTTTTGCTGATTTAGATAAAATGTAAATTAGGCGTATAGCTTTATCATGCACTTGGTCAATATGATATTCAAACTTGAACTGTTTGTCGATATGAATTCCTATGTATTTCATGATGTCTACTTGTTCTATAATTTTGTTATTAAGATAGATGTTTATCTTCTCGTTTGCAGCTTGTTTCTTTCTTGATATCACTAATGTGTGTGTGTGTGTGTGTGTGTGTGTGTGTGTGTGTGTGTGTGTGTGTGTGTGTGTGTGTGTGGGTGGGTGGGTGGGTGTGTGAAGTTGTAACCCAAAAGTGAAAAGTACAAACATCCCATTTAAGTTCTTCGTGGTGAAAGAATTCCACTGGGATAGTTAAGGATGTTTCCCATTCCATGTTTCTTTAAATGGAATAACTTTGAAAAATTTACAGTTTAATAAAATTGGCTTTAAAAGAATTTTATCAATAATATTGCGTACTACGAATTGAAAATTATACTTATCAAGTCCAGAATGGGAATACGATGGCTGAGCATTTGAGATCTAATAAGTAATTTACATTTCGTGGTTTAGCCAATTACTTTTTTCAACACTTCAAATAACCCTAAAACGCAATAATAATTTAAAATTTCTACTATTCTCTTGGGTACTACGTTATTTCCTATTGGTATCGTAAGTATTGAATGCTAGAATCGTAAGAAGTAATGACCTATTTCACCCTTGTTACCATGGCAATTAACAAGTATATTGTGAATTAATTTTAGACATATATAAACATAATGCAGAAAATGGGATAATGTTATTGATGCAATATATATTTCTGTCATATATACACATATATAATAGAAATTAGTCAAAGATTGAAATAAAAGTCTCTTAGCCCTCTACTTTTTAAGATTTTAACGGAAAGTATAATTAAGGAGGTGAAAGAAATGCATGGATATATCTTCGATACAGCAGAAATAAATCTAGTTGCGTATGCAGATAATGTCGTTTTAATAAATAACGCAGAGGAAAATTTACAAAGGTTGTTACATCAGTTCTCTTTGAGTTGTGAAAAATATGGAATGCATATCAATCCATTAAGGACAAAGGTTTTAATAACAAATAAATGACCACTGAGAGGTAAACTGCAACTAAAGGACATGTAATACAACAGCATTTACCTATCTAGTATAAAAATAAACTGTAATTAATGGAGTTCTGAAAGAGGATTTCAGAAGAGAAAATCAATGTCTGCTGCGGTCTCAGATTGTTTTAGAAGATTAAATATCTGAGAACACACACACAAAAAAGCAAGTTCTATAAAACAGTTGCAAGACTAATAATGACTTATGCTGCATAAACCAGACCTGAAATCAGAAAAAAAAATCTAATGCGCAACGTAACCTTGTACGAAAAATACAAGAAAAAACCAGATGGGATTGAGTACCTAATGTAGCATTAAGAGACGCACTGAAACTACCTGAAACAGAGTGGGTAGAAAGGAGAAGGAATGTCCATGTGGACCAAATGGGACCTGAGAGATTAGTTCGTGAGGTCAGAAATGACCAGGAAGACCAAAACTGAGATGGAAGAATTGTTTTTCTGGTGAAACAGGCTGTTAGCCTAAATGTAAAAGAAGTTATTATAATGACAAATGAAAGCTTTATCTTGAAACTTCATGGAATATGTAGCATCTGAAGTCCTGTTCATTCTGGATGACCTCTGTATAACCGTAAGGGATAAAATTTTACTAAAAAGGAAAAGTATAAGCTTCGTTAAAGAACACATTTTTGTGTAGTTAACCAGAAATTTCTTGTTATTCCTTTGAATATTTGAATTCATGTTATATTATTTTCAACTGCGAATTAATCTTCTCTCTTCTCTTTGAATGGCAAAGAGAAGAAATTAGCTCTTCAAAGGTTTGACGTCGTTTAAACCTACTGTAACTGTAACTTGCATGCAGCTACAAGGTATTATGAAATAAATCTACTCCTGCAAATGTATAATCTCGATTAACATAAAGTAGGCAGAGGAATATGTGTTTGCAAGAATTGTTTGTACAAAGAACAGAAATAATGTATTTTCTTTAGTTATTTCGTTGTCATAAATAGGTCTAGGAAGTTGTATAAAAGGACATATAAAAGGACAAAGATTGGAAAAGGGACATAAAAATTAATTTTCAATTAGATATTTAATGAATAAGTTTGAAAGTACAGCTGATTCAGTAATCCGCAATGGACATTTCGAGAAAGAAATTGAAATAGATGTAATTAAATCATATTTGGCTTAACCTCCCTCGGGTTACAGAAATTCAAGATAGAAATATTATCTCAATTGGCGTTGCAGTATACCACAACAGTGATATCCAAATTCTTAGGCATAAAGGCTCATCTGTTTTCCAACAGCACGTTGTAAAGTGAAACAACGGATGTCATTGGTGCATACCTGAAACGAGTGAAATCTTATGGAGAAAAATAGCCGGAAGTTAGAGAGGGTTTACTAGCTTCTTTTCTGGTGTTAATGACTTAAATATTAGAACCCTCTCACCTATTACTTGCTGTAGACAGTCTTAGGAGTGCGTATTAAAATAAATTATAAATTACGATACACTCTATTAAACAAGAAAAATATAGCCAAACGGAGTTAAAGTTGCAAAAAACTGTTAAAACAAACAAAAATGCATAAAAAGGACCTTTGTATCAAATAATAGCTAAAATGTAAAAAGAAAAAAGAAAATTTCTAAAAACGGATTTCTAAATAAAAAATGCTAAAAATGCAGAAAAAAGGAAACATAAAATACTCCATCTTCAGGCCTATATTGACCAATAATTAACGCATATTTAGGTCACTCAGCAATTAGTGGCAATATTTGAATTAACAACAAATAAAACATTTTGGAAACAGTCACATTGTTACAGTGCTTAGAGGTAATCTCCTCCAACATGAACTTGCCTGCAAACAACAGGTAGCCGAGGATGTCATCCACAGCACTTGTCCTATATTCGAACAGACTGCTCTACTGCTGCTATACCGGTTATAAAGTGAACTCCTCTAAGGAGTAGTTTCATTTTCCCTTGCTAGTTCAATACAAGTCTACCAGCGATATTCTTCCAGCAGTACTCTAACAGCATCCACATGCACATCATCAATTGCTGACTGCGGTCTGCCAGCTCCACGTATTTTATGAACGTCTTCCCTTCCTCAAAGAAATGCACTTGCTCACCTAACCACGGTACGATATGGTAAAGTCTGTCTACCACAAGCTTCCAATAATTCTGTATGGCATTGTCGAGCATTGATACCTCTTTTATCCTCAATTTTAATGAAGCATCTCTGTTCGTATTTACCAAACATATTTAGAGCACTTAAGGGGACAGCCCACTATTAAACTCACTAAACGGTCTTATTAAATAAACTTATTGTCTTCAGACTCACAGCTAACAAACATTACATGTTCCAATTTTTCATTGTTATCAGCTTACATGATTCACCGCTGATAGCATCAAGTGCAGGCAGTGTTGCCACTAATTTTTGAATGACCCATGGATTATGTTGGGCTTCAACTTCAGACACTAGAGAACAAAAGGATTTTTCCTCAACTTCCTAGCCCTAGACACAAAACTAACCTACTTCGTGAAAAAAGTTATGCTTTGTTTGTTAAATGAAACTAAATCCATGCGCGTTATTTATATTAACTTCCAATTAGAAACGTTAATTCCGCAAATGACGTGAATAAGATTACGTGAAAAACCTGATGGATTTCAATACTATGTGTATTTTCTCATTATTATTTGATCATGAGTAATAATAAAATAATGGCCACAAATGAAGCTGACCTG
>CM060957.1:139958977-140103977 GCA_030765055.1 Mantis religiosa
GCCTACATTCAAATACCCATAAAATAAACAATAATAAAACATCAAATACAACAAGTTAACGTACTTTTTTCATGAACCTTTACCATATCCATTTTTTTAGTATTAATTAAAAATCAAATTAAAATTTCTTTTAAATTTTTCAACCAAAAATATTTAAATAATTCCTTTTAGAAACTCACTTCTCATTAAATAAATTAAACATTTAATTATATACCAATCTTAAAACTTATAAATTCATTTTCATACATATAAAACAAAAAGTAATTCGTTTTTATTTATTATAATTCATGTTTCGTCACTAACTGTACGCCAACTTACTAATATTTCGCTTTTATAGTCAAGACGATAAGAGACCATTGCAGCGCTAGTCACTGAAGGTCTATGTGCCTCAACGCTCTCTCGTGAGGTAAGAAGGTTTACATAGCGCACTAGTACATTAACTGTCCGTTTACAGTATTTAATTATTTATTTAAATGGAAATTAAAATTAGAAGGTTGAACAACATTTTTAAAGTTTCTTTTTATTGCAAATATGATTATTGTGTCTTCTCTTAATGACTAAGTAAATAATAAAAATCTGTGTCGCATTCTATGAATATACTGAAATAAAATATTACAGATATACACAAACACAACTGATACTTTTGAAAATATGTCGTGAGTATTAAATTTTCTGAAACTCTGGAATGAAATACTCACTATCAACCAAGGTAAGGAAAGAAATAAAGGTATACCTGATTCTTGTTTGCAATATATATAAAGAGAAATAAAAGAGAACCAATTAATTTTCTGTGCAAGGAACTTAATGTTTTTACCACGCTAGAAAACTGACAATTATCCTGAGGTAGCGCGTCAAAGAAAATAGCGCCCTGGTTATAAAGGACGTGCAGAGACAAATAATTTAAAAGTAAAATAAGTAAATAAACAGCGGAAGAAGCAGCTATGCATAAGGAAGGGGCTCTTTTGAAGTGTTTCATGAAAGCATTTTTCACGGTTTTATTCTCTCATTGTTTACACCCACAAGCAAAATAAAAGAATGCACTTACATCGTTATGAAACAAATGTTTGTTCGCCTGGGTGTTGCATTCATAAGCAGTGATGTGGTTAAACAGAATTCCTTTTCGTGACAACCTCCACTTAGAAGAAAGAAGTATTTTACAAAAAAAGAGTTCAACTGCACTTTTTACTGATGCCACTTGCGAATAAATGTCAATCATATCGAGAGAGATCACTTCGCCGTAACGTGTGGGACTTCTATTGTATAGGTCACGGGTGTGATTCCTCTGTAACTTTGGGTTTCTCATTGTTCTTGTTGGTTCATAGATCAATGGTAGGGTGGTTTTTCACCTAATCTAATGTCCGTTCATTTTGTTTCCTTCATCGTGTTTCAGCTATGCTTCTGTACCTTGTTTCACGTAAGCTTGCCCAGTATCGCTTAGCGGTCACGTGACCTAATAACCTCTCATTGGCTGCTGTTGTGGTAATGACTGTCGTGCGGTAAAAATTAGTTCGTTATTTAGCATGGTGATACATCATTATATGTTGGAAGAGAATTGTCAAATTTATATTTTCGTATTTGTTTGAATTAAATATATTACGCAACAGAGTTGATTTATCTGAAATGTATGTTAATTCTTAAACGAAGTAAAGAGGAGCTTCCTTTGCTCTTAAGCACATGGCACGATAGCACGTGATTTAGCGGTAGTGGTGACATTTGTTTATATGAGTTTTATCACTGACCTTGTTTTGAACTGGATTAGTCATATATCGCCATTCGAGAGTGCGAGAGCTAAATTATTTTATTGATCGATTATTACGCGTGTATTATATGTGTAATGGCAGAGTCTACCACCAGTTTTTCGCTGAAGTATCGCAAGGACAATTCTTTACAAACAGGTGAAAAAAGAATGCGGTGCATGTGTTTAATGCACTCACAGAGAAGATTCCATCTTTGTCAGCGAAAGAAGTCGAACAGCTGTGCTCTGAAGTTACAGGTGTGACTGTTAGATCCGTAGGAACATCGCGATGTGAAATTGAGAAAACAGGAAAACTTACCACTCCAGGCAAAAGCAGGAATAAACAAAAGTGCGTGCTCGGAGAAAATACGTGAAAAGTGTTGTGCGTCGTCATGTGTGTAGTTTTTCTTTAGAAACGAACTGCCTAACATAAGTAACATTTCGTTTGCTGTAAATGAGGATGCAGATTTACCAAATTTCAGCAGATTGCTTATACAGCTGGGATTTGTGAATGAAAAAAAAAGGCAAGAAAAATGTGCTAAAGACAGAGGCGATATTGCTGTGTGTTGAAGACGTTACTTAAGGACAACCACACTGCACCGAGATACAAATCACTAAATATACACGAAGAACACACGAAAAGTAAATTATGGTGTGACACGACTTTTAAGACTGAAAGACAAGCATTTTTGAAAGGTATGTGTGCTGGTTTAAAAAATCCTAGTGGAAAAGGCCAAAGGCCTTTCGTTGTAAACTCTTTCAGTTTCATTGCTCAGTCATTCTGTTTCAATTTGCTCAGTTCATTACAAACTTGTATTTTTGCATGCCTTCATACCCTTATTTGTATGATTTTATTTATCTTCCCGGCAATTATTACGACGTTGACTGCAGGTTTAAATGTAACGGGAAGGCACCGCCTATGGCCTATGGCGCAAAAGCATTAGCCAATTAGGGCGAGGGGGAAGGTAGTTGAACGCGGAGTGATACATTTCAGCGGGGCAAGGTTATATGAAACAGGGATTAGCTTTCGTTGTATATTGGGGTGCAGAACAGATGACGCGGAAACTTGCTCGGTGTGCGTGGACATTATACCGATATCTTGCTTACTTTAAGTGCCATGATGTAAACATAGCAGGGAAATGTATTGCTCCGCCTGCGACTGTGATTGGAGAGAATAGTAGGCGCTACTTTATCCAACTCTTGCCGAACATGCTCTCCAAGTTCCTCTTTTAAATACAACAGTGTTATTTAGCTTCAAAAAGAATTTTATTTGAATAAAAATATATCATTTGAAGTTATCTAGCTACATATATGAACAGTAGTAATATTCCTCATAAATAAATTAACAATAACACTTAAATCTTAAAGATATATAACCTCAAATTAAGCATATAGAAATTGCTTGCAGAAAATGAATATGAAGTTTTGGTAGATGAAATTAAATTTATTATTTAGATTGTGTAATAAATGACTTTGAGTAATGTTTAACTTCATTATAGTTTATTAGCATGAATTCCTGCAGGAATAGCTGCTACAACTCCAGAGTCTGCCTTAGTTTATTCTTCTACACTAATTACTCCCGGAGTATATTTGTTAAATATACTAATCATAATCTCCAAAATGTTAAAGTTAAATTTAACATTTTAATATAAAAATTAAATAAAATTAAACATCTTAAAAATAAGAATAAAATTTTAGCATCCTTTAATTAATTATTAACAAATTCTAAATTCACAAAATCCACTAAAAATTTTACAAGTATTCTCAAAAAGTTATGGTTTAATAACTGGTGAAACCAAAGCTTTGAAAAAAGAATAGAATTGAATTGATTTACATTTTGGATCAACTTCATCATTTTTTGTAAATAAAAAATGAACAGAATTAAGTGAAGTAAAACAAGAGTCCTCCGTCTGGATATTTTACTATGCGCATAAAATGTTATTATATAGCTAATGCTTAAAATCTCTTGGATAAATTGAAGGTTTATGAATGTATTTGCAGGAAAATCTGAGTACAGTGCTCTTTTACTTCTGCTGCGAGAAAAATACATAAAAACGTCTGAACAACGAAGCAAAGGCTCTTCTTACATGTAATAGTAATTAATTGCGGCACAACACGTTTTTTTCTGCTAATTAAATGAGCTCTGTATGCCTGTAATACGAACTACAAAGTTTCGGACGCTGGCAGAAATGCTGCATGAATACCTTTCGTGTATCTGTAATTTAAAGCAAACTTTACTGTACGTAACATACAGGATGAAAGAAGACCACTGGTGATAGAGGGTAGTAATAACAACAACAAAAGGGTTAAATTTATGTTCAATAAAACACATGTGTTTGATCATTTTGATCTACTAATATCTGAATGGCGTTTTCTCTAAGGAAAACGTAAAGAACATTTCTTATTTAACTTTCATTTAACTTACTCTACCAATATCTATTAATTTCCCTTACTTCTTAAACTGATTCTAACAAGATTCTATTTTGCGTAGGAAGAAAGAGTGGAGACGGAGTGAGAGAGGTGGAGACGAAATGAGAGGGTTGGACATCAGGTGTGATATTTGGAGATAATGCAGATGGCTCAGACGATGCGGCAGGGTTGGAGCGAAGTCGATGGTTGGAGACGAAGTGAGATGTGTTGGAGACGAATTCAGAGATTCGTAGACGACGTGAGAGGATTGGAGAGGATGTGGGCTCCTGAGACGTCGTAAGGGTTGGAGACAACGAGAGTGGGTTGAAACGATGTGGGCAATTTAGACACGTAAGAGGCTTTGAGCATATGTTGGCTCCTAAGACGTCGAGGGAGGGTTGCTGACAACGTCAGAGTGTTGAAAACGACGTGAGGCGGTTGCAGACAACGTGAGGATGTGGGGAAACAACGTGAGAGGGCTGGAGAAGTTTTGAAAGTATTGGAAACGACGTAAGCGTTTTGGACACGGCATGAGAAGGTTGGGGCACACGTTAGTTACGGAGACGTGGTGAGAGGCTTTGAGCATATGTTGGCTCCTAAGACGTCGAGGAAGGGTTGCTGACAACGTCAGAGTGTTGAAAACGACGTGAGGCGGTTGCAGACAACGTGAGGATGTGGGGAAACAACGTGAGAGGGCTGGAGAAGTTTTGAAAGTATTGGAAACGACGTAAGCGTTTTGGACACGGCATGAGAGGGTTGGGGCACACGTTAGTTACGGAGACGTGGTGAGAGGTTTTGAGGCAATGTGAGAGGTTTCAAGACAACGTGAGAGCGTTGAAGACGAATTGAGAGGTTTGGAGACATCGTCATAGGTTTGGAGAAGACCTGAGAATGTTGGAGACGGGACGACGTGAGAGGGTTGGAGACGAGACGAGGTGAGAGGGTTGGAGAAGAGACGAAGTGAGAAGGTTGGAGACGAGACGATGTGAGACGGTTGGAGAAGAGACCACGTGAGAGGGTTGGAGAGGAGACGAAGTGAGAAGGTTGGAGACCAGATGAAGTGAGATGGTTGGAGACGAGACGAAGTGAGTGTTGGAAGCAACATGAGAGGCTTGGATTTGAGACGAAAAGAGAAAGTTTTAGGCAACGGAGAGGGTTGGAGACGAGACAAAGTGAAAGGGTTGTAGGCAACGTGATGGATTTGGAGACGAGACCACGTGAGAAGGTTAAACGAGACTACATAAGAGGGTGGGAGACGAGACTAAGCGAGAGTGTTAGAGATGAGACAAAGTAGGAGGAATGGAGGCAACGTGAGAGGTTTGAACAAGAGACAAAGTGAGAGGGGAGACGGGACGGCTTGAGGGATTGGAGACGACGTGAGATGGTTGGAGACAACGTGAAAGGGTTGGACACGAGACGACGTGAGAGGATTGGAGGCAACTTAAGAGGTTCGTACATATGAGGACGTGAAAGTGTTTGAGGCGAGACGACGTGAAAGAAGTAAAGAAAGGACGACGTGAGAAGTTTGGAGACGAGACAACGTGAGAGGGTTGGAGAAGGGACGAAGTGAGAGGATTGTAGGCAACGTGAGAGGGTTGAACACGAGACGACGTGACAGGGTTGGAGACATAACGAGGTGAGAGGGTTGGAGACGTTATGACGTGAGAGGGTTGTGCATGAGAGCACGTGCGAGAATTGGAGATAAGTTGACGTGAGAGGGTTGGGCATGAGAGCACGTGCGAGAATTGGAGATAAGTTGACGTGAGAGGGTTGTGCATGAGAGCACGTGCGAGAATTGGAGATAAGTTGACGTGAGAGGGTTGGGCATGAGAGCACGTGAGAAGGTTGGAGAATAGACGTGAGAGAGTTGGAGACGAGACGAAGTGAGAGGGTTAGATGCAACGTGATACGGTTGTAGAAGGGACGACGTGAGGGGATGTAGAAGAGTCGAAGTGGGAGGGTTGGGGGACAGGAGAATGAATGGGTGACGGAGCGACATGAGAGGGTTCGAAACGAGACGAATTGAGAGGGTTGGAGACGATAAGACGTGACAGGGTTGGAGACGAGACCCCCTGAGAGGCTTGGAGAGGAGACCACGTGAGAGGGTTGGAGGCGAGGCCACGTGAGGCCACGTGAGTGTTGGAGACGAGACCACGTGAGAGGGTTGGAGGTGATACGACCTGAGAATGTTGGAGCCGAGAACATGTGAGACGAGGAGACGATACCACGTGAGGGGTTGGAAGGGATACCACGTGAGTGTTGGAGACGGGACCACGTGAGAGGGTTGAGGTCATACAACGTGAGAATGTTGGAGCCGTGAACATGTGAGACGAGGAGACAAGACCACGTGAGGGGTTGGAGGAGAGACCACGTGAGAGTGTTGGGGACGGGACCACACAAGAAGTTCGGGAGACGTTGGGCGAGAGTTAAAGACAATTTGGGCTCCTGAGATCTCGTGAAAGCGATGGAGACGAGCGAGGGTGAACGACAACGTGAGAGGTTTGGAGAAGATGTGAGGGGGTTGCAGACGATTTGGGATCCAGTGATGAGGTGAGATGGTTAGAATAAAATTGAGAGGTTTGGGGAGGACGTGAGAGCGTTGGAGACGTCACGATAGGTTTGGAGACGACGTGAGAAGGTTCGAGACGACGTGAAAAGTTTAAAGATGATTTCGGCACCTGAGACGTGGTGAAGGCGTTGGGGACAACGTGAGAGGGTTTTAGATGACGTGAGAGTGTTGGTGGTTATTCGGGCTCTTGAGACGACGGGAGAGTATTGCAGATTACGAGAGAGGGTTAGTGAAAAATTTAAGAGTTTTGGAGACGAAGTGTGAGGGTTAGAGTCGATGTGAGAGGGTTTGGGGACGATTTCGGAGGGTTTGAGAAGATTTCGGCTACTGAAGCGACATGAGAAGGTTGGGGACGAAGTGAGAGTGTTGGAGACGAAGTGAGAGCGTTGGAGACTATGTGGCCTGCTGAGACGACGTGATAGCGTTGCTGACGAAATGAGAGGGTTGGTTGATGAAATGATAGGGTTGGAGAGGATGCGAGAGGTTTTCAGGCAACGTGAGAGTTTTGGAGTCGATGTGAGAATTTTGGAGTGCATGTGAGGGGAGTTGAGATTCTGTGAGGATTTGAGATGGTCTGAGAGAGTCGGAGAAGTAGTGAGAGGGTTGGGGACAGAATGAAAGATTTGGAGATGACATACGATTGTTGTAGACGATGTTAGAAGGTTCGAGAAGAAATGAGTGTTGGAGATGATGTGTGGGTTTTGGAGTCGATGTGAGAAGGTTGGAGTCAATGTAAGAGAGTTGGAGACGTGAGAAGTTTCGAGAGGATGCTGAGGCGACGTGAGAGATTTGGAGACGAATTGAGAGTGTTGGAGATGAAGTGATGGGGTTGGAGACAATGTGGGCTGCTGAGATGACGTAAGAGGGTTGGTGACAAAATGATAGGGTTGGTAAACATATTAGAGCTTTGGAGATGAGTGAAAGAGTTTGAGCGAATGTAAGTGAGCTGGAGTCGGTGTGAAAGTGTTGGAGTGAATGAGAGAGGGTGTGCGATAATATGAGGATTTGAGATGACGTGAGAAGGTTGGCTTTGAAATATAGAGTCAGACTAGAAAATTCAATGCCATAGCTGGGATTTGAACCACGGACCTTCCGGTCTCCGTCCGGCTAATCTTAACCATTGAGCTGGCGTGCTAACATGCCAGCATGACATTAAATTCTCCAACTGACTCCTGTTCTCTGGGTAACCACTAGGTGTTCTCATAAACACACGAGACTACTACCTTAATGGCGACTTAGTAGGCTGTAAGTACCTTCAAATCCCGGGTTTGGCATTGAATTTTTCAGTCTGACTCTGTCGTTTCATATTTCGTCCTACTCACGGCTAGTGTAAAGAACAATAAATTTCCTAATGGTGGTCCGAACTTTGAAGCCCGGGTCTTAAAATACTTTTGTCTCTTGTATTTCTGAGGACTCCCAATGGTTTACAGGGAGAAACAAGAGCCATTTGGAGAATTTAATGTCATGCTGGTACATTGGCCATGGTTGCTCAATGGTTAAGTTCACCCAGACGAAGACCGGGAGATCCGTGGTTTAGATCCCGGCTATGCCATTGAATTTTTAAATCGGACTCTTTCTTTCCTTATTTCGTCCTACACACGGCTAGTGAGAAATAACAATTAATTTCTGTTTTACTTCATACATGTTACCATTCACAGAAATTACTTACACTGCGTAATTGGTTTCATGGAGAAAAATGGATGCAGGAGAACCAAGTAATAGTGAAAAAGCATCAGCTTATTGGCGACTTGGAGAATTCATGTTCTTTATGATGAAAACAAACGAAATCCAGCTAAAAAAATCTTCGATAGCGGTCTCACTCATTTTAAGACTTCCAATAGTACATCATGGCTATTGATATGCTAAATTGTCATTCTTTTTTTTTTTAAACAAACTTATGAAGTATTTATCTGTGGTTATGAAAACAGCTATGAAAATGGGAAACTTAATCCTACACTTTCTGATTACGTTAGATCACTACCATATTATAAATACTCTTTGATGTTTATGCGCATCTCATTTGTTTTAGAAATTGACTGTATGCACATGCATACACTTCAGTTTTAAATTTGCAGCACAATGTACAAAATAGGTTAAGTTTATCTCAAAAGAACACCTATGGAACACCAAATCTCCTGTATTCTTAAAAAACTACACAAAAAATGTAAATGATACGTACAGGTAAGAGTAATATATACAAGTGAAAAATATAATTTCTAGTTCATAAGCATCATTTAATCAATTCATTGTGTAATATATTCTTGTATCGTTCCCAGGATGCCACAGAATGTGTTTCCATCAGAACATTTCATAGAAAGCATCTGAAAGACTGCATCGCCCAAGGTTTTCGAAAATGTTGTAAATCAGTATTTCAGAACCCAAAATGCCAAGAACCAGACCACTTAAGGTATGAATAACTTTGAGATATTACATTAAAATATTACATATGAATATCCATAAGATAATATTTAAATACTAATTGTATTAATAAGCTTTCTAGATGTGGCATTATTATATGCTAGCCTTTTAAACCATGACAGTTAATTCAAAACACGACTTTTAGTTAGTTTATGGTTATTTTGGTAAATCTTGATGAGTTCAAACAAAGATTTGTGCAATTATCAAATCTTGAAGTTTCTTTTGAAGTTTTTCGTATACAGAACAAAACATAAGAGGTAACAATATAAAAGAAAGAACATAGAGTAACACAGAAGAAAAGTTCCGGATAGCTAACCTCCAATCTTTGGAGCTTACTAGCCACAGATTACTTGCCCCCTAAAACAACAGCCTCTTGAAAACGCTTTGGACGGTTCTTCCCGATCGAGTCTTGTTTAGTTTGCAGGACCAGGCTGTCATTTATAGGAGTGTATCGCTGTTGAGAGGACCCATTAGATGTTGTGTCAGTGGGAACATTCATAGCAGGTGTTGAACGGGGGAACATAACAAAAATGCAGGCTTTAATCTATCCACTGGTACTGTTTGTGGTCCTCGTGGAGTACTGAGTTTGAAATGCTTCTCAAAACGTTGCATCACCAGAAAAGGTCCATCATATATTGGTTGTGATGATTTTCTTACAGCATAGTGCCTCACGAAAACATGAATACTAGATGTTAACTCCTTTTACTGAAAAGGCTTGCATGAAGAATGGTGTTCTGATTTAACATGTTTAATATTCCTCACATGCTCGCGCAGTTTGTATATGAAGGTTTGCGTATCAGGTGGGATTTTCATTAAAGAAATCTTCAGGAAATCTAATTGGTTCGTCATATGTAAGTTCTGCAGCTTTTACCTGATGTTCTGGTATTATGTATGAACGAAGGCCTAGAGGTACAATTGGTAACTTCTTGACACAGTCGTCCGACATATGAGATTAGAGCGCAGTCTTTAAGTGCGGTGCCACATTTCGGCTTTTCCATTTGATGCAGTATGGTATGCTGTCGTCCTATTGTGGTTGATACCAAGTGTTTTGGCAAGCGAATTAAAGACACTAGACTGAAATTGTCCGCCACGGTCTATTGTGACTCATTTTGGAATTCAAGAGCTTCTGTCAGCAGCGGTAGCGAAGGAACTTACTAGCCACGAGTTATATGAGTTGTATCCAAGACAGACCAATATCTGCACATTGAACTTTTTTAAATGACTGCCATTCTATATTACGCGCAAAAGGCCAGTTTTTCTTTCATTTTGGTAGACTCCTATTTATTAACTTGAAGTTATTTTATATACCGTAAATCTATGACTCGAGACTACCGGCTTTACTTCCCTTCCGAAGGAAGACATGCTAAGGTCTTTTTATGCCCGAAGCTATCTATCGCCCTCCGCTGGGTTTGAAACCGTGATCTCGGAAACCAGAGGCTAGACCACGAGAACAACTCCAACTGAATGTGCTGCAATATCTACGGGCAACGAAGTCAGAAGTTCAGGAAAGTCACGTTCCTGAGTGAATGGGAAGGACTGATACAATTATTGACTGGTAGGATCAATACATTTACAAAGAACTGAAAGGAATATACAGGTATAAGTAACTATATTAAATAATTCCCATACGTTAAAATTATTGCATCCTGTAACAAGCAAAAGATTTACAATTTATCAGGAAGAAATGATTTGCTACCCATGTGTGGTTAAGCAAAATAAATTGGTCTGGTCAGTGTTTGAAACGGTTGTTTTAATTTTGGCTTCAGGGATAAATATTATTTACAGATTTTGTTATGTTTTTGTGTCATATTAGTATTATGATAAAAATTTTGAAATTTTCAGAAATGTTAAAACTTTTATATTGTGAATGTGGAAATCATTGAATGAAAGAGACCCGAAGTTATATAGTAGGCTGTGAATGTTTGAATATGTGTGGTGGCGGTTGTTGCTATGACGACAAAAATCAGTAATCTTCCTTCTGGAATGAGAGGTGGAGAAGAAAATATATAGTGGCGGGTGGATGCAGAGAAAGTTTGTTTAAAAGAAAATATATCGTGAGATTAATATATCCCAAGTGTTAAAAAATAAAGTGTTAATTTCGTAAAAGAACTTGTACTGTTATTTAGGCAAATTAATGTTAAAATATTCCTAGACCTAGAGAGACGATTATTCATGCGCCGGCTAGGAAACTGAAACCTGAATCGATATAAGTTCATATCTTCTAGATGTTAAAACTTAACCATAATTCAAATCAATATAAAGAAACATAAAGAACCGAAATTAAAGAGTTAAAAAAATTAATTCCTTTCGAACTTTCGACCCGTAAAACATTCAACACGCAACTTAGAAAAACTCCATTATAAACAGTTCCTACAAAGAAACATCTTCCAAATGGCTCTCCAAAGTGTAATTTAATAAATTTATCTTCCAAGTGACGTAACAAGATGTCGCTGAATAAAATACATCATTATTCTCCTACATGTTAGAAACACTTCCAGCTGGAAACCAATTCGATACCAGAACTGAGCTTGAAGTTAACAAGTCACAGATGAATGATTGTGTTTTAGAAGTGAATGAAGTTTGAGACTTGGCCACATGTAAATAGAAACTTCAGTGGGGTAGTAATTAGTAGAGTCGAGCTTATGTTGATGAAAGTACGCGCTGTTTTAAATTACCGTCTTTTCTTCCGAGTTTCCTGGGGTCGTCGATTATTGGGAGTCCATAGTGCCTAAAGACCGCGAATGATATACAGTTGGCAAGAGTTCCCGAGTTTGAATCTCGGTCAGGGTGAGTTACCTGGATAACTTAATTGATGGAAATCATTTCTTCACACTAGCCGTATATAGGCTACGGTCTTTGATAGATTCAACATGAAAAATTCAAATCCCGTGGTTCAAATCGCGGCCGTGGCATTGAATTTTTCATGTTGAATCTATCTACCTGGATAAGGTTTTTCCTGGAGGTTTTCCTTATCCTAAAATACGAATGTCGGGTAACTCTAACCTCCATGAACCCTGGACACATTTGAGCATCATTTCACCCCTTCCAGTAATTGTCCGATATGACTTAACGTTTGATGACGTAAATTACACACACACACCCAACCTCATTAATTCCTCGAAAAACATTGTTGTCACCTCTCTATGTAAAATTAGGTTTAATAAAATAACTTGTGAAAACTGAATAAGACAGTGAGTGCTTTCAATATATTTGTGTTACATTACATTATTCTCTGAAAAAATTAAAGCTGATGTATTCATTGACCCACAAATTCGATAACTGATGATGGACATTCAGCTCGAGAATACTATGAGTCGAGAAGTGAAGGATGCCTGGAATACTTCCAAAAAGTTGATTTTAATTTCCCGAAATAAAAAAGACCCAAACAATATTAACATATGCTATAAAATTTCAAACATATTTTCTTTATTCCCATCTAAATTATTTCTCTAACATTTTAGGAGATTTTTGTGAGGAACAGGGTGAGATATTTCACAAGAATATAAAAAATATGGAATTTAGGTATTAAGAGAAATGGAGTGTTCACGTGATGGCGGAAAGGGACCAATCTGAACAAAATGCGAGGATGTCAAAGAGAAGAAAGTTAAGTAAACTATTTTCAATTCCATAATGCAACCAATTACTGGATTAGGCAACTTGTGAATTAATAATAGGATTGTACACCATTGAGAAACGGCAATTGTGGATGGATAACTTTCTATTCAGACCATTGGCTATTAGACAGTCCTATTTAATGCCAAAAATTAACATTAAGCAAAGTCTTATAATACCATAACCGCTCTGCTCTGACTCTTGCCATTACGTGTACCCATGTTTCTAACATGGTTTGTGGTTCAGGCTACTGACATGTTACCACAATCTTTGGTGTAATGAAACATGAATGTGTCAGAAAGCAAACTGCAATTTGTTCTGCTGAATCACTTCTAAAGAGGCTAAAGCATTCATAATGTTCATCTGGAAGATGCATTTAACTAATACCAAATGTTAATATTGGCACTGTTTTAAATGTAATAATCAAATTATGCTTTTATCATGTCTCCTAACTTTTATTTTTACCTGTAACAGCACTGCATAACAATGGAAGTGCTATGGATGTTGGTTGGGGTCAAAAATATATTTTCACCTCTGATAATTTTGACTATTAAAGTGATTGAAATATAGGAATGATTAAATTTTGCTTCTCATTAATTGTTGCAAGTAGTTACATAATGCATAAAGTCTAGAACAATAGAAGAATTAACTACATGCATGTTTATATAGTGCGACTGTATCAGCATTTTAAAGGTCAAATCAAATAAAGAGTGACACAATCTAGTACATTCACAGACTAGTATATACTGAATATAGTCTTCTCAATATTCATTTTCACAAATGCTTCGCCACATTTAAGCATATCTGGAGAAATTGTACTTTTCCAGAAGTCATACATTACCCTTAATTTTGTAATATTGGTCGCTCTCTCATGACTGTGTTGTTCATGGCTTTTCCTCCAGGCCATGTTGGAATTTGACACAACAAATCTGTTTAAGATTACCTATAACTAGGGATCCCAGATTTTGAAATGAAAAAACCGGGACACTTTGACATAATGCTATCGGAAAACCGAAAGACGTGTTGCATATGCAAATAGGGTAAATAATGAATTAATACAGATATTAGGACAGTACTATTAGCTTAACTTTATTGTATTGAACACGATCCATGATCAGATTGCCCTCCATAACTAACGCTAAGCACACTGTGGCAGAAATTACACTCCACTTCGGCTAAAGATCCAGTACTATCAATACTCCTCTCCTTAAAAGACGGAACTTGCTCTTTAAGAGAATCACTATTTCGCACAGGCATGTTTATTTACTTCACAGTTACAGTAGAAACAAATTAAAACGAATAACAACTTCGGTATTCACGTGTTCGCCTTAGTAGCACGCAGGTAAATGAGATACAGGCCAATTCGCGTCGTCTGTAGAAACTAGAACGCAACTTCCGCCGATAGTAAACATACGCTTCGGTACCAACCTAACAATAAAATAGCGATATTCTTTTGATATTTACCTGATTATGTAAAAACAAAAGATATTTCTCCATGCCAAGGAAAGCAAGTGCAATAAAATTAGAGATATTTCGTGTGTTTCAGATGCAAAAATATTCAGTACTAATAAACCTCTAAAATACCGAGGCATTTTGCTTCCCGAGTAAAGCTTTCCAGTACACCGAGACAACTGAACAAAGAAGGCTGAAATCCGGGACTATCCCGGTAATACAGGAACGTCTGGAATCCCTACCTAAAGTAAAAAAAAAAAAAAAATTTGAAATACAGAACCGCGTTATCTTTCTTCGCTGTTATTACAAAAACAGCTATTTTAAAAATCAAGTCTTAAGTTCGATGATATAATACTCATGATAAGTTTGTAAGCATTTTAACTCTATAAGCTCAAAGGTACAACTTATTTCAAATAGTTCAGTTATTAGTACAGGTCAGATTTCTAGGCGCAGTGAAATGGAGAAATAAGAAAACACATAGCCACGAAAAATTAAACAAATAAGCACTGAAATATAGGCAAATGAAAGATAAAAATTTAATCATAAACATATTGTTTCGTAGAACTCTTGCCTTACGTAAGCTTGTTACGGTACACGAGGGAGGTTGCCTCAGGATTTTCTTAGTGAAGCTCTTGTGTTTGTCAATGAAGAACATTTTTACACATGAAAAGGGCCTTTTAAGGTCGCATGACTTTACTGGAACATATGGAAAGCATCACGTTCTTCTTGAACGAATTCCTCTTCGATATTCATATCTGTACTAGAAAGCTTTTTAGAAACTGTACACATCGCTTCGTAACCATGAGTTTTCGTTAATAATAATAATAATAATAATAATAATAATAATAATAATAATAATAATAATAATAATAATAATAATAATAATAATAATAATAATAATAATAATAATAATAATAATAATAATAATAATAATAATAATAATAATAATAATAATAATAATAATAATAATAATAATAATAATAATAATAATAATAATAATAATAATAATAATAATAATAATAATAATAATAATAATAATAATAATAATAATAATAATAATAATAATAACAATAACAATAACAATAACAATAACAATAACAATAACAATAACAATAACAATAACAATAACAATAACAATAACAATAACAATAACAATAACAATAACAATAACAATAACAATAACAATAACAATAACAATAACAATAACAATAACAATAACAATAACAATAACAATAACAATAACAATAACAATAACAATAACAATAACAATAACAATAACAATAACAATAACAATAACAATAACAATAACAATAACAATAACAATAACAATAACAATAACAATAACAATAACAATAACAATAACAATAACAATAACAATAACAATAACAATAACAATAACAATAACAATAACAATAACAATAACAATAACAATAACAATAACAATAACAATAACAATAACAATAACAATAATAATAATAATAATAATAATAATAATAATAATAATAATAATAATAATAATAATAATAATAATAATAATAATAATAATAATAATAATAATAATAATAATAATAATAATAATAATAATAATAATAATAATAATAATAATAATAATAATAATAATAATAATAATAATAATAATAATAATAATAATAATAATAATAATAATAATAATAATAATAATAATAATAATAATAATAATAATAATAATAATAATAATAATAATAATAATAATAATAATAATAATAATAATAATAATAATAATAATAATAATAATAATAATAATAATAATAATAATAATAATAATAATAATAATAATAATAATAATAATAATAATAATAATAATAATAATAATAATAATAATAATAATAATAATAATAATAATAATAATAATAATAATAATAATAATAATAATAATAATAATAATAATAATAATAATAATAATAATAATAATAATAATAATAATAATAATAATAATAATAATAATAATAATAATAATAATAATAATAATAATATAAAATACGCTAGAAAAGGTTTGTTTTGTTACATACTGCATTGTTATATGTTTGTCTTTGATGAGCTAATTTAACGATCATATTCTATTTTTGCTCTCTGAGTAATAGAATCAACCCCAAAAGAGTGAAAGTAGTTTTCTGCTAGTATTCTGTAACAAAGTTTTATAAAAGTGGACTATCTGGCATTTAAATGTCTAAAGTGGGGTTTAAAAATAAGAACACTGATTGTTTTGAAGTTTATTTCATTAAATATGTGCATCTATTTAATTTTAGTTCCATTACACAGTTCTTCCAACATTGTATTTTGTATTGAAACTAGAGGCACTGTATGCCCACGACAAGAAGGCTAGAGGGGAATGAATGGCAGAGGAGCTTGAACTGTTTATCTAAATTGGTAGCGGATCTGTTTGCTGAGAAATGAATGTATGAAACAACATAGAAGTTAACATGCCACCAGATCTAATGCTTGTTGCAGTAAATACTGCGATAGGAATTGTGAATGGGTGAGTTATGTAACAAAACTTGTGGAAACAGAAAATGAAGCTAGTTACAGTGGAATAATAAATATTATACAAATAAAAATATTTAGTAATTATTTTCCAGTTAACTTAAGAAGTTGATGACAATACTTCTATCTTCTCTAATCGAAATTAATTTCGATACTTGAAGGAGGCTAAACGATATACAAAGTTTGTGTTAACTGTTCTCGAATTATGCTGTTTACAGAGAGACGCGCACACAAGCGTATCCCACGCACATGCGCAGATTTCCCCATACATTGGTTTCGTCTCTGTTATACTTCGGGAGTCCCAGAATCAAATTTTGGGGTAATCACCTTTACTGTAAGTACGTAAGAGAACAAATAAAGAACACGTGAGATGAAATCTCCTAAGAAAGCAGGTGGCTGCAGGTGGGAGTGTGAAGGAAAATTACCCAAGGTAACAAAGAGTTCCACACAAGAAGCCGGTTAACCGCTGAACAGTGTGTAATTGTATTTTGCAAAATTCTCACTAGGCTGAACTGGTGGGGGAGAGGATGCCTTCAAGCACATTAATATAGTTCTTATAGCTTCGTCTTCCACATATACACTTGTATCACACAACAGCCTCCAAGGTGAGTGATATTTTGGTATAGCATATATTTTATATTGAAATCCCGCTTATATCTGCACTCACATGTTTTTCTCTATTGACTCTTCTAAAAAAATTCTTACCAACACGTGCACTTCTATCTACTTCAAATCAATCAGGACAGGCCTTTGTAAAGAGTGTGTTATCACAAATTTCCTTTTAGGTATTTTCAGCGATAGTCAGATGTTTTAAAAACTGGTTGCTATGTGCTGGATTTGAAATTCTATTGTATTTGTACGACTAGCAGGAAAGATGAACAGTGGCTTCCTTTTTATGAAAGTATAAATAACAATAACAAGAAATAACTCAGAGATTATTAAATCCATAAGTAATGAATCACACGCATAAACTGTGTGCTTTAACGAAGTGTTCATTTTTGTACACTAAGATTACAGTTTACCATTTTAATAGAGTGGTCCAAGAAGATCACTCCAGAGATTATCCTCAGAAAATTTAAAAGTTATGATTCATTTGTCTTGAAATTATCTTAAATTTATAGCAATTTCTACATAAAATATAATTATTTGTCACAAACTTCACTTATATTTCAAGAAATTGATGCAAATTTCCACAGAATTCAATTCAGACTAGTTTCGTAAACGTTGTTTACATCTTTAGTCACTTCCTTCGTTGTCATCGTTACAGTCACTAGATGTCGTAACATTTGTTTATGTATTACCAAGCTGTGAAAACGAAACAAATATAAAACTGTATTTCAAAATTCATTACCTAATTTTAAATAAATATTTTCCCCAAATCATTAAAACTATCGAACCTTTCCATTGCTTTAATGATTTAACTTCAGGATTTATTTCGTGATTAAGTGACCAAAAATATCTGCCATGGCTATTTATCAGTCTGTTTATACCTAATTTTTCCAAAATGTTCTTTCATTCTGGTTTCTAAATTACGTTTGGTCCTTCCAGTGCAAACCTGGTTGCAATCTAAGCAATTAAATTGATAAATGACAGATTTTTTATTATTCGAATTTCTAGCTATTTTAGAAAACTGTAGCAAAAGTTTTATATTATATTTATTTTGATAAACCAAAATTATACCAAAATTAAAAAATGTATGTTTATTAGACTTAGGATGGTGAGCAAATTTTAAGCTATTTTGTTATCTGAAGATGTTTATTTGCGGAACTAATCTTTTGAATTCTTTGGACATTTTATGGATTTTTTTAATAGTTGTGACAAATAATTGTATTATATATAGTAACAACTGCTACTTTTAGATTATGTATTGCGTACTTGCAGCAACTAAACGAAGTTCAATACTCCACCCAAAAAAGTTCAGGAAAGATTTTCCTGCTCAAGCATACTTTGATATACCCAGAATAAAAAATAGAAAAACCTTTGTTGTGTATGTGTTTGTCTGTGAATAACATAATTTATAACGGAAGGTCCGTCAAATAAACATGAAATTTAAGTTCAGCATCTACCAAGGCTAATTTGTTTTAATGTAACAAATTTTTGGCCAAACAGTATACTCTTTAAAGTTTCTGGGAATAATCTATGAAGTGAACGTTATATACGTACATGGACTTGTAACTTATAGCAGCTTTTTTATGTGAATGATGTTCTATTTTGTAACCATGTGTTACCTCGTAATACATCTCAGTGTAAGCGACAAGTCGCTGTTTATATATCAAGGACATGATTGCGGGAGTAGTGTTAATTGAGCTGAAGTTAGGTTCATAATATTGATTAATGACTTATTTCAAATGATGAAATTAATTCCAACAATTTATAGTAAATAAATACTCATATTTTAACTATTGTGTTTGCTGGCCACTCGCTAGGATATTTTGCCTCGAACGAAAATTTTAACTAACATGCGTCAGCGTATTTATTTATGATATCCTTGAGAAAAGTGATGAAAAAATTGCGTAATTATCTGCTCTTTGTTAGGTCGCTGTGGTGCAGATTAACCGGTTTGTTGGTACGTGTTCTCCGGGAGTTATACGAAACTAAGCTCATTTTCTGACGACACAAAAACAACTCACCGAGCATATAATCAACAGTTTATATAATATCGATTATATGACTAAGCAAGCATTAAAATCAAAATAATTTGTACTTATAAGAAAATACAATGCACTAGTAAGCATTTTAAAACACTAAATTCTCATAGTCGCTTAATCATGCAACGAAATATTTAATGGGCCGCAGAAGAAGCTATTCTCAATGAACTTTTTCTACCGCGTTATATATAATAGAAAAGTTATTGCATTCCATATAAAAATGTTACACATAGATTTTACTGGAAATGTGCGTTACAGTTGCCCTGAATCCCCTAAACACCTCTGTGTGTGTAAACGAGCAGAAAAAAGAAAATTATTTTAAATACCTGGCTCTGAACAACTTTTAATAAGTATATGTCTTGTTCTATATCATGATTATCTTCTTATTAAAACCGGTACTCTTTCTTCGTCCATTCTATTCATATATTCTTTCCAGTTCTGTATATTTTCTTCTAGTTTGTCCTGTAATGTATATATGCCTGGTTCCTCTCGAAGAGTTTCATTTCTTATTAAATCCCGTCTAGAGCAGCTACAAAATAAGAATGAACATGGGTTGAGGCAATACGGTTATCCTATCATCTTGGTGTTGCCAGCTTCACGGAAAGCGGGCGACAGAGATGAAAGATATATCTGTTTTTGTCTCAACCTAGCAAGTATCATACAGATACTGACAGAGATGTTCGCTTAATATTTCAGCATGTGTCTGAGAACACACACAATGATCATAGCACAATGTGAACCTTAAAACCATGAACTGGAGAACAGTTCGCTTATATAGCTATCGTTCATATGCACACAAAACAGAATGATTCATATTAAATGCGTTCTACGAAATAAAGTGTTTGCTACAGTGAAATAAAATAGTGGCACTTCAACGAAATGTGAATATAGTTTCTATTTTAAATACTGAAGATATGAATGTGTATTTATGAAGCATTTTTACACAATCAATATCACGTACTAATGTTACGCATTGTGAGCAGAAACTTTAGTCTTCCATCAACAATATTACTTCTTTCTAGCAGAAATTTGCAACCATTATTGGTTCTATATTTGAACCCAAGATATTTCAGAGTATTATGCATAGAAGATACAGAATCCGTATATTCTATTTTCCCCCTCATTAAATTGGTCAGCGGTTTGGCAGTTGGATATTCACAAATTTTTCTACGTAAAACACACTTTTGAAAATTATCTAAGTTAGCTGCCTGATGTTTCCGTGGAGATCTAAATACAGAAACATTTCCTAATTTGGTAAACTATTTGCCTTCTTTAACAATGTTCGTCACAGAATGAGCACTCACGTGACAAGCAAGTAACATTAATTTTCGACTCTCAGGGCACTTTGTACCCTCGAAAATATCTTTACTTGAAATTTGTTTGAAAAGGGGATACTTATTAAACAAATATTTGTAGTCTATTTATGTAAAATCTTATGAGCTGTTTCACAGTTACTACTAGGCGCACCAGTACTAGGCTTGCTAAGCGATATATTTACTAACTTTAAAAAGCACGTGTGCGCTCTTAAAAGATCACCACTTTACTGAATGTAAGATACAAGATGTGACTGCAGCACAGCATTGGTGTGCTTTTCTACACTGACAGTTATTAATTCTTTTCTTTTTATTCAAGCGCCTTATCATTCTATATCTCCGACACCAGATGTGCTACAAACATGGGGTTTAGACAGAAATCCTCAGAAAAAATAGCTCTGTAACATGGGGAAAACAAAATAATTCTTTAATCGGTATCTTTAGAGCGCGCAAAGAAATTAGCCATATGCCTCGGCAAAGTAATGCAGTATGCGTGCTTAACTGTACAACGTTACATGTAGCGCACCGGGTAGTAGCGATAGAACAGCCACGCCCAGCCCCACCTTATGTTCATTTCTATTTCGTAGCTACCTTAGTATATTGTTTAACTCTTCTTAAGAACCCCATTTCTAATGACTGTATCTTACTTTTATCTCTTTCTTTTAATATCCAGAACTCACTTCCATAGGAACTTCCAAAAATGGTATGCTACCCCGATTTACCTATTTTTTCTTTGTTTCAGATGTTCCTAAAATGCTCTTTAAGCCTAATCTAATGTTCAAATTCCTTTTAGTTATTTCAAATGAAAATGTTCTCACAGTCTTTGCAGTTTATCCGGTGCACACGTGACTTTTGGTTGTGGGTATCTTCTTCATATTATATGATTTCAGAAGATAATGTACTCTGAATTTGTTCTGTGAGGCCAAAGTAACGTGTTCTTTGAATACATTTTGGTAAAGGTATGTAGCTCTGGGATGTTATGTAAATTTTCTGTATGAAGTTTTATTTCTGATTTCTGAAAGATTAGCTAATTAAGTTAATTGATGGAAATTGGTCATTTCTTCACACTAGCCGTATTTAGGCTAAGGATTTGGATAGATAGAGTCAACACGAAAAATTCAATTCCATGGCCGGGATCAAATGGTTCAAATATCAAAATATCCGTGGTTCAAATCCCGGCCATGGCAATGAATTTTTCATGTTGACTCTATCAAATACCTTAGCCTATATACGGCTAGTGTGAACAAATGATTAATTTTCATCAATTAACTTAAATAATAAGAGCTTAATGATGAAGCCTGGGAGTCAAGTACTTGGGATAGTAAGTCGTCACAAAGGGTGTATCTCGAATACGAGAGCCCCTAGTGGTTTATCGAGAAAAAATATGAGTCAATTGGAGAATTTAATGTAAGGACGGCACGTTGGCCATGGTAGCTCAATGGGTAAGAGTGATTGGACGAAAACCATGAGGACTGTGGTTCAAATCCCAGCCATGGCATTGAATTTTTCATGTTGACTCTATTAGCTATTTGTCTGCATCTCTGTTGTCTTTTGAATTTACTAATTTTCTTTTTGACCGATTCAGTACCAATTGTATTCTGAAATGTTAATTATATGATTCTATTCTTGTTTAAGGATACATTAACCAGCCAACAGTTAAACTGTTGACAACAGCATGCTTGTGTTTTCTTCGGTTATATCCATCTGATATATCTGATTTTATTACATTTTCTGTGTGTCTTTCTTTACCATATATGTCAAATTTTAGTGTTGTATATTTAATAGAGTTTATGTTAATATGTATATAAGCAAAATATTTCCGATGTGCTCCTTGCTATCCGTTTTACATCTGAAATACTTATACTTTTCTCATATAGAACTACATTATTCGCTTCAGGCAAAGCCAGCAACGATTCTAAGCTATACCATAATGACAAACTTTTAAAATATTTACTATCGCTGAAAATCCACTGCATTACCATATTGCCTTTGTAGTTATATACAGCTAGGAATAAAGTAATTTTTTTCTGGATTAACTAGAAATAGAGCAATAAGTATTTATAGAACTATTGGTGCAAAGGTTGACAGGGTCATGTTATTGGATAAATTTCTTCAACTTACTCTACAGGAGTAAGGAGTGGTGAATAAGCCAATGCGTCGTAAATAAAATTGCGAGCAAATATTGTACAAGTTATATTATTTCAGAAGAATGTGTGTTCTGTTTCAAAATGTGTGAGAGTTGAGGGTGCATAAAAGGGTTTTTAACCACATACATGAATGCTAGACTTAGCGGAAGTTCTCTCTGTGTAGAGTTGCTTAATGTTTGTGATTGTATGTTCCTAGGGTATGACGGGGATAAACGCTCCTAGCAAGCGAACAGTCGCTGGTGTCCGCAAGAAGCTCGGCCTGGAAGAGGCCGATCTGAAGACTTCCATACGGCTTCTTCAGGAATGGCTTCATGCCCAGCCACATTTACCTCATAACTGTGGTAAGTTACCCTAATCAAATCTTAACAAGACCATGCTCCCCGACTCTTTTTGCTAAGTTTCCCCAGCCTTCATCGTTGGCAAATGCCGAGGAGCTATCATAAACTTAAGCGTAGAATATTTCATTTACAAATTTAATTTAGTGTATCATCATTTCCATTACTAGCGGTACCGAATGCAGTAAGAAGGGGCTTGAGGCACTAATAGTAAAGAAAGTATTGTATTCTACTTCCACTTTGAATATCAAATCTTGTTATAAAATGAGTACACGCTCGGGTGTGTCACTACAACATAACTCAACAACAAAAATAGGATAAATACCAAACGTATGATTCACCTTCACCTGTTTTCAAAGTTTTGACATGGATTTTTCAAGTTTCGCACTCCTCCAATCTTTTCTCCACCTGCAAGTTTCCGTTATCTTTGATGTCATCAATAATTTCTCTATTTTATTACTCCGACGTATTACGGACAGATGGAAAGTCACTTTTATGTACCACTTCTTTTGTGGCAGTTGAATGAAATGTTGAACTGGGATCGTGGAAGTTGAACTTAGGGCATGATATCTGAGATACCGAACAGATGGCCCTATTTGCGAGCTCACATTCATATACAATCTTCTTAGGAAATTGTGCAATCCATTCCGTACCATCGCTACATATTTCTATTTATTTTAATTGTTCGTGGAACTTTGGACGAATACTTGAGTAGCGAATATTTAATCCACTGTTTACCTGTAAACTGCAACAAAAAGCATAACAGCAATCTATTTCACCGGTACGCAGAATGTGAACCCATGATCTTCCAAATGGAAGCCATACATGTTAACAAATGAACCTTCTTGCCCTTTATCCTGCCGGTTTTATTTCCATTACGAAACTATGGTATCACGTCTAAACATTTGAATGGTGTTTCCGCAAGTTAAAACTAATTACTTGGTATTTGATTTGAAGAAATTTCTGGTCAACAACAAAAATTGTTAGGTAATATAAATGGAGAATAACTTGTTTAATAACAGTATAATAAACACCAGATTTCTGTTAGAGAAAGTCGTGTGAATGCATTCCATCAGACTTTTTCACAGAAGATTTTCTTATAATTGCACTGCGGTCAGTGACACTCGGTTAGAATAATTAAGTACATAATGAATTACTAACAACGGAAATACTTGTTAATTGTATTCTTGAGAATGTGCTTACGTTTGCAAGCATTTTTCAGGCGGTTGACAACCGCGGGAGTAATTAGACGTTCACTTTTCTTAAGCGTACTCACAGCTGAAATTTGTAATGCTTTTCAACAAAATCAAGTCTTTAGCTTAAATAACATAGTATGGCGCTCACTCCCATAATACATGGTAATTTTAACGCACAAGAGCACATCTACTATCACTTCTGTTTACTTCCAATGCCCTTAAATCAGTTTTGAATTGTCTTGCTGTATGTAGTTGTTCTATTCGATGTAGTCGTAACCAATCTTGTTAAACTATTTAACAAAAAGAGAGAACATGCGCTTAAGCATGTGTCATATGCTTTTGATGGATCTTTAAAATACTGAAGATATGTCATAACGAATTCATCACTTATTAATATCATCCGGATTGAAAACGGATGATATTAATAATTTGATAAAGAAGTAGCAGGAAGATAAATAACTGCAGTAAATAATTTCCATTGATTTAAAACAACACACAAAGTAATAAACTTGATTTACAGTCACAAGCTAGGTAGTATAAGGTTTGTCATAATATTTGAGTGATTGATTAGTGATTTCCGAGTTAAGGAAAAACTATTAAGATATGAAGCTTTCACGGCGAGCATTACTAATCAAGGCTTCGCGGGTGATCAGCCGTGTCAAATTAATAAACGTCGAGCTTTCGGCCATTGTAAACTCTAGGGCCTTTTTCAGGTTAAGGAAGATAAGTTTATTAATTTGACACGGCTGATCCCCCGCGAAGCCTTGATTAGAAAAACTATTAGTTAAATATAGCAGAGAAAACCATTAGGCAAAGCATTACTGGGAGACAGCTTTTTCAGATACGTAAAATAGGAAGCTATTAACAGTGAAGAAAACAAATATATACAAATATAATAATTTGTAACATAAGACATCACTAATAAGAAATTATGAAGTTTTCCTTATTAATTGGTTAGGATCGTGATTTCGGTTAAAATTTATTCACATCCTCAGCCACAGCCTTAAACAATCTCGTTGCCAACGTTATAATTGCTAGATGTAACTGTGTTTTTGTCCGTACTATCAAAATCTGAAAATGAAATAAACTTAAAAACAGAATCGGCTGCTGGCATTTCAAAATTAATTACGCAATGTTTATTTTTAAAATAAATATCATTTCCCAAACCATTAAATATATCGGAATATTTAATTGCTTTAATAATTTAACTTCAGGATTTATTTCATGGTTAAATGGCCAAAAATGACCTACTAGGGCCGATTCATCAGTTTGTCTATACTTAATGTTACAAAAATGTTCTTTCATTCTGGTTTCCAATTACGTTTCGTCTTATCAATATAAACTTTATCACAATCGAAACAACTAAATTGATAAATACCAGATTTTTTATTTTTAGGAATTTTATCTTTTTTTGTTTAGAGAAATGCAGTAAATTTCTAATCATATATTTATTTTGAGGAACTGAAGATATAATAAACTCTTTAACAACTTTGGAAAATATTTATTAACCCAAGGATTGTAAGTAATTTTTTTAAAAATTATAATCGTATTTTACATTAGCAGTTTCTTATGTTTACATTTTTCAATTTTTTATGTATAAAGTCTTCATTAAAACCGTTAATTAAAGTAATATTTATAATATGTTTATATTCTTTATTAAACTCCTCTTTATTCAGGAGTGTATTTATTAACCTGTAAATCAAACTATTGAAAACAGCAAATTTATGTGGGAAAGGGTTAACACTTTTATTTTTATGTAATTATGGATATATTTGGACTTCCTATAAATACCAAAGTTTAATGGATAGAGTCAACATGGAAAATTTAATGCTATGGCCGGGATTTGAACCACGGATCTCCTCGTTTCCGTCCAGTCGCTCTAACCCATTGAGCTACCATGTTCAATTGCCGTCCTGACATTAAATTCTCCATTAGACTCGTATATTTCCCCGGTAAACTACCTCATTTCCCAAACCATTAAATCTATCGGAATATTTAATTGCTTTAATAATTTAACTTCAGGATTTATTTCATGGTTAAATGACCAAAAGTGATCTGTTAGGGCCAATTGATCAGTTTGTCTGTACTTAGTGTTTCTAGAACTCAAGAACAGTGTACCCTAACCAGTGCATTACTTTTGTTCCTGCGGACTAATCAAGGCACGATACTGTACAGGATCCACCCACCGACCATTTAAAAGAGATGACTGTACAAGTAAACCTGACCGGTGTACCGGAACAAGTGTGCTGGGAAATATAGATACAAATGTGTCACCTGAATGATATATCCTTTTTGCTTACGCTATTTTGCAATCTATTAGGATCAAATAAGGAAAGTTAGGAGGATTTATTGCCTTAGGTATATCAATTGCAATTCCATTTTTATACCTCTTACTAATTCTCGTGGATTTGAAGTGATAAGTATTTAAAAAGCGGGTGGCTATTCTTTGGTTTGGAATAATATTGTCAGAAATAACTGTATGGTAACAGTACCTAAAAATAACAAACTTAGTGAAATGTTGAAACCAGTAAAAACGATGGAAATTATTCATTTCTTCATACTAGCCGTATATAGGCTAAGGTTTTTGATAGAGTCAACATGAAAAATCCGTGGTTCAAATCCCGGCCATGGCATTGGATTTTTAATGTTGACTCTATCAGTAAAAACGAATTTATCGAAAATATCTAATGCCATAAAATTTTATTTAAAATTAATAACGCATAACTTTCTGTAGTGTTTACTTTCTCTGATTTAGTTTAGCAATTTTGCAGAAGTGGGTATACACAGCGCATTCTAAGTAAAGAGAGCCATTTTCGGAAAATTAAAATGTTACTTTTTATTAGCAATGCAAAAATACAAGTATACAAGTATACAGTGTTGTATTATCTAAGACTGATAAAGTTGTCTATTTTGATGTATCTGCCTTATTACCTAGTATTCCGAGAGGAAAAAAATTTGATTCGTTTTAAATGGTTGAATTCAATAAACTTACATGAGGATTTAATAGTTGACCTTTTTAAGTTACTAACTTTTGTTTGGATCAACTTTTTGTCATTTTAATGGCGAATTTTTTCAACAAACTTCTGGCTTAGCAACGGATAATCCCCTTTTACCTTTTCTGGCTGATCTTATTATGAGTTGTTTGAAATGCCACTCACTAAAGCATTCCCTTTAACTTTTGAAGTTTGGTATAAATATGCTGATGATATTTTTGGTATTGTTCCTGATTAACCCATTAATTATGCTTTAAAACTTCTAAATTTCAAAGATAAAATTACAAAATTCACCTTACAAAATGAAATTAATGGATTCCTTCCTTTTATGGATCTAAAGATAATAAGAAATAACAATAAACAAAACTTTTATATGTATAGGAAGTCTACCCATATCGGTAATTACGTAAAACATAACGGTTTTAACCCTTTTCCACACAAATGTGCTGTTTTTAATAGTTTGATGTATAGGTTTCATTTATATACCCCTGAATAAAGAGCAATATAAGATAAAATAAACACATTATCAATACTGCTTTAAGTAATGGTTTCAATAAAGACTTTATGCACAATGAGATTGAAAAATATTACTGTCTAAAACTGCTAATGATATTTCTACCCTTAAATATTAAAAGACGACTATAGGCATATACTTTTTAAATTACCACACTTGGGTTAATAAAAATTTTCAATTTTTTTTTTTTTAAAGAATTGTGTATAGGTTTGGTTCCTCAAAAGAAATAAAATATTAGTAATTTTATGCATTTCTTTAAAAAAATAGAATTCCTGATACTCGAAAAATCTGGCATTTATCAATTTAATTGTATAGATTGCGATCAGGTTTAAACTGGAAAGACCAAACATAATTTAAAAACCAGAATGAAAGAACATTTCCGAAATATTAGGTATAAACAGACAGATAAATCGGCCTTAGCAGATCATTTTTGGCCATTCAATCAAGAAATAAATCCAAAAGTTAAATTATAAAAACAATTAAATGGTCCAATAGATTTATTGGTTCGGAAAAAAATATTTAAAAAATACAAATCGCATAATCAATTTTGTAATAGGGACAATCGATTCTATCTTTAAATGTATTTCATTATCAGAGTTTGGTAGTATTGGCAGTAATCTAGTAGCCCATGGTGACCGTAAAGTTGACAACAACAGATTGTGTAACTGACGATGTAAATAAAGGTTTATGAAATCGCGATCTTATTGAAATTTACATCAACTTTTTTACAGATAAGTGAAGCCTTTGTTACAAATAATTATGTTTGTGTAGGTTCCATGTACCCTTAAAGGGTAGGTTGAAGTAACCAGTTTTCTGGAAAGTACTCGTTAACTATAGTTGGAATGCGCTCAGCTTGAGTTGAAGTTTGGTTTTAAATACATTTATTCTTATTTGGACATATTATGCTGGGTCACGCGAGTTTTCAAAATTCTTTCTGATTTGGAGGAGCTCAAAATACAATTTTCTGTTGTAAAATCTCCATATCCAGTGTTATAATTAGTGCTATACCGCTCGCAAAAGTTAGAGGCATATGAACCCTGGCCAATGTTCAAGCGGAGCGTTGTTGCCAAGCGTAGTACGTGCACGTGCAGAGGTTCCGTGTACATAAGTGCAGTTTTATCCACCAGGAAAGGTTTTTACTATTCTTCCCACAGTAAAACAACACATTAAGTATTCCTAAAACAATAAGATGTTACCTTGGCACACATCACAGCAGTGAAACAGCAAACACGGTTTCCAATCCAGTTACTCACTGTCCAGCTTCATGGATTTTTCCCGGAGACTGAAACACAAGTACTCTCCCTTTATCTAAGGATGAAGCTGCTTCACTACAAATTCATGATACTGTGTGCACACTATCCACAGCACAAGGTTACAGAGTTAATTGCTGGGATTTTGAAAAATCTACAGTTGTCCTATATCCTGGAATGGAGAGCTTTCGTAAAATCTTGTTCATGTTAAATATAATTTTTCTGCCCTGAGAATGAATCACTTCACGTTTGTTGATCGAAAAATCACTTGACCGGGCTTCGAGAGACATGTTCATGCACTCGGATCACAAACACTGGAAAAACGATATGTGTATAATAATAATTTAATTATATACTAACAATATTTCAGCTCGAGTTCAACACACGACTTAACGATGCCATTCACTTTAACAAAACGGTAGCTCTACTCTGAAAACAAACGGAAAATTAACATTGTTTCAAACTGCATGACTTCTCTTTTAATAGTAGGTGCATTATGTACTTAAGCTTGACATATTGTGAGGAAAGAATGGTGTAGTTTTTCAGGCTCATCTGTGTTGAATGGATGGTAGTTGTGTAACCATAACCATATGAAGATAAAAAGCGCATCGCTTGCGCTATAAATATCGTAGAGATAGGATTTTTGTGTGGTCATGATCATAAAATAACATTATTTTTATTATAAGATTGGCATCTGTAATATTCAAATATTATCCGTAACATTTAACCATAACCATGTGAAGATAAAACGCGCATCGTTCGCGTTATAAGTATCGTAGAGACAGGATATTTGTACGGTCATGGACAGAAAATAAAATTATTTCTTATAAGATTGGCATCTGTCGTTTTTCAAACATTTATCCGAGCTTTCTTAGTTCTGAGTTCAAGCCCGCGAGATGCGTGTATCACATTCGGCAGCGCTGGTAGGAGACGCAAGCTTAGGATTGGCTGGAGTCTGCAGTACGGCCCGCCTCCATATGCCTTTAACTTTTTCAAAGATTATAGTGAATGCAGTTCTAAGCGACTGAAGAAATCGAAATTACACTATTCGCTTCGGGATTCTTCTTTCCTTTCTATCTTGTAAAATTCGTGTTTAGCTTTAACATCCTGTAGCTAGGTAGGTTATTAGGATGTCAGATCAAATGGGCCAAATGATAAATGAAAGCCAAGGACCAGTTTGACGCCTCGATATAAGGGAAAACACGAACATACTTATTTTGGTAATTATATCTAACCAAGATTAAAACTTAGGATCGCCTGAATGAGGCAGAGAGTTCACCCATATAACAAAGAGGTGGGCTTAACCCTTGAACCTTTCTTTACAAGTTACTTACCTGCTATTTGCTAAAAGGTAGATTCTTAAGAAGTGTTACTTTATGATTAACTATAATGGAGCAGTGAAATATTAAAATCTAATTTTACAAAGAGAACAAGTTTGTGTGTAAACCATTTTGATGATGCTTTGTTTCGCAGAGAAGGAACGCTTGGAACGGGTGTTGTTGAAATGCAAGGGGTCGGTAAGCAGAGCCAAAGAGTTATTGGATATGTACTACTCGATAAAGAACATGGTACCTGAAGTTATGTGCGACCGAGATCCGAACAGTAAATGGTTCCAAACTGCCACTAGCCTCAGGTCAGTGTATTGGATTTGTGTCAACCCTACATCAAGCATCTGTCAATCATGTATCTGATGTTCTCCCACTCACATACAAGGTGTGCAACAGTAACTTCTTTTTCTGAAATGTTAGCTATAAACGTTGCAATGATCTACTTCGTTATGGGCTATTTATTACCCGTTTCACTCTCCAAGTTTCCTGGATAAATTAAGTATTTTATCTCACACAAAAGCTGTGAAATGCAAATGTTCAAGCCGCTTAGATAAAAAACGCAGCTTTCAAATACAGAATTGAGATATTTCACAAAACAAAAATTTCCTAGACAGCCTAAAATGTCTCATCAGTTTTTATTTTCTGCAAAAGAGCTAGGATCATTTTTATAAAAATACCATATAGTTAAAATATTTATATCATAGGGTAAAAGTACGTATATCTTCAATTTTTATAAACAGTTCGTCCGGGTCAGTTTATTGTGAATTTATTTTTATAATCTTATAAAACAAATAAAGTATAACAAATATACAAAAACTTCTTAAAATTAATTAGATATTTCAATAATACTCAGTTGATTTACAGTAACTTCCTGTGACATATATTTAGTAGATAATTGAATCGGAATATTGAGAAATCCCAAATGCCAAAAAAATTAAACTTTTCAGGAGATACAAAGTATATTCCCGGACTTAATATTATGGTCAAAGTCATCTTTTGTCCTCATTTTTCGTTGAAATTAATGTAGAGAAAAGCATGCCATTGCACTGTAGACATTATTGATCCATTTTTTGACGTTATGTTAACATTTATTTAGTGAACATGTGGGCAAAAATTATTACTTAACCCACACATTATTGCCGACAAGGACAAACATAAAATAAAATGTGCCAAAAGGAACTCTTTGCCATTTAATTCCTCCCAAAGTTCATTCTTTTTTGACACATGTTGGCCAATTGTATATGTTGTCGTAGAAGCTCTGAATGATTTCATCTTTTGGTAATAATGATACAAATCTTCTCGGGTTTTGCATTTTCTGTTTATTTATAGGCACATTATCCTGGTAAACCTAACTTATTTGGTTTGGTGGAATTACAAATGGTTCAGCCGGTTGGAATATGTGGAATGTTGGAATGTTTCGGTGAAACTGTGGCTGCATAACAATACAGAAAATGCCAGAACATAACCTAAGGGGTTTCTCCAAATTGTGATCGGCCTATATGCTAAAAGTAAAATGTCATAGGTAACTAAATTTTGTAAAACGATGGACACGAGGGGTTTCTCAATACTCCCATTCAATTGTTATTTATTCGTTTGCTCCAGTAATTCATCAGTTTTTGGAGTGCTGTTGCCATTCATATATTTTTCAAAATATATAGATCAAAACTGAATGAAATATTTTTATATTCACAATTATCTGCTTTCCCATTATTTTCTAAGTAATGTATGAGTCATTTTAGTTTTCATCATATCATATATAAAATAAATATATATGAATATATTCAAAAATAAAAGGACATACCTAAATTAAACAATATGAATGTAACATATAGTATTTATAACTTTATCTGTATAGCACATAGAAGATATATATCTGTATATGGAGATTACACTGGACACGCTCGTTTTTGGTGTTCTAAACAGACGAATAAAAAGCTGCTAAGTCATCAGATATAAGCAAAAACTTTCTATATGTATATGTGGATATTATATACAATAAACAAACATTAAAATATGATTACATACAAGATGAAGCTAGCTACAGTGAAGCAATAAATATTACACGAATACAATTATTTTCAATAGAAACTTCACTTAACTTAAGAAAATGATGTAAAATGTTTTTTATTAATTGATGAGATCGATTTCGTAAACATTCGTCTACATCATCAGTCATCAAACAACTTAGTCGTCAACTATATTATCAGAGTGAAATATGTTTTTTTCCAGTAATACCAACCTCTGAAAACGAAAAAAACCTAAACACAGAATCAACTGGTATTTCAAAATACATTAAGCAGTGTTTAATGTTTAAAGTAAATAGTTTTCCCAAACTATTAAACCTATCGGAACATTTAGTTGTTTTAATAATTACACTTCAGAATTTATTTCATGGTTAAATGACCAAAACTGATTTGCTACGGCCAGTTGATCAGTTTGTTTATATTTAATGTTACGAAAATGTTCATTCGTTTTGGTTTCCAAATTAAAGAGTTTGGCATAACTTTAGTTCCTCAAAATAAATATTTTATTAAAATTTTACTACATTTTTCTAAAAATATAAAATTTTTAATAATAAAAAATCTGCTATATATCAATTTAATTGTTTAGTTTGTGATCAGGTTTATATTGCAAACAGGAAACGTAATTTAGTAACAAGAACGAAAGAACATTTTCGTAACATTACGTATAAACAAACAGATTAATGTTTGATGACTGAAGATGTAGACGAATGTTTACGAAATCGATATCATTAATTAATAAAAATTTGTACATCATTTTCTTAAGATAAGTGAAGTTTCTGTAGCATATAGTTGTATTTGCGTAATAATTAAGATATAAAATACAAAAAAAAAAAAAAAAAAAAAAAAAAAATGAGCGTTTAAACAAATTAAATCCAAGAACGAAAATTATGTTAAATAACAAATTTAGTATTTAAGTTCAGTATCTTCCAATGACGCAATACAAGGATTTTCATGAAAATCTTATTACTGCAAGCAAATCTTTACATGAAACATTTTAGGAAAACTTTGATATTTTTCTTTTAAGAAATGACCCAAAACGAGATTGATAGATCTACTCTATTTAGATATGAATTCCTCTTCATTCTGGGTGAATTTTACATATTGGGCAATTCTAAGAGATGAAACAGTTATTTTATGTTGTCCCCAAAGAGTTTCAAATGTTGTATTATGTGAGGTTAAGTAGAGTGAGTCATGCACAGAGAAGCTATGTAAGTGGAAATGACGTCACAAAAGTGTTGAATATCAAACTTATTTGTGATTGGTGTGACGCGTATATCGTAAAACGTGGACCAATCAGATATAGAAGATTTTACGTTGCCATGGAGGATATTCAATATTCCTCTAGAGGGATCGAACTATTAGCGAAATGCTAATGTATAGAAGAAGCGGAACTGGTCATTCTTCTCCTAACAGTCGCCGTGAAAGGATGTAAGGTTCTCTTCTTAAACGCCGTTGTGTGCGGAAGAGTATAAGTTTATTCTCGTCACAATCATCGAGTATAACTGGAGAATCTTTACATTAAACATCATCGCTAGAAGACGCACAATTTAGTTATTATACACGGTAGTGAACAAACGTATAAAACTTCTGATTCTTGCACGCATCCAGATAAACGCGTCACATCAAGTGAATCTTGTGTAAGAATAGTGTTATAAATATTGTATCATACATTTTGTTCGAACTGGTGTTAATTGAAGTAAGGAAATAAAAGTTTCTACATTATTTAATACAAAGGAAAATGATTACTCATTTTACGTAAAATTTCCTTCCGCCGTACCACCCCTGTAAAAGAAGATATCTTGCTCAACCGACTGAAGCCACGCCGAGGTAAGCTGGGAATTCAAGAACCCTCAATTCCAACCCTGTTCCAAATGGTCACCTCAACGAGGGGCATAATTCACCATCTTTCTACACGATTCGACATAAATCCAGTTCCAAAATGGCGCCCAACTGTATGGCTCGAATAGGCAGAAGGAGGATTACACCGCAGGAGAATAAATAGTGTAATGGACAGGTAACTTCGAAGCAAGAAAGAAGAAAGAAGAAAAGTGAGTAAGGAAAATCTTAATAGATAATTAATAGAAAAAGTGACAAAATTATAATTTTCATTTTTTTTATGTTATTAAGAAAGGGAAAAATATTACCTAAAATGGAAGGTAAAAAATAATCAGACAATAAGAATAAAAATGTTGGGGAAGGAGTGGAAAGACTAGTTAGTGATAAGAGAGCAGAAATACAAGAAGTCAGGGAAGTAGTGGAAGGAATGATTAGTGATGATGCAGGAACAAGTAGAACAGAAATTATGCAGAGTAAAGTTAATGAAATGATAATAGACAGGTTAGAGAAAATGATGAGTAATTTTGATGCTAAAATGGATAATTTAAATGCTAAGGTAGATCAAAATTCAGAAAAGGTAGATCAAAATTCAGAGAAGTTAGAAGCTAGGATAGATCAAGGTTTAGGTAACCTAAGAAATGAAATTGAGAAAGGAAGAGAAGAGTGTAGAGAAGGCATAAAATCTTTAAAACAGAAAATAGAATCTCATGATGGAGAAATGTCTAAGTTAAAAGAGATGTTTCAGGAAATGAAAATAAGTCAGGAAAATGTAGTAAAAGATATCAGAAGTGAATTGGCTAAGGAGTCAGAAATCCTTAAGCAACAACAAGTAGAATTTGTAGAAAAACAAAAAGTAGAAATAGGGGAATTAGAGAATAGAATAAGACAAGAAATAGATGTAGTCTTATTAGATAATTCACGGAAATACCATGAGGAAAATATTGAAATACAGAATAATTTTGTAAGAGAGGTAAATAGTATCAGAAATGATGTTAAACTAATGGCTACTGAGGTGCAAACACAACAAGATGAACTAAAAGTTAAATATGATGAGGTCAGTAAGTTGAATAGTGAAATGATTACAAGAATAGATTTGGCACAGGAAAGTTTTGAGAGAGAGAAAGAAAACATTAGCAAGCTGAATCAAGTTGTGATTGCATTACAGGCAAGCAAAATTTCTGAGAACCAGAGGGTAATAAAATCTAAGAATATTACATGTATTGACTCACCTGGTAATTCAGGTAATATTGTACAAAACTTAGAGAATTATTTGGAGAGTGACGATACAGAATCTTTGTCACCTGATTGTGAAGTAAATGGTAATAGACAAATACAAAACATGCACACACATACACAGTTACACAGTCAAGGTAACACAAATTGTACAAATTATTTGTTGCATGACATAAGTCCACCTACTTTCGAAGAAGAATCGGGAGACAATCCCAAAATATTTCTAAAGGAATTAGAAGAATATTTTAAAATTAAAAAGATTCCAAATGAATTTAGGATGATGATTGTTAAAAGGTGTTTGAAGAAAAATGCTTTAGAATGGCTGAGGTTAACACTAGCATCACATGAAACGTATAGTATGTTTAGGAATGTGTTTATAAATAGGTTCTGGGGTCCAGAAAGACAGAGAAGAATTAAAGTCGAACTGGCCACTGGTAAATTCGAGTTCAAGAAGGGTGTGTCCATGACTGAATATTTCCTAAAACTTGCTAACAAAAGTAAACTTGTGAATCCAGATATGTCGGAAACCGAGATCGTGAATATGCTAATACGACATTATCCACCACACATTAGAAACCACCTAATTGTGGCTAAGCCCGTCGACTTTACTGATATGATTGAGCTATTATCAGAGTTTGAGGCTCATAACCTTAATTCTGATTCTAATCATAGTCAAGTTGATCATGACAAGACTCATATAGAACAAAAGCAAGTAAATAGACAGGAAGTAAAACCAACATTCAGGGAAAATCACAACCATACTAACCAAAACCAAAATAGTTTTAACCAAAATTGGGGCGGGGCACGTTCAAGAGACAACTATGAACGAAGAGAGTACAACCCCAGAAAGACATATGAATTGGTAGTGCCAGGTATAGGAAGGAGAATTCCAAATACTCCTAGGAGGAATTATAATAATGACCAACCTGTGGGAAATGTGAGGAGTAATCAGGTGAATCAACTGAGGTTTTACAGGGGAAATAACTTAAGAACAGGTTATCAAAGTAGAGGAAGAGGAACTAGCATCGAAGACTCTTCATTAAGAGATTTTGGGGGTCCTAGGTTTGAAAGGGCAGACAATAACCTAGAAAGGACACAGACTCAGGGAATAGAAGGAGAAATAAATAACGGTAGTACCAACCCAACTGCTAGTGTAACTACCGACCGCACTAATGCGGAAAACTGAGTACCAAATCATTTTGTGCCTTGGAAAGTGGTTCGGTAGAAATGACACAGGGCAAAACCAAAATTCAAAATTTACCAGAAGATAAGCTCACTCTCTCCAGAAGTAAAGATCGGGAATTAGTAAATCCACCTCAGATTAACCTTCGTATAGGCGATAGCGAATATAAAGTATTGATAGACACAGGAGCTAGTTCATCAGTAATAAGTGAGAACTTATTCAAGGAATTACTATCCAAGTTTAGGATTGAATATTTAAACGTGTGTAATGTATACTGTAGCACAGCTATTGGGAAAAAGAAAGATAAAGTTAAATATCAAGCGTTAATTCCTGCGCGAATAGATGATTGGAATTTCAATTTTATCGTATTGGTAATACCAAACTTAGCTCTTGATATTATTATTGGCAATGATGTATTGTATGATTGGCAAAGTGTGATAGATTTCGAGAAACATGAAATGAAGGTCAAAGGAGATAATGAAGTAATAAAGATAAATTTGTTAGAAGAAATTATATTAAAAGAGGATGAGAAGGATAGTATAAATAATGATAGGTTTTTTGTAGAAAATATAATATTATACGAAGAAGATATAATTAATAATGAAGAAGATGATAGTGGTAAAGAGAATTTACTTTTAAATAATAAAGAAAATGAGACGTTTGACCTTGGAGATCATAGTTGCCAAATAAACACATTAAATACCGACACCGAGCGAAAACAAGAAGAGGAAGAAATGATATTCCAAAGAACTTTGAAAGAAAAGTTAGGGAAAACATACAATTTAAATCACGCGCAAAGAGAACAATTGAGGTTATGTATACTAAAGAACAGGAACGTTTTTAGTACAAAACCTGGATTGTGTAATAAGTACATACATACATTTAAGGTGAACGACATTGCTCCTTATACTCATAAAAGTAGATCTGTGCCTATCACTATTAGACAACAAGCATCTGAAGTAATAAACGATATGCTAGAAAATGGAAATAAAATTTTAAAAGATTGGATACCAAAGTATGGGCCAATAAAGGCAATATTATCAGACAACGCAACGGTTCACCGGAGTAAATTGTTTACTTCAGAAATGAAGAACAATAACATTAAGATGTATTACTCTTCAGCATATTTTCCCCAAGGAAATCCTTGCGAGAGAGTGATGCGTGATTTAGGCTTGTATTTCAGAATTCTGTGTCATTCTAACCACCGAGGCTGGTACAAATACTGCCATATTATTGAGAAAATCATTAACAATACCCCAAACTCTACTACCAAATTTTCACCAATCGAATTAATGACTGGACTAAAACCTGAACCTCTAGTAATAAAAGCACCAACAACCTTAAAAGTAGATGAAATGGAATTAAATGAAGAAGAAAAGTGTGCTGAAGCATTTCGAAGAATAAAAGAAAAAGCAGAGAAAAGATTATCAAAGATACATAGAAAAGGAGCGAAATGGAATCCTGAAATAAATGATAAAGTTCTCGTAAAGACATTTAATATCTCCAGTTCTAAAATCAAATCCTATTGGAGAATGAATTTGTTATATAAAGGTCCATATAAAATAGTAAGAAAATTTGGGGATCATACGTACGAATTAAGAGACGATGATAATAAAATGATAGGAAAATATCACAAAACACTTTTAAAACCATTCAAAAGCCTTGACGCTCACAAGAATAAATGATTTAAAAAAAAAAATAATAATAATAATATGTTTATGAATTACTGAAAAATGTTTTGTTTATTATTATTGTGTTCGAATAATTTCTGATTTTATATTGTTATTTTAAATTGTATTAATTGTTCATTGTTGTAATAATGTTTAATTATTGGGGCATTCTTCAGAATATATGGAACAATATTATTGGGAGATTTAAGTTAATTTTCCATATATTCTGAAGAGGGGCATCTGAAACAGTTATTTTATGTTGTCCCCAAAGAGTTTCAAATGTTGTATTATGTGAGGTTAAGTAGAGTGAGTCATGCACAGAGAAGCTATGTAAGTGGAAATGACGTCACAAAAGTGTTGAATATCAAACTTATTTGTGATTGGTGTGACGCGTATATCGTAAAACGTGGACCAATCAGATATAGAAGATTTTACGTTGCCATGGAGGATATTCAATATTCCTCTAGAGGGATCGAACTATTAGCGAAATGCTAATGTATAGAAGAAGCGGAACTGGTCATTCTTCTCCTAACAGTCGCCGTGAAAGGATGTAAGGTTCTCTTCTTAAACGCCGTTGTGTGCGGAAGAGTATAAGTTTATTCTCGTCACAATCATCGAGTATAACTGGAGAATCTTTACATTAAACATCATCGCTAGAAGACGCACAATTTAGTTATTATACACGGTAGTGAACAAACGTATAAAACTTCTGATTCTTGCACGCATCCAGATAAACGCGTCACATCAAGTGAATCTTGTGTAAGAATAGTGTTATAAATATTGTATCATACATTTTGTTCGAACTGGTGTTAATTGAAGTAAGGAAATAAAAGTTTCTACATTATTTAATACAAAGGAAAATGATTACTCATTTTACGTAAAATTTCCTTCCGCCGTACCACCCCTGTAAAAGAAGATATCTTGCTCAACCGACTGAAGCCACGCCGAGGTAAGCTGGGAATTCAAGAACCCTCAATTCCAACCCTGTTCCAAATGGTCACCTCAACGAGGGGCATAATTCACCATCTTTCTACACGATTCGACATAAATCCAGTTCCAGAGATGTACAAACCCTTTTAGGAAACATTTTACATCTCGCTAAAATATACAATTTACATAAATTACATCCATAGTTGAGTGAAATATTTTCGAAATATTCTTTGCTGTTTGATTGAATTTTGAAATACTTTAACTTTTCTAAATTAGAAGTATGCTATTCGCTCTTTTATCCTTAGATTATGTAACGAGAATAAACTTTAAAGTCATCACATAATAACCAGCTCCTATAAGATTTGACTATTCCTTAAGGCCCACTGTATACCCATATTACTTTTGCATGTATAAAAAAATTTGCAATAAAGTAATTTTTATAACTGTTTATCTTGACTAACATAAAATAGTTGAATGGGCATTTTCAAAAATAGTTTGTGCAAGAGAAGAGAAACGCACTTTAGTGCAACACATCAGATTTTCATTGATTACTTCGAAACCATTGGTTGAACATTTCTATGGGATTATAGTTACACAAATTAAAGAACCAGTTTTTGTATAAAATAAAAATGTAGTGCGCACGAATCGGTAATTAAGGGCATAGATGATGTAAAAGCTACCCAGCCAGACGTTTTTATTAACATTATTTAATATTTGCAGGACATTTTTACCGCTACCAGGTCTCACAGAAGATTTTGACCGAGTTACTCTCTCCGTGCTCTTGGACACAGACTCCAGTCGTTACACAGCCACGGAAATACTAAAGCTCATCTTCATGATACTGGACCTTCGTATGAGCACTGACTATTGGGACTCCGATATAATCATCATGGACTTACATAACATCACGCTGGCTCACGCCGCCAAGTACACGCCACCTATACTCAAACGGATTGAACTTTGTGGAAAGGTGAGTGTTCCAAATGGCTGACAGATGTCCCAGAGGTAAGTTGTCATGTGAGCGTATTACATCTATGAATTTTGAGAAACCCATAGCGAGGTATTAATACGTAACAGATACAAGATAATTAAAGTGAAGCAACACAAATATTACAATAAAATATAATAATTCGCTACGAACTTCATTTATAGTTTTAAGAAATGTGTAAATTCTTAAGAAGACAACTTAGGTACGTTCTTGAAAATTATGACAGCATTTATTACACACCTTAACTGTAAAGTGTTTCTAAAGTCTCAAAATGCTAGGCTGATTGACTATTTAAATATCACTTTTACTGTGTAAAATCATCATCATCATCATGATCATCATCATATTTTCCTCGGTAGCGTAGATGGTAACATGTCTGCCTCACGTTCAAGAGGTCCCGAGTTGAATCTCGGTTAGGGTGAGTTACCTGGAAAAGGTTTTTCCTGGGTTTTTCCTTATCCTTCACGACGAGTGTCGGGTAACTCTAAGCTCCATGGACCATGGAATCATTTGGGCATCCTTTCACCCAATTCGTTCACCGTCCGATATGACTTAACGTTGGAGGACGCAAATTACAGAAAAATCGCCATCATCTTCATCATCATCATCATCATCATCATCATCATCATCATCATCATCATCATCATCATCATCATCATCATCATCATCATCATCATCATTATCATTATTACTATTACTGTAACAACTTAGGCTTTCAAAGCTAGCGTCAATCCAATCACATGCAGTGGTTTGCTGGATTATTGGAAGCGTTTTACCTATTAGATCACGCCCAATAAGCCAGGAAACCACTGCGTCTGATTGGATTATTTCTACTACCACTACCACTACCACTACCACTACCACTACCACTACCACTACCACTACCACTACCACTACCACTACCACTACCACTACCACTACCACTACCACTACCACTACCACTACTACTACTACTACTACTACTACTACTACTACTACCTAAACCTAGCTCAAGGACCCTCCTTGGTAGTGTGGTCCACTCCATCCTTTTGTATGGTGCCCCGGCTTGGAAATCATGCCTGGATAAGGCCATCTACCGCACCTGGCTGGAACGCGTACAGCGGAAAGTTGCACTGCGTGTCTGTAGTGCCTATCGGACTACCTCAACGAAGGCTCTGCAAGTTGTCGCCGGCATCATTCCCATCCATCTCTTGGTGCAGGAGCGCACCTATGCTCATGGCACTGGAACGCCAGAACAACGGCTTCTGGTTCGCGCCCATACCATCCGACGATGGCAGGAGGAATGGAATCAGGAAACACAAAAGGCACAATGGACCAAGCTGCTGATTCCGGAGATCACTCCCTGGCTCTCTCGACAGCATGGAGATGTTGGGTACTACATCACCCAATTCCTGACAGGCCATGGCCGCTTCCGATCCTACCTGCACCGTATGGGGCTCGTTGACTCCGACCTCTGCCCTTATTGCGCCCAAACGGACACCCCGCAGCATACGCTTCTGGAATGCACTCAATGGATCGATCACCGTAACCGGTGCTATGCTACCATAGGTCAGGTTGTTACTTTGGCAACTATTGTACCAATCATGCTGGAGTCCAGGGAAAACTGGAACGCTATTGCTAAACTGGTTACATGTATCCTCAGGGCGAAGGAGCAGGACGACCGCCGAGAATAAGCCGGCCGAGGCCGCTGCGTGTAACTAAACCCTCCATTGGTACGCAAGTACGTTTGACCATCTTTATGCCCTTCTTCCCGAAGTAATACCGATTGGTGGTCCCAGGAAGAAGTCTCTTGTGGCTAGCAGGGGTTTTTTAGTTGGTAAGAATCCAACTCGCCAAGCCTGGCGTCTTTTGAAGATTTTTCCCCTGCCTAAAAAAAAAACTACTACTACTACTACTACTACTACTACTACTACTACTACTACTACTACTACTACTACTACTACTACTACTACTACTACTACTACTACTACTACTACTACTACTACTACTACTACTACTACTACTACTACTACTACTACTACTACTACTACTACTACTACTACTACTACTACTACTACTACTACTACTACTACTACTACTACTACTACTACTACTACTACTACTACTACTACTACTACTACTACTACTACTACTACTACTACTACTACTACTACTACTACTACTACTACTACTACTACTACTACTACTACTACTACTACTACTACTACTACTACTACTACTACTACTACTACTACTACTACTACTACTACTACTACTACTACTACTACTACTACTACTACTACTACTACTACTACTACTACTACTACTACTACTACTACTACTACTACTACTACTACTACTACTACTACTACTACTACTACTACTACTACTACTACTACTACTACTACTACTACTACTACTACTACTACTACTACTACTACTACTACTACTACTACTACTACTACTACTACTACTACTACTACTACTACTACTACTACTACTACTACTACTACTACTACTACTACTACTACTACTACTACTACTACTACTACTACTACTACTACTACTACTACTACTACTACTACTACTACTACTACTACTACTACTACTACTACTACTACTACTACTACTACTACTACTACTACTACTACTACTACTACTACTACTACTACTACTACTACTACTACTACTACTACTACTACTACTACTACTACTACTACTACTACTACTACTACTACTACTACTACTACTACTACTACTACTACTACTACTACTACTACTACTACTACTACTACTACTACTACTACTACTACTACTACTACTACTACTACTACTACTACTACTACTACTACTACTACTACTACTACTACTACTACTACTACTACTACTACTACTACTACTACTACTACTACTACTACTACTACTACTACTACTACTACTACTACTACTACTACTACTACTACTACTACTACTACTACTACTACTACTACTACTACTACTACTACTACTACTACTACTACTACTACTACTACTACTACTACTACTACTACTACTACTACTACTACTACTACTACTACTACTACTACTACTACTACTACTACTACTACTACTACTACTACTACTACTACTACTACTACTACTACTACTACTACTACTACTACTACTACTACTACTACTACTACTACTACTACTACTACTACTACTACTACTACTACTACTACTACTACTACTACTACTACTACTACTACTACTACTACTACTACTACTACTACTACTACTACTACTACTACTACTACTACTACTACTACTACTACTACTACTACTACTACTACTACTACTACTACTACTACTACTACTACTACTACTACTACTACTACTACTACTACTACTACTACTACTACTACTACTACTACTACTACTACTACTACTACTACTACTACTACTACTACTACTACTACTACTACTACTACTACTACTACTACTACTACTACTACTACTACTACTACTACTACTACTACTACTACTACTACTACTACTACTACTACTACTACTACTACTACTACTACTACTACTACTACTACTACTACTACTACTACTACTACTACTACTACTACTACTACTACTACTACTACTACTACTACTACTACTACTACTACCACTACCACTACCACTACCACTACCACTACCACTACCACTACCACTACCACTACCACTACCACTACCACTACCACTACCACTACCACTACCACTACCACTACCACTACCACTACCACTACCACTACCACTACCACTACCACTACCACTACCACTACCACTACCACTACCACTACCACTACCACTACCACTACCACTACCACTACCACTACCACTACCACTACCACTACCACTACCACTACTACTACTACTACTACTACTACTACTACTACTACTACTACTACTACTACTACTACTACTACTACTACTACTACTACTACTACTACTACTACTACTACTACTACTACTACTACTACTACTACTACTACTACTACTACTACTACTACTACTACTACTACTACTACTACTACTACTACTACTACTACTACTACTACTACTACTACTACTACTACTACTACTACTACTACTACTACTACTACTACTACTACTACTACTACTACTACTACTACTACTACTACTACTACTACTACTACTACTACTACTACTACTACTACTACTACTACTACTACTACTACTACTACTACTACTACTACTACTACTACTACTACTACTACTACTACTACTACTACTACTACTACTACTACTACTACTACTACTACTACTACTACTACTACTACTACTACTACTACTACTACTACTACTACTACTACTACTACTACTACTACTACTACTACTACTACTACTACTACTACTACTACTACTACTACTACTACTACTACTACTACTACTACTACTACTACTACTACTACTACTACTACTACTACTACTACTACTACTACTACTACTACTACTACTACTACTACTACTACTACTACTACTACTACTACTACTACTACTACTACTACTACTACTACTACTACTACTACTACTACTACTACTACTACTACTACTACTACTACTACTACTACTTTCTGTAATCGCTATTGTTTGTAATTGTCCTTAGAAATACCCGTTCTTCCTTCTAGTACATATAAATGAGATAAACGTTCTCATATTTCCTTGGTAGTACAAAGGGCATTGCAGAATGCAGTGAGATTTAAACGATAGTCAACTATTTTAAGACAGGTTTGCTATGTATCAAATTTGAGCATTGTGCATAATAAAATCAAACAATAACTTCCCATTTGAAAAAAGAGAATATTCTGGAATATCTCCACACAAAAATTTGCTTTTGAAATTGACTTATTTAAACGCAATCTAGTTTTTTCAGTTGTAGGATTTTGTCTATCCTTTAACGTTTACCAGTAAGTTGTCAGAATGAAAAGAACTTCAGACGATGTTTTCGTAACTTCAGTATATAACATTCATTCCTATGAAAATATTTTAAACTTATAGTAATTTGATCAAACATTTTCTAAACAGTTACCTTGTATGTTGTAATTTGAAAGCGAAGGAATTTATCTAAATCTTAAATTGAATCTTTGGAAGATACCAAGTTTGGTAGTAAAATGTAACAAACTAATAGTGAAACTCTCGCCAGTGAAGCAAATATAATTCACAAATGATAATGAGTAAAAGTGACTAAAGTTTCACTTATCTTTGATAATTAAGTACAATTATCACAGATAAGTGGAGCTTTAATCATTATTATTTATTACAATTTGATTGGTACAATCACCCAAGAAAATTTAAGTTTCAGTTCAAAATTAATTGCTGTAATTTTTGAACTAATGTTTGTATTCAACACAATTTTATTTTTGGATTAACCTGTAGAAACAGATTTTATTTCTGAAATGTTGTTGGTGACTTCATGTGGCCTGAAAGCATAATAAAACGTACTGTTCGCCAAAGCAAAAACAGTCCCTGAGAGTAATGTACCACCCTTACACAGTGGGACGGAGTGCGAATGTGTGTTATAGAGAACGCATGCTACACAAGAAGTAGAGCCGTTTAAAAAAATAAACATGTGCCCTATTTACTCAATATGCTAAACCCGAAAAGGTTTACTCACAAAATTTGAAGGCGTCAGAGTGTTTTTGAACCCCAGTGCCTAAAACATGTCGAGGCTGGGTGTTGGATCCTTCTCCAACTTCCCTACGTCTGATTCCCTGGCGACTTTCCTTGCTGTGGCAAACAGTAACGTTTGCTATGTCTAACAGTTGTATAATCAGCAGAGAAAGTGCTTTATTTTACTCGAAAATTCGAAATGGGGCTTACACTGGAAATACAAAAACAGCATCTTAACTGTAATATATAAAAGTCGGATTCATAACACCGTATTTAAGATTAGCTTCTGCAAAGATGAAACAAGACTTTCAAGAAAGTCTCCCAATCCGTGTTGGCTTTTACATTGAAAAAATCTGTTATATTTTACTTTCTAAAAAGTTGTTAATAGTTTTGATTGAATTGACATATATTTAATATTATTATACGATTAATAAAATATATAGCTTGACATTTCAGGATTAACTTAGGCGGCTTGCATTCAACAGTTCCCAGGTTCGAGAACCGCGGCTGAACATCCTGGCCCATGGTTTTCTTTGGAAGAAAGTTCATTACATCCCTTGTCTTTCATCTCGATTCTCATTTCACTTCAGCGTTCAGCCATTTGTTCGTTTCAGTGGTTGATGCGTGTCATAAGAGTGAATTCTCTCTCCGGAAACCTTTGTCCTTCGGAGAGGGTATCCGGCTGCAGGGCGGACAGCTCCTGAGCTCATGGATCATCACACTCTGTCTCCTATAGACTTACCCATTCCTTGATCGGTTAATGGGTACACCCCCTTTGGGATGGGTAGATGCAAGGGACGCTTGGCCTCGTTGCCGAAATCGCTAAGCTTACCTTCTGGACCAGGCTATGATATTTTCTAGGGAAGAGTTTCTGAATTAACCTGTATTGCATATAAAAATGTTAAATGAAATGGTCAAATGGAAAAATCACATATGCAAACCCAAAACCAAAATAGATAAATACAAAATTTGATGCCCTAAATTCTGGATTTTCCATAGATGTTTTCAAGATTTCTCGTCCTAAATACTCTTACATGTAAATTTCTTCACTATTTATTTCTCTGCTACTGGATTATATCTGAAAATCTGATACCAAGTTTTCCCAAGAAATATAAATTCCAAGAATTGAAAAAAAAAAAAATTAAAACTTTGGTTTTAAATATCACCATTTTTCAAGGTTGTGATGCAAAGGTAAGGGTAATTCTTTACCCTAAGCTAACCTTTATTTGGGAAATGTTTTGTTCCTATGTATTTTCTAAACAATCCTGTGAACATGTTGATAAAGATGCCATACTTAATTATTTGCTTGGCAAACAAAATATATATCTTGAATATTCTGTGAATGTCTGTAATATACTTTTCATTAGGAGGAATACTATAAGTTTGAATAACAGGTAAACCACTAAAAAGACGTACTATATTAGGTTTATATAACTTTTAGTAGTATTAGCCATTTCCGAGATCCACTATTATTGGATGTAGAGTTTAGCTTTACTTTGTAATTTTTAAACTCATGTTGCTATAGAGTAATTTTTCACATCTCATGTGAAAAGTATGGAATTTCAAAGCCAGTATATTGAGACTGGATTTTGAACTATGCTTGCGATTGTCTGTACTACTGTTGTGCCTGTAATTAAATATTATTTCTGTAAATGTTAGCCTCGATTAAAAGTATACCAAATACAAAAATGCGCTTTCGTATGCTATATAAAAATAGAATTGGTAGAGAAAGAAAGTTATGTGAATGTAACACATGAAATTTATGTTGTATCAAAAATGTCCATAAAGACTAGAAAATTGCAGTCAGAGGAATCAATTTCCTGTTTGATTTTAAGAAGATTTTAGTGAAGCGCTACATTTGATAATTTTTGTATTGAATCATTTAATTGTTTCAACTGCACAAACAAGGGACGATTGTAATTACGTATTGAAAGTAAGTATAATATGAAGTTTGTCACAAACTTCACTTATCTTTCAACAAATTGATAAATATTTTCCACAAAATTCAATTGAAACTAATTTCGTAAATGTTAGTTAATTAGAGTTAACTGAAAAATTCAATGCCACGGCCGGGATTTGAACCACGGATCTCCTGGTTTCCGTCCAGTCGCTCTAACCCCTTGAGCTACCATGGCCAAAGTACCGATGTGACATTAAATTCTCCAATTAACTCATTATAATTTCCCGGTAAACCGCTTAGAGTTCTGATATTCCAGATATACATTTGTGGCGACTTACTATTGTAAGTAGGTACTTAAATACCAGGATTTTTATCATTGAACTTTTAATGTTAAATTTATATTGGAAAACATAATAAGTCAATTGGAGAGTTCAATGTCACGTCGGCATGCTGGCCGTGGTAGCTCAAGGGATAAGAGCGACTGGACGGAAATCAGCTCCGTGGTTCAAATCCCGGCCGTATCATTGAATTTTTCAGTTGGGTCTAATTAATTAAAAACATCCATATACAGGAGTAATGCATTTAATATATATATGTATATATATATTGAAATATATATAAATAAATATAAATAAACATATATATTTAAATATATATTTATATTTACATAAATATAAATTTAATTCTTAAGCGTTACAAATACAACTATTTGCACTTATCTTAAGAAAATGATGCAAATATTTCTTATTAGTTGATGAGATCGATTTCACGAACATTCGTTCGCATCTTCAGTCAACACACTTCGTCGTCAAGGATACTATCACATATTTTTCAGTATTAAAAAAATCTTAAAACGAAACAAACGTAAAAAGAGGATCAACTGCTGGTATTTCAAAATTCATTCCACGATGTTTCTTTTTTGAAATATATATATTTTTCCAAACCACTAAATCTATCGGACCATTTAATTGTTTTAATATTTCAACTTCAGGATTTATTTCATGGTTAAATGACCAAAAGTGATCTGCAAAATCCGATTGATCAGTTTGTTTATACTTAATGTTATGAAAATATTCTTTCGTTCTGGTTTCTAAATTAGGTTTCATCCTTCCAATAAAAACCTGATCACAATATAAACAATTAAATTCATAAATATCATCTTTACATCTTTAGTCATTTCCTTAGTTGTCATCGTTACAGTCGCTAGATGTCGTAATATATAATATATTTGTGCATTACCAAACTCTGAAAATGAAACAAAGTTGAAGTAGAATCGATTGGTGGTATTACAATATTCATTACGCGATTTCTATATTTTGAAATAAATATTTTTCCCAACACATTAAATCTATCATATCATGTAATTGCTTTAATAGTATAAGTTCTGGATTCATTTTACGGTTAAATGACAATACATGATCTCCCAATGCCGATTTATCAGTCTGTTTATTTCGAAAATGTTCTTCCTTTATGGCTTCTAAATTAAGTTTCGTCCTTCCGGATTAAACCTGATCGCAGTCTAAATAATTAAATGGATAATTGCCAGATTTTTTTGCTATCTGGAATTTTAGCTTTTTAACAGAAATATAGAAAATGCTAATATAATATTTATTATGAGGAACCAAAGTTATACCAAATACTCTAAAAAATTTTGAATAGGTTTATTAATCCAATTATGGAAAGTAATTTCTTTTAAATTACAAGTGTCTTTCAGTTTTTAAAGGTTTAAGATAATTTACATTTGTTTTTTATTTTTAAATTGATAAAGTTAAAACTGTTATTAAAATTAATATATATGAATATTAAATTTATATTAACCTCAAAATAAAACTCTGAAAAATAGAAAATTTAGGTGGAAAAGTTCTACCTTTTTATGTAACTTTCAATATGAGTAGATTTCGTATAAATATCGAAGTGTAGTTTCTTGTTATTTCTTATTTTCTTAGAACAGGAAGGCATCCATTAATTTCATTAATTTAAGCTTCTAATGTGAATTTTGTAGGATTATTTTATAAATTTAAATGTTTTAAAGCGCTATTTATCTGTTTATTAGGATAAGAATTAAAATAAGTATATTTTATTTAGAATTTGTTGCTTCATTGTTGCTAGCTGCGACATTTTACAGATGCATTACCCTCTTATTTATAGCTCTGTATTTTAGAAATGTACTCACCGTATTCTGCTGCCGAATTCGGCTGTATACTGTATGAATTCCACAATGCTACAGAAATGCCTTATTGATTCTAAATAATTACACTTTTCTGTTTCAGAGAGGTATGAACATTAGATTAAAAGCCATGCATCTTATAAACGCACCAGCATATGTGGATACTACTGTAAACATCGCCAAGTCTGTTCTGAAACCCAAACTCGCCAACAGGGTAAGTTTTGAACTTAATTTTAAATAAATTCCAATTTATATAATTTTTTCCAGCTAAGCGAATATTTTCAGATTCTTTACACTAGCTGTTAAGATAGTGGGCAGTCCAAATAAAACGAGTGAATGCGATACGAAATCATAGACTTGTGCACTAAACATTCCAGCTTATGGCATAACGTAGTTAATATTATTAAGCACACCTGAATCTGAATGTTCTTTACAACTGAAAGGAGAAACTATTCCTTAAACATGTTGGTTCACCAATCATCAGACATTGCAGAATAAGGATCTATTTGCAGTTTCACATTTTTAGTCAAAAGAAAAATTTAAATACACGAGTACTGATGTGGAAATATATTTTCTTCTATTCTGATCTTCTTAAATTTGTTTTACTTAGTAATACTCCTCCTGATACAATTTTGTCAGTTTATTTAAATTTTGAGAACGTAGCCGTATAATTTGATGAATGCTATCTTTATACCAGGTATAATTTGGATTTAGCGTTTTAATATTTTTATAAAATATTTTGTGGAGATACAAAGACTACAATACCTGTGCCACAACTAATGAAGATTTATTAAATTCCAACACTTTAGATCTTATCTACAAGAATTGGGATTGCCCCACATAACTACACTATAATGGCCAGTGTACTAATCCAGACCTATTATTAGTATCTTCAGATTTAAAAGATAAGACAACACGTGAAATCATTGAAGACATGGGCTCTGATCATTGCATCTATAATACTTCATGACAAACAAAATATTAGCAGGCCAAAGTTGAAATACTCTTGGAATTTTGGAATAGCAAATTGGAAAAGATGTACTGAGGAAACTGAACAAAATTTTTACTCCGCTCAACATGAAGCATCTGTAGATAAGCTCAATAAAACAGTAACAAATATAATTCTTGAAGCAGCAAAAAAAATGGATCCCGAGAGGAAAAACTAAAAATTACAAACCCTTTTGGAATACAGAACTATCAAATTTTAAAGAAGAAAGGAACATAGCGAGGAAAAGAGCAGAATTGTCCAATAACCCAAAAGATACACAGGAATGGCGAAGAAAGGCAGCAAAATGTAAAAAAGAAATTCATAATGCCAAAAGAAAAGCTTTCAGTGAATTTATTGAGAAAGCTGATGATAGAAAATATGCAAAAAAAGTATACAGATATATAAGTAAAATTAATTGTCAGACAGAAACAAGGAAAGAACCATTCAAACTAAATGGGAAAACGCTTGCTTCACATAATTCTATTTCTGAAGACTTTAGTAAGTATTACAGTTCTCAGCATAAACTTTCCTCTAAAGCAAAAGGAAAACAAAGGCAGATTAAAAATGATCTCAAAAAGTTTAAAAAGTGCCCAGAACAAACTAACGATATATTCAGTAAAGAATTCACCATAAGGGAACTAAATCATGCCATCCATGAGTTTAAAGATAAAAAGTCTCCTGGACCAGATAAAATACATGCCGAATATCTGAAACACCTAGGATCAAAGGGAAGAAAGGTACTACTGAAATTATTTAATATATCATGGACCTCTACTGTACCTACAGAGTGAAAAAAGAAATAATTATTCCTATTCTAAAAAAAGACAAACACCCGACAAAATAAATAATTACAGACCAATTTCCTTAACAAGGGTCAAAGCAAAAACAGCAGAACGTATGGTTTCAGCAAGGATAAATTGGTACTTAGAAAGTAATAACACATTAACAACTGCTCAAACAGGATTCAGACAACACTTATCTACTAAAGAAAATACAATTCAACTATCCCAAGATTTTAAAGAATCTTTCAACAAAAATCAAGGTACGCTGTCAGTTTTCATTGATTTTGAAAAAGCATGCGATTCAGTATGGAGGCATAAACTTCTTGAGAAACTTTCAAAACTAGGCATTCAAAATAACATGTTAAATTGTATCACTCAATTTCTCTCTCAACGTTTCTGTGCTACAAAATACAATGACAGTACATCCAAATTCCGACAAACAAAACTGGGCCTACCACAAGTTGCAGTACTGAGTACATCTTGTTCAACATCTACATCAATGATCTTGCTGCTGTATCAAACACAGAAATAAAGACAGTACTTTTTGCAGATGACATGATCATGTCGACTTCTTCCCCACAAATAGAGAAATCCAAAACCAATGGAAAAGGTTCTGATACTATTGGAAAAGTGGACTGACAACAATTTGATGAAAATAAATACTGATAAAACAACATTCCAAATAATTGGTTTTAAAAAGAAAATCCGTAAACTAAATCTTCAGTTCAAGAAAACAAACCTGAAGCAAACATATTAAACCAAATATTTAGGAACAATTTTTGATTCAAAGTTATCTTGGAGACATCAAGTTGAAGCAGTAGTAAACAAATCAACAACAAAAATTTCAATTTTGAAAAGTTTAGCTGCTGACAAGTGGGGTAGTTTTCGGGAGACACTGAACACCACATACAAAACATTCATCAAGCCAGCACTTCATTATAATGCAGAGGTAATAATTACAGCAAACAGTTCTAACATAAATCACCTAGAAGTATGCCAAAATCAGGCCCTGCGACTAATAACCGGTGCAGCAAAATCAACTCCAATCACGGCGATGCAAGCCTTAACTCGGAACTATCCGATACATCTAACTTTAGAAGAACAGATACTAATAAAACATGAAAGAAGTTGCGGTTAAAAATGGGAGAAAAGATTACTACAATCGATCAAGATGAAAACACAAACAAGTTTCCTACACAAAATTATGTAATTAAAAACAGATCTGAATCTTCCTAATTCTAAAGAAAACCTTTTAATCAAAGAAAACCCATTGACTTTTGAACCAATTATTCAATTAGATTTAGAAGAAATAGTTACAAAATCTGAAACTTCCAAACCTGTACTAAAAGCACTAGCATTAGAAACTGTGAACAAAAGATACCTACCTGAAGAATGGTTACATATCTACACAGATGGATCTAACTTGAACAACTCAGGAGCAGGAATTAAGTGTGCACTGTTCTCATTCTATCAACCAGCAGGATACCACAAAACAAATTTTGATGCAGAAGTAACGGCTATTCATATTTCACTCCAACACCTTCTATACAGAATAGATAAATTCCAAAATGCTGTCATACTTTCTGATTCTAAAGTAGCATTATGTGCAATAAGTTCATATAAAATGAGGTCAATCCAAATTAAAGAATTTCACAAAATGATCCAACAACTTCAAAAACTACAGAAAAGAATTATATTGCAGTGGATACCTGCACATTGTGGTATTGCCTGAAATGAATCAGCTGATTTTATTGTAAAAAATGGTGCAAATTTAGTTCAGAATAAAAGTAAAAACTTACCCTTTACATCCATAAAAAGGTTAGTCAAAAGCAAATAAAACAAACAAAACCAATCAATATCTAACAAAGCCAAAGATAAAAAATGGAACATTTTAATTAAAAATCCAGAAATTATTCCAGAAATCCCACGTAAAGCTGCAGTAGCAAACTTTAGATTAGTTACGGAACATGATTATTTGGTCAAACACTTACACAGAATAGGAATTTATAAAAGTCCAAATTGCCCTCTGTGCAACAAAGAAGAGGATATGTCTGAAGAACATCTTCTAACCTGTGAAGCCCTGCCGGACCCACTACAAAGAAATATTGGAGAGCAAGAGAGCTAATGGCTTCATTGCCAAAGCCTAGCATTTGAAAACAACAACAACAACAACAACAACAACATTACATCACATAGTAACACAATCTTCCAAGGTCGATGACAATCACAAACCGTGACAGCTGATTACATTAGCTCTCTTTACAACAACAACAACAACAACAACAACAACTGTCTGGCTGATGTGTCACAATCACTTTTATATCTAATTCACAACTCGTGAAACTTCTCGAGCAAACTAGAAAAACAACCACTCTCCGTCAATCAAGATAACTCCAGAAACTTCCAGACATGAAATTCTAACTGTGCCGGCGAGTCCTTTGTGTACACTAGCCGCGCTGCTTATCAAGCTCTTTATTACCGTGAAACCTTATCCGCCATCTATTATCTGTTTGCGCCGAAACTGTTTATGCCTGTTACCGCGACAATTCTCTTTACAATAAGTTTAGCAATTCTGTAAGAAACCTTAACAACACTTTTGGAATGAGGGTCTTCGGGAATCGTGCTTTCCTATTTTGTAGTTTTTGCAGTCTTGCAGCACCTGCAAATGAAATGTATTTATTACACAATCAATGAACAATTTGGCTAATATGAATTGAAATCAACACGAAATTACGCATCAAAAATTGCTTATAGTCATAATGATGATATTTATCAGTGCCGTTTTATGTTAAATCGGCTACCGCACGATAAGTGATGTTTACAAATCAGACATCTCACCGTGTTTTCCTCTTCAACAAAAAGAAATTCTTCCTCCCATTCGTTGTGGAATGCTGGACGTTTGGCTGTCATTGCGAGAACCGTCACCGACTGATTGAGTGGAGGGGAAATGGGTCTTGTACGGTACAAAAACAAAATTTAGGGGTTGGGGTGAAACGAGAGCGTGACGTCATTAGCTCATATGAGCACCGTTTGAGCACCTCAGGTTGAGGGATCTTGACCCACTCCCTTCCTGTGTATGATCCTACGGTCCAAAGCACCCCACTCCGTATTTATACTATTTATTTTGTATAAAGAAAAGATATATAGCAGTCGAACAACTGAAACTTTTTAATGTTATTTTACGCTCATGTTTTAACATAATAAAGGAGCTTCTACTTAAGTTCAGCAAACTTTAAGAACCCACACGAACATCTTTTAGATAGTCCCCCAACTATTCTTACCGTAATAAAGGTTCAGAATTCTTTCAAAAATATGTCTAAGAATTTAGATTAAACTATCATGTTTAAGTTATCACATAAAATATGACACAAACACACACACACACACACACACACACACACACACACACACACACACACACAGACACGCACGCACACACACATATATAGTGGAAAGGTTGTTTCAAAGATATTTCTCGTTCCAATATTCACAAAAATGTAGTTTAAATAGTTCGACTGTTTACTTCTCCTAACGTTTAATTTTACAATACAATTCTACCATTCTATTCTTGTACTGTGTAGCTTGTATGGCAGGCTAATCTAGTAGGTTCCGCCACTGTTTATTAAAAGTTTAACATTGTGTATTTCTTGTTCTGTAATATCATTATTACTATTTACTTTCATATCCTATCCAAATTTCCGCAGGTTGTGAGAATGTCTATCACAGTTACATTAGAACGTTTACCTACATGTATTGCAATGAACTTATTTACTAAAGATTACTATTGAAATATAATTTGAAGGTAAATCAAACTGTTGTTTGCAAATATTACTATAGTAATAAAAAATGACCTAATGTGGCAGGTCCCCGACCTTCTGTATCGCGGCCATACGATTGTCTCTATCCTTTATCCCTTGAGAGCGGCGCCTGGGAGGGGACGGGAGACGCCGCAGTTTAAAGACTGAATCTCCCGGTGGCATTTTAAAAGTCAGCTTTACCCATGGGATCCCGTCAGCCCCACCGCGGGTTTTAAGGCCCGAGACCGCACCCCGTGGAGATGTTTAACACAATGTTCGAGATAGCTGTTGTCGCGGATCAAATCTGAAAAGCTGAAGTAAAAGGAGAATGGAGGGAGAGGAAATTCGAGGGAAGTAATAAAACTTCCCAGAACACGCTTAGCTATTCGGAGAATTCCTGGAAAAAACCCGTGGGTTAGGAAGTTCGAGCACAGAGATGAACCAATGACCTTCTGAATGGAGGCCACCGACCTACCTTCTGATCCATCCCGCTTGATGTGTTAGGGATAAACTTTGATTCCAGAATGATTTCCGTTTCTTTCCTAAGATGTAACTTGCTACTTCCAGCTCTTCATGCATTGCCAACTACAGACCTAACCTTATTGCCTTTGTTACAGAATGAACGAATCATTTATCTTAGAAAGTGGTTGAGTATCCCAAGCCTCAAAGTTTCGCCAAGAGATTGAAGGTCCTAAGCTGCAAAACGTAACCGACAGATGTCTACAAGAGGAGCGAAGCAATTGGAATAGCCGCGAGATCGTACAAGTAAACCCCAATATGTAGGATCGATCACGGGAAAACGCTAGGCGAATCTAAAAATATCACTTCTATCTCGAATTAAACAACGCGGTCTGATTGATAATGTGCAATACTAAATAACAAATCTATGTGTTTAAATGCCAAGTAGGTGAATGGCAAGTAGATAAGTGGCACTATTTATAAGTATTTTCTTTTGCTGAATAACTAGTTTTAACAGATTAACTTTAGGATTATTATAAAACTGAAGTCCCAATTTCACTTAGTAGGTTTCAAGTGAAATCTTAGGGGAAATTAGAAAGAAATTGTTACCTAAGTCCTAATAAGCTACATTCACTAAATGACAGGACTAAGTGGATTTGACTACCTTTTGGAGTAAATAATTATTACAGTCAAATATTATTTGATACTTTATATTCTATATTTATTTGCACAGTTCCCATTACAGTTTCACTACAATGACTTTAACATCGAACATACATCCTGTACAAATACATGAAATTACTGACCCTAAGATTTACTCTATGACTCAGGTCCTCCATAAGCCTTTGGTTTTCCTGAGCAGCTTGGTGGCATTTCTTCTTGACCTTCGCTTCTCTTACCCTAATCTACCTTTCTCTTAACCTATATAAGAATTTTCCTATACATCTATTTTTCTTTTCACTCATCCCCGTTAACATGTGTAATGTCACTACCTCTTTGCTCTCACTGTCCCATTTCTTATCCCATATTTTGCTCCTGCAGTTTGTTAACTCTTTACATTCTATCAGGTAATGAACAGTGCTCTCTTCATCTCCACAAAATTCACATATCCCACCTCATTACTTCTCAACCCTTTTAGATATATTATTCCAACTCTCATCCAGGCCATGCCTTCTCTTCCAGTTTTGTCACATTGAGATATATGTTATGGATGAGATAATAGAAAATGTTAAAGAAGGATATCAGCACTGTCCGATAATAACAATTAAAGAAGTTCCTGTATTGCTTTATGCGGGGGACTTAATGGTAGGATCTACAACGGTTGCAGGATTGCAGAAGGGAAAAAATAATTTTGTGAAGAGTGGGGAGTAAAACTAAACAAATAAGTCGACAGTTATGGTCCTCAAGAAGGGAGTTAAATTAAAAAAAATATGAAAAGTGGATCCAAAATGGCAAAAGGGTAGAAGTGATCAATGAATTTGAATATATAGGAGGAAGGTTGTATAACAATGGAAACTGGAGAGCACACAGGAGAAAAAATTGAAGCAAAAGGAAGGGCGGCAATGAATGGAATAAGAATATAAAAATATAAGCTATAAATGACAACAAATTGGTTAGAAAGAATGTATGAAGCACTAGTTGAATCCAAAATGTTGTATGTAGTGGAGATCTGGGGGGGGGGGGCACAAAGGTAAACAAAACGGTAGACCAAAACTACAGATGTTTTTGTAAAGAGCTACTAGGCTTACCAAGATCAGCACCTAGGGAAGTAGCTTTAGTAGAATTAGGAAAGTCAAGAGTAAATGGAATAATAATGGAAAGAATAATAAAATTTTGGTATAGGTGTTTGGTCAAAGAAGAAGGGGAAATTATGAAATTATGCATGAGACAGCAAAAAAGATTAGCGAACTCAAATAGTTGGTGGGCAGAGATAGGAGAAATTAGGGAAAAAATAGGAATGGGAGACATATGGAGATTAGAGGAAAGGAATACATGCGATGGGGGTAAATTATTAAAATGTAGAATAGAAGACATAGAAAGACAGGAAATATGGGTAAATCTAGAAAATATGAAATCATTACAATTTTACAAGCAAATAAAGGGAAATTGGATACGAGAAACATATGTAGATTACTGCAATAGGCAAGAGAGAGAAGGGTCAGCATGGATGAGAACAGGAGTAATATTTCTAAGAGGGATAAGAGGCAGGGAAATGGTAATTTGTAAATTGTGTGTAGGGGGAGGGGAAGAAAGCATAGAACACTATGTATCAGACTGCGAGGATGTTGTAATGTGGAGAAAAAAGGTTTCAGAAGTAAAATGGGAGAAAGTAGAGAAGAGGATAGTAGCTATAAAAATGTTAATGGGCAAGGAGGAAAAGAAGGTAAGACGTATTGGTGAGTTCTTGCAGAAAGTAAAAGAAAAATGGGCCAGAAGTGTAAAGAATTTAAGAAAGGAAGTTGGGGAGGGGAAGAATGGGACTAATTAAGTAATCAAGGAGGTATGAGGGTTAAGAGCTTCCTGGCAGAGCAGAAGACCAGGGTGCCATGCAAGCCAAGGTAACAACAAGGTAAAGACAAATAAATGTAGCCTAAAGTTGTAAATTGTAAAATTTTGGAATATGCACAATAAATATATCATATCATATGTTTTTCCCTACCCAATCAGTGAAATATTAAGTTTTTAAGCAAATGAAACCTATGAAACCTATCGCTATTAAAGTTAAAACTTAAGTGGAAACTAGAGGTGTGTCTAGTGCCGTGATAGGGATCTAGTCAACACAAGTTAATAGATTACCAAATTTTGAACAACAAAGTTCACCTTTGGCCGCTTATAGAAGTTATATCTGCCATCAGCTGCAGCTGGCTAGCTCGCTTTCCTTAAGGTGGAAAACTAATCAACGTCAACTTCAAGTTTACTTGACAAATTACCACCCATTGCTGCGTTTATTACTGTTTAAGGAAACTCCACCTATCTTGCCAGTGTTAAATTAAGACTTCAAGTAACCCTTACCTAAATAACAATTTGATACAACAATTTGCTGAACATGCTAATTAATTTTGACTGTTCATTGAGGAACATTAGTAAAATTTTGTTTACCAACAAAGGTTACGATTTTTAGAATATACATAATGTCTAAAGTGTTATTAAAAGGATGTTTAAAGAACTTAAATAATTCTATATAAAATCGTTGTTAACTGAAATAACGTTTGTGTACCTACAACTTGATGATTAAATGTCAGCACATTGTATCTGTCTAGATTGTTATCTAACTTATCTGGTTGCTTTGTGCTTACGCTGATAGGCGGAAATAAGTGGCTCTTGTAGTTTATGATTTTAAAAGTAGAGGGAAGCCAACATTTGAGCGGAAAACACATGAAACAACAAAGCTTGAGTCAATACGTGTATTCCAATAAATTGTTCTCGTAAATTAAACTTGAGTCACTTTGATTGACAGTTTCCTTTGCGCATACGTAGGAGGCGTTCATTGACATTCTGATATTGTTCTCCTTAAAAAGAAAGGAGGATTACATATTTTCTAATTATTCACACCTTCTCCTACTTACTCTAAATTATGCGATTCACGTTGCATTTGTCTGCGTTTCTTATGATTTGGTAGTGCGGGATACCCCAGGTCAGACGATTTGAAATATCTTACGAAATCATAACTTGAAAAACGAAAAAAGAAAGAAAAAAAAACACTACATAAATCTTCCGAACCAGCTGGCTATACATTTTTATAAATACTTAAGTGCTGGCAGCGGTTTACCAAATCTGATTTTCATTGCGTCTAACCATCAGGTTTCCCGGATAGCAGAACGTACCTTACAAACGTTTCGCAAAGTAGACATTACTTATAATGATCGAATCGTATAAACAATCCAATAAATATATACATATATAATAACTTTTAACATAAAACTTCACTTATTCTTATCAGATATGATGGAAGTTTTCTTATTCATTGAATAGGATCGCGATTTCGTGAAAAAAATCTCTCACATCATCAGCTAACAACTCTTGTCAAGGCCACGTTCACCAAAGAATACCATGTTTCCACCAGTACTACCAAAATGAAACAAATTTAAAAACAGTATCCATTACCGGTATTTCCAAATTCATTATGCGATATTTATTTTTTAAAACAAATATATTTTCCCAAACCATTAAATATATCGGACCATTTAATTGTTTTAATAATTTAACTTCAGGATTTACTTCATGGCTGAATGACCAAAAATGATCTCCCACGGCCGATTTATCAGTTTGTTTATACTTAATATTACGAAATTTTTCTTTCATTATGATTTTCATTTTACGTTTCGTCTTCCCAATATAAACCTGATCACAATGTGAACAATTAAGCTGAAAATAGCAGATTCTTTATTATTAGGAACTTTATCTTTTGTTCCAGAAAATTAGTAAATGTTTAATACTATATTTATTTGAGGAACTAAGGTTATGCCAAACTCTTTAAAACTTTTTAAAACTCCTTATTGACTCAAGGATAGTATGTAATTTTTTTAGAATTATAAGTCCTTTATTTTTAAGGGTTGAGGTATCATTAACAGTTTTTTATACTTAAATTTTTCGTATTTTTTCGTATGAAATCTTTATTAAAACCATTTATTAAAGCAGTATCAATAAAACGTTTATATTATTTATTAAATTCATCTTTATTAAGGGGTATATTTACTATTCTATAAACAAACTATTAAAACAGCAAATGTATGTGAAAAAGGGTTAAATATTTTATTTTTATGTAATTATCGATATGAGTAGACTTCCTATAAATTCCAAAATTTAATTTAATATTGATTTTTATTATCTTTAAATATAGAAGAGCTAGAAATCCATTAATTTCAGTTTGTAATGTGAATTTTATAGCTTTATTTTATAAATTAGTGATTTTGAGGCATCATTTATTTGTTTATCAGGAACAATAGCAAACATATCATCAACATATCTATAACAGGTTTTAGAATTTAAAGGGAATGCTTTGGTGACTTGCATTTCGAAAATGCGGTTTTAATTAATTTCATCAATTAATAAGAAAAACTTACATCACTTTCTTAAGATAAGTGAAGTTTTTCTTGAAAATAGTTTTATTTGTGTGATAAAATTCAATTAATGTTTATGATAAGCAAGTGCACTGTTCAAACTGAACAAGGAAGAAACTGGAAAGAAAATAAAGAATATATATGTTTGAGCACAATAAAACGAACTGAAGAAACTCAATCAAAATAAGAAAAAACTCCAAATTTGATGAAATAAAAATTAATGTCCTCAAAACTAAGGAATATATCCGAACATTACGAAATTCAAACAACATGAAAGCTGTGAACAAATTATACACTTGAAAGTTAAATGGGAACATACAACTATGGCCAGGACGTGTCTATACCTCGATCACAGCTGGAAGATCCATATTCCTACACTTGAATACAATATTTGCAGAATTGACACTGTCAATAGGTACATAAAATTGTAAATTATGAATTATGAAAACTTCGCCACTCGAATAAATTGTCTTGTTAACCAAGACAGCCTCTTTAAATAGTTCTTCTGGCTTTCCAAGAATATGGATGCCATTTTAAATAAAGTGATTCTTGAGTAAAACATACGTTTTTATTAAACTTGATTCGCTATGTAAATAACTATAAGACTCTTCATGGTTATTTTAACGCTGATGAAAAAACCCTAATATTGTGTTGTCAGGTATCCTAAAAATTCAAATCCATTTGGATTTGTAGAATTAACGTTTAAGAAAACCTAGGACATTAGAAAGTGCATGAATACAATATTCATTTAAATAAATAGACTAATTAAAACCAAGCGGATGAACTGACGAGGTTATCCTCCCAACACCAAAAAAGTTAAATTAGATCTGTCAACTCACTCTTCCGCTATGCAAGGATAAAAATAATTCCGGAATAACTTCACCGTTTTGAGTCCCTAAATTCTGACCCACTTCACTTCAACTTGTGATTATTTGTTGACAGTACTGCCAAACGCAGTCACCTTTAACCAAACTCTCCGTACTATCAATCGGAACCAACCCTCTGCTTGACAAGTAACAACTCAGGGACACCAAGGTTAAGGCAGCTTACCACAAGTAAGCCATGCCTGCTCTCTATTAACAGCTTTGTCACTTTTTTCCTCTGCTTTCTTTGCTACTTTATTACTTATGTACACTAATTTGACGGTCTATTCTATACCAGCCAAAAATTCTATACTGAAATTTAACCTTAAATGGATGGTTTGAGAATTTCTAATCCTTTGATAAAATAAAGTCATATAAATTATAATAATGAAATTTCAATATGCACGTATCTCTGTCTGTCTGTCGTTCTGACTGTATGTCTGTGAACAGCTTAATTAAAAAACTAAACTCAATTGAATATTGACATTGCGATCCAAAAGATTCAACATTATTTTCAAGAAAATGCTTCATTCTAATACATACTTCTTACATGGAAAACATTTTCAATTGTTTTTATTTTCTCAAAATGACTGTACCACGTGTTTAAAATATTTAATAACAATGAAATGTTTCACAGGAATTTTCTGGGAACAGAGTTAGGATTCCCCTTCATTCGGTCTGTGCGGGATGGTTCAGTGCGGTTTCAAAACCTGTGGCCTGCATTCGGGAGGTCCGGGTTCGATTGCCTAATGGGCCGTTTCCGGGCATTGGCGGGTGGGATACCGGAGAGTTTCCAACTGGTCAATTAAAATACAGCGCCTTCTGCACTGTAGTAACTCGGGACGGCCACCCTCTGTCTCCTTTCACCTCATCCTTCCTCCCAGAGTGCTCCACTTTGGATAGAGGCACAATAAACCAAGTCTAGTCTCCGTGGCAAACCCCCTCAATAACGTAATCCAATCCTCTTTATTCCGAATCACTTGCTTAACTGTTAAACTGTAAGAAATAGACGTTTACTACACAAAAACATCGAGACATACAATTCATGATGCATTCAGATTATAGACTTAACGATTTTAGAGTTAACCTCAATATTTGTACTTTTCTCAAAGGAAAGCCGTTTTCATTCTTCTTTTCTTATTCCTTCTTCTGGTCGAGCAGCATACTTCTCAGAGACACCACTGGAAGATCTGCTCTTAAAAGATTTGACTGCGCAGCACAGATTGTGGCATAGGTGAAAAATAAAATGTGGGGATAAGTGAGAAAGCAATTTTCAAAAGGAAACGTTGCAGATCTACGATTGAGTTATCTCTTTAGTATTTGCCAGGTGTTATGAAAAAAACTGGAAAAACACTGGGTGGAAAAATACAGTCATGGTGGAATTTGCATCTTGCATTTTCCGAATGCGAAGCATAAATTTTGCCACGGAACTATGTCCGTAAACAACAATATAATTATAGTTCTAGGAGTAAGTTTAGAACTTCTAGATCATTATGTCATAATTGTACATAGACTACATAGGGAAGTAAGTGAATGTTCTTTACGGTTATGAATAGAATACATATACTGGATGTAGTGTATTGACGTACATAAAAGGATACTGTCCAAAAACGTTCTCCTAGCTGAAATTCTATAAAACGCAATTTATCTTTTGTAAAAACGTAGGAAAATAAATCGTTACCTCACCAATGCAATACAAACTACTATGATTAGGATTACCACGGAAGGGTTTCGGCACTGCGACCAGTCTTGATCTATTGTACCCAAGTGGGGTACCCCCGGGAGGAAGGATGAGGCGAGTGGAGACTGGGGCCGGTCGTCCCAAGGAGCCTGGACAGTGCAGAGGACAGGGTCCCTGCATTTTACTCAGATGGAAAATTCCCCCGGGCCAGGACAACGGAAGTTCCCCCTACTGTGGCTCATAAGTGGTCCCAGCAGCCGGTTCGGAGATCAGAGAAGGAGAAAGTGGTGCACTCAGAGCATATCGTCCTACCATGTACCGCCAAGACACGCGCCGACACATATCTTGAAAGAGACCACCAGACGAGAGGTAATGTAAAATAATAATGCAGGTGAAACGCTGGGACAGGAAACTCGAGGGATGTAATTAACCTATCCAGCATTCGCCTGACGACCCGGGGAAACCCTCGAAAAAACCTATGGGTCAGGTAGGTCGATCATTGGAATCGAACCAGGACCTTCCGAATGCGGACCATAGGCAAAACCGTCTGAGTCATCCCGTTCGGTTTTACTAGGGGAGAGTCGTACAGTATCGGCCGGCATGCAGTACCGGCCACTACTGTGATTTCCCTTTTGGCCTCCATGTGACAGAATTTCCAGTAAGCAGTAGTAAGCTTGTACACCCACGTGCGCTATAGTGGCTGTCTTCTTCCTCTCTTCAGTTCTTTGTCTGTATTGAGTGCTTGATAGTGGTTAGTGTAGATCTTAGCACACGGAAGATATTCTGAGGTCTATAGTAGCGCTATATTTGCGATCTCTGTAAACCAGTGAGCTAAACATTTGTGAACTGAGCAGAAATAGTGACAATAAGTTCCCATGCTTTTGTATTCTACTACTGTTCTATATGTGGCACCGCAATGTATCACTGACAATCTATATTGTAACAGAAAAGACAGTGGCCGATACTACATGACACTTTCTACAAGCCTTATAATTCTAGCTTCTTTACTTTCGATGTAATGAAGTACTATAAATAAAAAATAAAAATCATTACATAATACTATCTACAGAACCTATCTTGAGGTAAGAAAATAATATAGTAAGATTCCGATTAACCTCCACAGTTGCAGAGTAAAGTCAAAAAATTTAACCCGGCCGATACTGCACGACCTTTCTCTATATATGAAACGAGTACCTAAAAAAGTTTTTGAAGTTACAAATAATTACAATCTGCACCTTAACTATCTTAAGTATGAAGTTATTATATATAACTATATATGCACAATATGTATACATATATGGATATTGTGACTTTGTGGGTTGGTATAATTAAAAGTCGGAGCTTCAGAAAGTCAAAACGTTCTTTCTTTGCGTATAAATACACTTTGTCCACCAGCAGAACTACGTAACACACAAATACAATCTTCCGAGGTCGTTGACCTCAACAAACAGTTCACTTTCAAAACATCAGTTTCATTACTCTTCGACTCTGTTTACAACTGTTTATGACTGTCTTTACAACCGCTCGCTGTCGTGTCGCCTCTTTTAAACACCACTACTCATATCACTAAACATTTCTGGAACATTCTGTAACAAACAAGAAATCGACTGTTCTCTATCAAGATGTCACTGGAATGTTCCATTTACCTCACTTTATCTGTTTTGGCATGCATTTTTTTCTCCACGCTATGTTTATCTGCTTAGGTAAGCTCTTTATCTCCACCCAGCACTATCTGTCCCTTATCGCTCTTCGCCGCGCTATCGTAAATAATGGGTTCGCGACAGTATATATGTATAATATATATGGTATATCCTGTAACATGCATATGTAAAAATTGTGTAGTATTGTATTTTGACTACAATCACGGCGTATTTCAGATATATGTTCACCGTGGAGGATTGGAGTCACTTCACAAATATGTTTCGCCGAAGATCCTGCCCAATGAATACGGCGGGGAAGCTGGAACACTACAAGAACTTTGGGGTATGTATACAAATGTGAGGCATGAAGATCATTAAATGTAGGAGTTCTGCTTCAGTAGTAAATATTACATTCTACGCAAAAATGGATGTCAATATTCTTCAAAAGCATATATTTTGAGTCAAGCTGAGCCCCCAAAAGAATTAAAATGTCCACATATTTTTGTGTGCACCTGCCTGTTTTCATTGCATAACTCATATACGAAGTCTCGTTTTTAACCAACTGTTAGTTATTAAGTTCAGTATCATTCAAGTATGCGGCCAAGCAAATTATCACGATAATCTCCCAATCCAATCTTTGCACAAAAAGTGTTTAGAACATTTCGAGTTTCTGAAATATGGCTGTAGCAATTTTGATTAAAATTTCATATGTTAAAGATATGTTCGTGACTTATAAAATGAATATCTTGAATTTCATGGAAGTACATCTGAAGCACCCTTATACATTGTCAGGAAGTACTGAAATTAAGCACTCGCAAATACAGTACGAGGGTTGGGTAAAAGCCATGGCAACTATTTTTGTCTTGAAAACACCAGTCCAGTTGGAAGATGTGACGTATACATTCGAAAGGGAGAAGGTTTTAACTACATGTGTGAACAACGAATAACACTGAAATACCGTAACACTAATTTATTACGGTAGTACACAAGGCAATATAATCTTTACAGTGTAAAAGAATGACAACACAGTACACATACAGTTAACACGAGAAACCTGGGCCTAAAGACTCTCAAAGTGGTCCCCTGCTACTGTCACCACACGCTGCCAACGGTGGGGGAGCCGCTCATTACCATCTGCCTTAGCATTTGCCGCAGTCACTTGTTCGCACACAGCATTGGCAATGTCCTCTCGTTTTACAAACCGCCTAATACGTAGTGGTTTCTTAGTATTTCAAATGAGATTAAGTTACAGGGAGAAATGACGGAAGGGTACGTCGGGGTTTCCAATTCATTCCATTCCTAACGTCGTTCTACACACTTTGCTTTATGTGGTTTTGCAATTTTTGTGCAGGATTATTGCACTGTCCACAAGATCCGGACGTTTCTCCCGAACGCCACGTCGTACTTGTGACACCTGTAGTACTGTGCAGTCACTGTCCTGCCATGCGGAACAAAGTGGCAAACAATGACACCCCTGACGTCATACGCGACGATAAACCTCAATTTGTCTGGTTAAATATTCTGACAAAACTTCTGCCTCCTTGGTCATCCAACATGTTGCCACTCCGCGTACTGACGTTTCAGTTCTGGTTCGTATTCCCTGGCCCAAAATTCATCGATGGCGATTATTCGTGACAAGAATTGTTCGCCGTCCTGTTACCAGCGTGCAAGGTGGTCGGAACACATTGTACTGCGCACCCATCTTTGAACTTCCGTCAGTGCATGTGGTACTCACGGCGATGCAATTTTGCGAAGTTGCAGCTCATTACGATATATCCTGTGGATGGTGCGTTTCTCGATGCCACTTGCCATCTCTAACTCCAGTATTATCCATCGTCTGTCTTCATCCAGGAGCTGCTCGATGACGGCAAGTGCCACGTCGGTTCACACACTGACAGGTCGTCCCAAAGGCTGCTCATCACTGGTTGACACACGTCCTTGTTGAAACTTTAGCACCCACCGTGCCACTGTAAGATATGGTGGGGCATTATTCCCAAGGGCTTTCACTAATTCACTGTGACAGTCCATCGCATTTCTCCCTCGGAGAACGGCTATTTTTGTGTAAGCGCGCTGTTCAACACGGGTTACTTCCATCTCGCACATTTACCAACTGACTGATTTCACAGCCCTTGCTGTCCTAATACCAGCTATCACATAGCCCGCCTTGGTAGCGTGGTGGTAGCATGTCGCCTCACGTTCAAGAGGTCCCGATTTCGAATCTCGGTCAGGGTGAGTAACCTGGATAAGGTTTTTCACGGGGTTTTCGCTTATCCTTAAAGAAGAATGTCGGGTAACTCATCCGGCGTCCGATATGACTTCACGTTGGAGGACGGACGTAAATTACAAAAAAAAAAAAAAAAAAAAAAAAAAAAAAAAAAAAAAAAAAAAAAAAAAAAAAGCTATCACAGTGCCATCTGTTGTTCTGCATACACGGTATGCCTGCAGGACTCCCACACGACAAATGTACGTTTGTGGTTCACATATCTACAAGAAACGAAAATAGTTGCTATGCCTTTTGACCCAACTCTTGTTATTAGCCACGGCTTCATAATCCGCTAAATATATCCAGAATCCACTAAATATATCCAGAATCCACTAAATACATCCAGAATCCGCTAAATATATCCAGAATCCGCTAAATATATCCAGAATCCACTAAATATATCCAGAATACACTAAATATATCCAGAATCCACTAAATAAAATTCCAGAATCCACTAAATATATCCAGAATCCACTAAATATATCCAGAATCCGCTAAATATATCCAGAATCACCTAAATATATCCAGAATCCGCTAAATATATGCAGAATCCACTAAATATATCGTTTATTATATCATTTATTAGTAAATGTAAAGCCTAAAACCAATGTTCCTACTAGAGATTTATTACTAATTGAAAACCCATTTAAATGCTTTATATTAATCTTTCTAAAGCGTTACTTAAATCGTTTTATTATTCATTTGGTTTATATAATTAATATGAATGTAATAAATTACATTATTGCTTACTGGTGAATATGTTGAATCATGCATATCTTTGGAAATGTAAGCTGTCATTTTAGCCTTTTATATTGTTTAATTAAATTATATTTTGGAAACGATTACTTCAGATAATATGCTTGTAAAGGAGATATAAATTTGAGATAGCAATAAAACATAAACTTAATGCTCAAGATATTTTTCTTTTGGTAGTGGTCATAGGGTTGATGAGCTAAATAGCGCAGTTTTATTTATTTACTTATTTATTTGTTCCTTTATTTATTAATGGACATTCTTTAACTGTTTTGCTCAGCAGCTTATTCTATATCGTGAAAAATAAATTAATTTTGCTTAGAGATTTGTTTATTAGGCTTGAGGTTTTTACGTGCTATAAATCTATGACATTGCACCGCAGGCTTTACTTCCCTTCCGAAGTAAACCATGCTAAGGATTTCTACGTCCGAAGAGATCCATCGACCTCCACCGGGTTTGACCACGCAAACCAGAGGCATCGCGTGGCATCGCTGTAGCGTTTACCAAGCTTACTCGGTAGTCCCCAGTTTCAATGCCCATCGACTCAGCACTCTGAAATGGTTTTTCATTTTCCCTTGTGGCTTCTGAGAATACTGGTATGATTCGTTCATAACGTTATTTAATATCAACCATTTATCTTTATTATATTTCCTAATTATTTTTCAGGTGCGCTTCCAGGCTCATGGTGTTTGATGATGCCGGACAGATGCGGATGCTTTCGCAATCTAAAGTCTGTTTTTGGCGCTGAGCGGCCTTTCTGGCATCAAAATGAACTCTCGGCACATATTAGGGACTTCCGCGCGTCACTGATCGATCTGCCTTGCGATCCTGTAGGCTTTCTCGATTACCTCATTTCAGTCCTTCCTCCAGTGAAGTATTAGCCATAATATATGAGCGAGGTGTCCCCCAATTATATTCTAGAGGTCAATCTATATTCTGCACCCCTATAGTTGATGAGAAAATCCTTTATAATGAATTCTTTGATATACATTAAATCCTTAATCAGTGGCGTATCACCCCACTTCCGAGTCAAGGCGTGCCACTAGACTGCTGTTTCCCCACCTCAACCAACAACGGGGTGTAGTGTTGGAGGGTGGGACATGATTAGAACTTCTAGTGCCTACCGGCCGGTTAATGCGACCAACATAACCAAGAGATACTCAAGTAGCTCCTCATTCGGCTTTTCCAGGGACCTCATCAGATCAGGTGTCCCAACGGGTGAAAATCTCCACACTGGTACGGGGAACTGAACCCGGGTGTCCCGCTTGGTATGCAGCTGAGTTACCAATGCATTTTATAAACATTAATTGATCAAAAATGAACGTTTCCGACTGAAATCGTAGCATTCTGTATCATTTGCTATCCAAAACCTGGAACAGAATTACCTCAGAGTGCAGTTACAGGACCGCACTTTGAAAACGGTACTGCCCTCAACAAATACTGTTTTCCATTGACCAGGTTTCTCGCTAATGCCACCAACACTTGTGGCCTAATTCGGAGAGGCTTATGCAAATCACCTGTAACAAAAACCTGCTCGACAGTGTGGCCCTCCACTTTATATAAGAGCCCTTTTTCAAACGAAAACACGTTTTATACGAGAACCTTGTGGAGGTTACGACCACTCATTTCGTGGTTTGTTTGTCGGAACAAATGAAGGCGGGTGGCGCCACAGAGCTCTCTGATGTCGTCTTGGGAAGTTTGTGTTCGCTCAGACTCCCCTCGTTAAGCAGTTCACACCCCCGGGTCATGCGCTTTATAAGGTGTTTCATCAAATATAAAACTCTTTCTGCATTAATTCTGCATCAGGAATACGACTTTTGTGTGGAGGGGGAGACACTTCGGATCACCAGCTTGTTATCTCTAGTATTACTCCGGCTATTTTCACAGTCTGCTCATAAAGTTTACATACAAACAGCATAAGATTACCGACGCAGCAATTTTGCTTCGGTTTGCTTCCAGTCCTCTAGCTGAAAATATCTTAAATCAGCTGAATTATTTTCTGAAATATGTTCACTTTTAGCACATTTTTACTTCATATGTAAATAAACAAAAGCTAGCAATAGTGAAGCAACAAATACTACATAAAGTGTAATTATTTGTCCTAAACTTCACTAATTTTTAAGAATATTGGTAAAATCTCCACACAATTCAAGAGAATACTTCTGGAAAAATTCTTTGCACCGTCAGTCAATATTTATTTCGTTGTCATATTTACTGAAGCTAGGTGTCGTATTATTTTTGTATTTATTACCAAACTGTGAAAATAAAACAAACTTATAGATCGAATCAAACGGTGGTATTTCAAAATTATTTACGCAATTTATATTTATTTAAATAAATATTTTGTCCCAAACTATGAAACGTATCGGACCATTAAAGTGCTTGAATAATTTACTCGTGGACTTATTTCATGGTTAAATGACCAAAAATGGTTTGCCACGGCCGATTTATCAGTATCTTTATGCCTAATATTTCAAAAATGTTTTTTCCTTCTCGTTTCTAAATTACGTTTGGTCTAGGTTTACATTGGAACAACCAAACATAATTTAGAAACCAGAAGAAAACAACATTTTCGAAATATTAGACCTAAAAGGACTGATAAATCGGCCATGGCAAATCATTTTTGGTCATTTAACAAATTATTAAACAAATGAACAAACATGAAGCCAAGAAACAAATTATTAAAGCAAGAGCAATTATAAAGCAATTAAAGCAAAATGCGATAGATTTAACGGTTTTGGAGAAAATATTTATTTTGAAAACAGAATTCGCGTAATGAAGTTTCAAGTACCGTCAATCGATTCTGTTTTTAAGTTTGTTTCATTTTCAGAGTTTGATAATAAATACAAAATAATACGATACCTAGTGGCAGTAAAGATGACGACTGAAAATTCAATGAATTTTTGGGAAACTTTTCATCAACTTTTTTAAAAATACAAGTGAAGTTTGCGACAAATTATTATATTTTATGTAATATTTTTACTTTTCCCTACGTACAGTAAGAGAAATACCACATTCCATTCCAAAAATTGGATATTGAGGTCTCCCCGTCTGTCTCTGTATAAGTCTTCACACACGAATTTGCCCCCCTCGGTAGCGTGGTGGTAGAGTGTGCCTCCCGTTCAAGAGGTCCCGAGTTCCAATCTAGGTCAGGGTGAGTTATCTGGATAAGGTTTTTTCGGGGTTTTCCCTTATCCTGATAGACGAATGTCGGGTAACTCTAAGCTCCATGGACCCCGGACTCATTTGAGCATCATTTCACCAATTTCATCCATCGTCCGATATGACTTAACGTTGGAGGACGTAAATTACAAACAAACAAAAACCCACACGAATTTAGTTTAATTTGAAGAGGTTAAAAACTATGGTTCTGTATTAGTTTGTGAATAATAAAGTCATGGGAATGTAAGCTATCAAGTGTGTTATTTTGTTCACACACTCTTGTAAATATAACATCAATTAATAGCTTAGGTGTAGATGGATAGGATTATACGTCTGTGTAATATTATAGCTATTATATCTCTTCTAATTTTACCTGCTTCTCCTAAAATGCAACGATATTGCTTTTGGAAAGATCTATTTAACATGTATGTTCAATTAAGAAACTTTTTAATTATCATTATTAAAGGCCAGGAAGATGTGCGCTGGCATGCTATACAAGTTAGCTCGGGACAGAGTATGAATAACGTCTGATGTAGAGCACGGCCATGTGCAAACATAAAAACGACGCAACATTGTAATCTGCGAAATATGTGTTTCAAATGGGAAGAGTCCTCGCCTGTAACAAATCAGATGTGTCAGCACATTCAGCGTTGTCACCTCGTTATCCCCACTGTTTTATATTTCCCTCTCTCTCACACACACTTGCGAGTCGTCTTGGCGCTAGACGTAATGGAACGCAAACTGAAATTTCCAAGCCTTTTAATAATGCAGTTGTTGAAATCACAATTGCAACATGAATCTTCCTATATTACGCAAGTGGTTTAAATGTTTAGTTTAAAATTAATTATAGTTTATGAATTACTTATTTTTCAAATCAACGAAAATACCAGCGGTGCATCCGTATGGCTGTGAATGTTACTTACGTTAAGATAAAATTCGTGATTGCCTTCATCGTCTGAGTACTGCAAATTTATGATGATAGGTTCCAAAATCTCGTTAGGTGCTATTTATTTCCAAAGGTCGTCTTCTTGTGGTTTATATGATGTCTCACCAGTTTTCCCAGTCTTGTTGTGTTCCTTGTCAATTTCTTAGTGAATAAGTCGTTCAACGTCAGTCAGTTTAAAAATATTATTTCTATTTGCAACATAATTTGAGCCCACATTAACTCAATTGGATTCTTCTGGCAGTAGTAAGAGAGGGCGGGGAAGGTGGATCGCGTCTCATTGATCCAGCTGATACACATTTTCATGGAGAAGTAATTGAATAATGCTGCTTTGAGCTTTATTACGAGTAAATAGAGATAACGAACCATTCTTGAACAAAGATATGAGGTGACCAGACAAGTTCCGCCAGACCAGCAGGGAGTGTATTGTTTCCTGTCATCGAATTCAACAAACATCTGAGCTTTTTTTATCACGTCATGTCAAATGTTTACGTTTCAGTTCTGAGTAACTTCAAATATACGTTCACGTATACATGACAACCAATAATGATGTTCATTACAGTGCCTACGTCGCAGTGCATTGTTATAGTATAATGGTATCTACTTTGTTTATTTGTATTAGGAAAACTACTTGAGCTAAAAATATACGGATTTTACGATTATGTTAAATACATTACTCTCTCCTACTTCATGAATCAGATTTTGCAAAATCTGAAATTTTGTCTTAGCGCAAATAGTATTTATCCGTAATTGATTAGGTTGGCACTCGTCACACACCACTTAGGCGGAATGCCATACGACAACACCGCAGGAGTCCGATTGGTTGCTGACCTAGTAGCGCTCAAGGACAAACATCATCACATTTGAAACAAATAATAGTAAAACATTGCCTTTCAAGTGTATGCGGACGCAAGTATAACGCGACTGCTCTGTTTCCTCTAACTGTGAGGCAGTTGTTATTGTCAGGCTACACCTACCTGCCTTTGTTTACATGTGCGATCCATAATAGTACAGCCCGTGTGCAGAATACCTATGGAAAACGCACATGCCTCTGGCCATTAATTATTATATATCCTAAAAATTGTTTTTCTCTTCCAGATGCATGGGTATTTCGCCTGCTGGAAAATCGAGACTGGTTCCTGAAGCAAGACAAATTGAAGACGGATGAGTCAAAGAGGCATGAGAATCCGGTAGATAAAAATTCTCTCTTTGGTTTTGAAGGTTCATTTAAAGAACTTACATTGGATTAATTTAAGTAAATTTTATAACTTTGAAGTGTTGCTGTGTAATGGAGGGAGATTGTTATATTACCCGACTTCCTCTAGCTAGTTATTCCTTGTGAGATAAAGCGTACTTTTTGCTCTATAGGTCTCTAATGCATTCCTTTTGAAACCTCGGAGTACATTAAAGCATAATTGCCAGTGTAAAATAAGAACAATTTTGAAGTTTTTTTTTTAATCTGTAAGGAAGAAGTGATACTGATATTCATTACTGCATTGCTGTACTGCAATTATAAATTAATAAGAATGTATTGTACAGTAGAAAATGAAGCGTTTACTCCATGAGGCTAATTACACTACCTTTGTATGAATATTACAAAATAAAGTTTACGTGATTTTAAGAAGTATATATGAAGGCTTGCAATCCTCATCCTCTCCTTGAAGCTATGTCCCACAGTTTGTGTCTGCGGCACTGCTAATATTACAGAGATTTCAAAAGTTGCACACATTTTAGTCGGTTACGGGTAGTGGCTCCATGTACACGTTCAAGTACACAATGTTTTAGAGATATAAAACTCTGCAGACGGGTTTGAACTTGGAATCTGTTCATTAGAAGTGCCCAGCCCTATTAAACATTTGATATTTATTTATTGCCTCTTTGCCATAGAAGGCACAGATTTAGTTGTCTAAAAATATACAAAAAGTTAACACTAAAATATTATTTGATAAAATTCACTAACAGTACCTATTGGATTGGCTAGCAATATAGGCCTGACAGGTCTTTTATACATAGAATGGGATAGACCTCTAATATTAAATGTCTTACAAGGTGTTTCAGAAATAATTTTACGAACTTCAGGTATGGGTTCCTCACACCAAAAGAAGGGAAAAAGTTCATATGAACATATGTCCCATAACCCTTGGTGTTCACGTTATTCCTGTCACAATGAAAGTGTGAGTTCAACGGCCTTCGGGGTCCAACCTCAAAACTTCATTTCTCCATAAACTTATAGAAGGCTTTGACCTATTGTACTACATAGGTAAATGGTGAAGTGTTGCCATGGAGACTTGTTTACGTTTGTTATTTCTTATCAGTCTGTCTTCAACGTTTTAATTGTGTACATATAGTGAGCTAAATGCACGTGTTTCGTTTCACCTTGACTGGATATTCATTTCGTGAGCAGGCAGACATGATTGTTATGTATGGTCGTGTGAATGGTGATCGACACGAGGCTCACGGCTCTATCAGATGAAGTTTCCAGAATGAAGACAACCGAGTCACCCAACCTTTGTCGCTGTTTATCGTCACCTTGCTGAGACGGGAACCTTTGCACCACGGACTATTGATCGCGGAAGACCAAGAGTTGTTCGTAAGGCGGAACGCAAAGAACAGATGTTAAAATATGTCGAAGATGATCCTGGTATCTGTTCAAGACAATTGGTTGTGGCATCTGGTACATCACACTTGACAGCATGGAGCGTACGTAACGAGAAACTATTGTATCCATATCATATTCAACGCGTGTAGGGCCTTTCGCCTCTGATTATCTACTACTTTTTCCGATGGTTTGTAGCACAAACAGCCAATCCATTGTTTGTCTCGTCAATTTTGTTTACAGTCTAGGCAACGTTTGGGAGAGATGGAATAATTAATTTCCACAACGTACACGTAATGGCAATTCGTAATCCTCATGTTGTACTTCAGGCATGACATCAGCAACAGTTTAGTCTGAATGAATGGGCTGGCATTGTAGGTGACTGGTAAGTCCATATGTTTTACCAGCACGGCTTACTGCTGCTGTCTACAAGGACTTTATCCAGCACTAATCCCGACCTACTTCATGAAGATGTACCTTGGCAAATAAGAAAAACAAACATGTGGTTTATGCACGATGGGGCTCCGTCACATTTTAGTCCCATTATTCGAGATGCACTGACTGGTATCTACCATGAGCGACGGATAGGCAGAGGAGGACCAGTTCCATGGCCACAATCCTGTGGATGTTTACCTCTGGGGACATCTTAAATCATTAGTTTATGTAGCTACCATCCCAGATGCAGAAACGCTTCATTCGAAGTGTCTTGGAAGCCTGCGAAACCATTCGCCCCATCCGGGAGGTTTTGAAAGCGTGCGACATTTCATGATTCGATGAATAAGGCATGCATTGAAGCAAGAGAAAGACATTTCAAGCATTTACTGTGAGTTTTGTGTGTTATAAGTGTACCACTGTATTGAACATTTCATAACGAGGAAACAAATGGTTATGGGACATATGTTCATATGCAATTGTTTGCTTCTTTTGGTGTGAGGATCCTATAACCGAAGTTTGTAAAAGTATTCCTGAAAAAATATATATTGTGTCTATTTCTAGTGAGATTATCATGCACATTGGAACATGTAACAAGAGAATTTGAATTTAACATAAAAGGCAGTCCAATATGCACATTGCAGGCAGTGTAAGTATACCTAGTTGAATCAAAAGTGGGTTTACAATGAGCTCCAGTTGGGATACCACAAATAATTCTCACAGATCTGTTTTGAAATATTAATAATATGGATGCTGATGAATGATTTATCCAAATTATAATCCCATAACTTTGGTTATATATAACACCATAGCAAAACCTAACATGACGACGAAGTGTTTGTAAAAGTTGTTTTTGTTTGGCCTCGAAAATGAGTTCTGTTTATTTGCTTGGTGGTGTTATTTGGAATTTGGGGAAAATGTTTAAAAGTATTATAATGTTTATGGTGAGTGTGTGGAAGTGAGATTCTAGAGAGATGAACAAGATATATATATATATATATATATATATATATATATATATATATATATATATTGGTTGGAACAATTGACGTGAGTATGAAGAAGTGAACGTTTGCTATGGAGAAAGAAAATAATCTTGCTGGTGGAGAAAGGACGCAGAGAAGATAAAAGTTTTGATAGTGATGAATAGACGTGCAGTAGTAAGCAATTTTATGTAATTAACGGAAACTATTTATTAAGGAAGTAAGGATCTATCGATATTTTGGAGGTAACCTGCAATGATTGACTAGGAAAGAATGTTCGAGTAAAAAGTAATACAGATGATACAATTCAATTATATATTACGAAATTGAACTTATCCAAATTTTATTTCTTTCACTCGTAACCACCCTTGGAAAGAAGAGTTCTTATAACTCTTATTTAAGCAGACACAATATTCAAGAACTATTCAAATTACACCGAAGTACTCCTGCTCCACATGTCGCCGCAACGTGGGGCATTATCATAATATATTCAACATCGCATGTGTACAACAACGAATAGAAATCCTGCTACATGTTGTTGTCCCTGACGACGCAAACGAGCTGTTTGTGAAATCGGTCTCAATTAATAAGAAAAATTTGACATCATTTTCTTAAGATAAGTGAAGTTTTTGTTACAGTTTTATGTAATGACAACTGATGCTTTTCTAGGTTGTTTAGGAATTAGTTTTAAGTTCTTTAAGAATGTTTTTCTTTAAATATATTTGTGGTTAATTTAGTTTTATAATCATTATTCACGTTCTTCTTGATGCGTTTAGCTGATTGCAGTGGTACATTTGATTGTATCTTATTTTGAATTTTGGTTCCCATTTTTGCTAGTATGTCTTCCTTCTCATCCTATTCAGTCCAGTGTGCAGAAATCAACCGGAAGACTGTATTGTTACTTAAATGTTGTATGTGTTCAACGAAAAAATGAATTTCTTCTATTTTTTCTGTATTTGGATTCTGGGTTAACAAATATAACAATATTTTTTAAATTTGTAAAAAAATATTAAACAGATATTTAAGCGAAATGTAGATTGCATCAATTTCTTCGTCAAAATCACTGCATGATTTTTGGCACCATACAGTAAAAAGAGAAAAAAAATCAGGCTTCCTAACTTTCTCAAAAGTAGTCTAAGGCTTGAGATTTCTGAGATTTCTGTTAGAAGGCTACGAACCTTTTCATAATTTTGTTTAATTTGGAAATCATAAGTGCTGAACAAACACTTAGCACAACAAAAATTCCCATCTCGTTAAAACAAACAATTGCCTTAAAACCTCACGCAACATTCATAGTTTCCAAAATATTCGTTTCTATTAGTTTGGTACTTTCTAATATTATTATGTTTTGGAATGCTGAGTCACTATTGTAATAATATAAAATGTTAAAGCTCGTATGTAGAAAGGTCATTACTTAATCCATCCTATTTACCCACTTCACAATAGAAGTATCTTCCTATACTGAACTACCCTTTTGTAGAACCTTTATGGCTGTCATAAGTAGCTCTTAACAATTAGCAGTAAAATTATGTAAAATTATGTATTATCTTGAATTTTCAATGAATGGACTGTAAATTTTACTTTATTCAGAATAAGTTTTATCTAATAGAAAATGGTAAGAGATATGTAAGTGCCCAAGAAACGTAGATATGTTAAGCCACACAGGAAATGTGAAAAACTGTTTTGTGGAAACAACCAATGCCAAGATATTCCTTCTTTTTGGTTTGAATTTTCTAAAAGATTTTTTCTCAAATGAGAAATTGTTACTTTAGGGGCAGAGGATTTGAAAAGGGAACGGAGGATCAAAGCCATCACACGGAGACCAGTTCTTGAAAAGTCTGACTAGAGCGTGCGTGCTGTTCTGGAAACGGCAAGTTTACCTCATTTCAAGAGTTGATCGGGGTGGCTCAATTGGCTGGGTGCTGCCAATTGAACCCAGTATTACTGGTTCAAAACCAGCCCACACCGATGCTTTTTAAATGTGTTTAAGAGCGACAGCTCTATGGTTGTAGATTCAGGATTTGATTACGGAGGGGATTCGGTACGTAGGCCATCATCCTGGGGCCATTGTTCCTATGCCCCCAAGTGGGGCAACCCCGGGCGGCCGACCCAAGGAGCCACGACAGTACAGAGGACAGTGTCCCTACAGTTTACTTAGAGACTTCCCCGAAAGACCAGGACACCGGACACCCTCCCCTACAGCGGGACGGCAACGAGCCCAGCAGTCGAACTCCAAATATCCGAGGCGATCTGAGCCCCAAAGTTCCCTGGCTGCCGGTCTCAAAATGGCCCCAGCAGAGGAGCGGAGACCGGAAACCGACCTACCGGAGGAGGAATAAGTTTACCTCAGAGCATATTATCCTGCCATGCATCGTCGAGATACCCACCGACACTTCTATCCTGAAAGAGACCATTAGATGAGAGATGATTTGAACTGATAATGGAGAGGAAATGGAGGGACAGTAAATTCGGGAGATGTAATTAGCATACTCAGCATTCGCCTATCGACCCGGGAAAACCCCCGAAAAACCCATAATTCAGGTAGGTCGGCCACGGGAATCGAACCCGAGCCTCCGAATGCGGGCCACAGACGAAACCGATGGTAGTAGATTTACTGGCGTGTGAAAGAACTCCTGCGGGATGAAATTCCGGTACACGAGTGGTGCTAATACTGTTCTGGCAATTGGCGGTGTCCTTAATAAAGAATTTATGTATTTTGTGCATTCAGGAGCTTCCGAGTTTGAATCTCTGTTAGGTAAGTTAACTAGGTAGCATGTATATATATTGTGGTAATATGCGACCCAGAATTAATACTTACAACCCTGAAAGAGAGCCAAGAATTTGCGAAAAGAGTAAATAAACGACGGTTTTTCATGGATATAATACTAGCAAGGTGATAAACAAATGCTTTCCCAAAGAGCGACAGAGAATATGTGACAGTCGGCGTAGTGGTTTAGCTGTGGGAATAGGGTGATGAAAACTTAGGTTCGAAACCACGTCACATTGTTTTTTTTTTCTAGTCATTATTGTCTGCACTTTATTTACTAATTTATTTATTGTTTCTATTGGTTCTTTTGTGAGCCAAAGACAAAAACTGACAGTCGGATAATTAGGGATCATGCTTAGCTTTGTGACCCTTTATAATCTGTACCGTATCTGGTGTTGTAAACCAAGCTACAAGATAGCGTTCATTTCCAGAAATATCTCAACGACATGAAATCAAATAGTTTTTGTTGTATGCTTAACGGTCATGTTTCACTCCTACTGAAAATGAGTTTTGAAAGTGTTAAGTTCTCGGTTAGACAGAAAAATCAGTTGTAAACGATTATGGATTTCATTAACGCAGTAAATGTTAAAAATGATGACCCACGACAGTATTTCAAAGGTTTCAAGAACTGACTACCTAGATAAAGAGCTAGGAACAAATAGCTAAAGCCACTTTGTATTTCTGAAATGTTTGAAACTTGGTTGAATGGGTCAAGCACAATACCAACCATAATAAAATATCCACAAAAAATTAAAATTTATGTTACCTGCCTGTGGAAAACATGGCGATTATTGTATTTCATTTGTGTCATAATATGGAATTATAGGTCACAGGAGGTAAAATAAAGGATAATAAAATTTTTCAGCTGAATATGAAGGATTTTAACCCAGCTTGAACGGTCAGAGTGGTGAAGTAGCCTGTCCAGTACCATTTAGCCAACTCCACCTTGGGAGCAGAGTTTCTCTACGAATAAATAAACGCAGAAATCAGTACCCACCTCGAATCTTTACACGCTTTTTGCAACTTCATACAGTCTTTGAAGCTCGTTTTGATAGTTTCAACGCAAATAAAAAAATTGTATCCACCATTACAATAACTGTATGAGCTAAAACTGCCGTAATATGTGACAGAACCAACAATTCTTAACATTTTGACATGGCTGTAAAACGACAACACGCGTTGGCTGAGGATTTAAATCCAATTGGTCCCACTGTGTAGATCTGCCATTTTGTGTTTCAATGTTATTTTGAACTGATACATGTGATACATTGTTCCTTCAGGGGTTCCGTAGGGGAGGGGATCCGTCCCCTTCAGCTGCCGAAGTGCGTGCGCTGCGGACCCTTAGCACTCGTGGTACCTCTGACGTTACTAGAGCAACCTCGGGCCGAACATGCGGAGGCCCTCCCGTAGGGGAGTTGTTCGGATTGGGTTGGACTCGAGGGGCAGTGTGTTCCCGACACCCACGGGTAAATGGGTACCTCCGGCCAGGCTACGGCCACTCGGAGGGGGTAGAGGGTTGCCTATAAAGTCCCGGGTACTTGCCTGCAGAGCTAGTAGAAGGTGTGCTAGATCACCATTCGGCTCCACCGAGGTTATCGGTAGCCTTCCCTGCGGGGTTGACGCGCGAAAGTGGCGTATCCACATGCATCACGTCTTGACGTTGTGCTCAGCGGGGGGGGGGGCTTTTTAGACTCCAGATATTACCCTATGGAAAGAGCCCCGGAGTATCCATCGCTCTCGGGTAGAAGGAGGCCCGGGTCCTTTGTCCTACGGGTCCAGGACTAATGGGAGTAGATCCTCTGCATATAACTGTGCCTTCAGGGGTGTGTTCAAAGGTGCGTGTAAACGTACGTTAATGAATAAAAGTTTGAAACTTGTCTAAAATTAATACAACATCCTCGGTGTCTGGGTATGATGTTTTTGAAATCGACATACATGATGATTGCTTTCTGTCCCATACAACACTTACGCGTTGAGTTATCTACCCCTCCTCTATAAACTGTTCTGCAAAACCTCCATTAGAAGATATTCAAGAAAGGCGCAAGTCACATATGTTGCTTAGTAAGATGCATAAATTAAAAAATAAATACGGGCAGATGACTCACCTGGCATAATACATACATATATATATATATATATATATATATATATATATATTAAATAAGACATTGTCAACTGTTAAAAGTAAGATATATTTTATACAGAATATGAGTAGTTGTCATGCAGTTTTTGAGATTACTCACTCAGATAAGATGACCAGCTGGTCAGCACCCTTGAAGATGATCTAAACTAGACCGAAAAGCGCTTATGGAGATATGGAGAACATCTTATCTGAGTGAGTAATCTCAAAAACTGCATGACAACTACTCATATTCTATATACATATATATATATAAATTTTCTGAAAAAAAAATTATATATAATATAACCTTTAAGAAACAAAACCTGACTGTCATATATTTGCAAAGTTACGTAGTCAGTGGTCTTGTGTTTCTTTCTGAAATGTCATTATAAACTTCACAGCTTTTTATACGTAACAAACGGAAAATACCAAATTACGTAAGAAGGCGTTTTGAGACACGTTGCACGAGTAGTCGGCAATTATACTAAAAGTAGGCGTTGTAGATTTCAGGGAGTACAGTAACTTCAGAAAGTGAGGAGCCTAGTATCAAACACGGACATTCGCCATTTTTATCAAAAATGAGTTAAGAATTGACCTATTTCATATTTGACCTGCTCATTTTGAATCTGCATTCCCTTTGTTCCTGAAATTGAACTTTATCCTATTTTTCGCAGTTGAAATAAGTAGTTCGTTTCAAAACCGGGCACCTCCATTCTCAGTTAGTGTCAAAAATGGACATGATCGTTTGAACCAATCAAAACGCTGGAAATCATTGAAAACTGTCACGGCCTCCAGTTTATGGTTACATTTTGACTTGATTGTGGTGTTTTACGTTTGCTCGCATATTTTACTGAACTACTCGGGACCATTTGTGAGCTTAATATGGAGCAAAATACATTGGAAAATGGGTGTCAAAATGAATCATCTAAAACTCGTGAATGTGAGAAAGCTACTAGCCAATAATTTTGGAAGTGAGTGGAAGGAGAATCCCTATCTTAAGTGGTATTCTGATATCATTCTAGTTTAAGTGAAAATGACACAGAAAATATTGTTAAATGTGACTGCTTTGAAAACCATTGCACTGAACCAGACATTATCTGCAGAGAAATATAGTAACAAGAATGGAAAGTATATGGTGTATATCAAAATTAAAAATAAATATATGTTTTTCATTTTGTAATGCTGAATTGAAGTTATTATAATAATTGCAATAAAACATTCATTGTATCGTATCACAATTCAATTCCTTAACCTGGGAATTCTTTGTTTCATAAACGGACACTTGCATCTATCTTTCTTTCAAAAATGGACATAAGCGAAGTTTAGTTTCAAATGCGGACATTGCATATTTTACAGTAATTTTATAGTACAATGCGATCCATATGAACCTGAACCATTTCAATAGGCCATAACTTTTCAACCAATAATAGGACAGACGTGTAACTTTGGGAAAATATAACAGACAGTTTGGAGATTACATTACGCTATTTACATCTCAGAGAAAATGTTGGAAGTGTCCTCCACCAGAATCTATACATGTATGCACTCGTCTCACCATATTCTCTGAAAATTTATGGAGAGTATCCTCGCCAATGTTACTAAATTCGGTTCGAATGTTACTTATTTTGGCTCAAATGGAGAACATCAATTTTCCATGGCCTATTCTTGTACACCCTATTTTATAGATACCCCCACAAGAAAAAATCCGATGAGGTTAGGTCAGGGGATCTGGTGGGCCACAAACCTTTTGAGATTATTTGACTACCAAAGAAACTGGTTACATGTTCCATGGTGTCATTAGTAGTGTCACCCAGGCGATAGACTCGCGAAGCCGATGAATAAATGATGGCCGGTGGAGATTCGGGAAACTTCGGGACCGATCGTTACCGGAAGCGAGACAGTTGAGTGTAGAGTTGGAAAAAATAAACAGTTTTTTGAGGTTGCTAGCAAATGGTGAACGGTGAACGGTGTATTGCGAGGAAAATAAAGTGTAGTTTTTGTGTTTTCTAACCTCGTCTTGTTATTTCACGAACCCACAAAGTCACAGTAGTATGGCATGTTGCTTCCAATTATGTATTATATTCTTCTAAAGTTGCACTTGTGTCCTATTATTGGTTTAAAGGTTATGGCCTACTGAAATGGTCCAGCTTGTATATGGATAGCACTATTCAAACAATATTTTAAGTGGAAAACTTGATTATTGTACTATTAGAGCTGCAAACAAGCCACACAAAAGTTTTCAGGTTAACAAAATGAAGCGGTGGTAGTGTAACACAAATACCTTTCTGGTTCAATATAATATCAATGGCTCCTGTCCATCTTCGAAACTAGACTTCTCAAGTAATCCTTTTCGCTTCAAAAGTTAGAGAAAATTATCATATATGCCTACTGCTAATATAAAGGGATAAATGACATACGAATAAATATAAGTGGCAATATAGTATGTTAAGGGTCGTAGAATAATCCAGATACCAATCAATGTGATACTTATTTCACGATATGAAAGCTTTATAGTTAATGAAAAACATTTCCTATAAAACACCTTATGCTTTCCATTCATAAAATATGCAAGTAGCATATTAAAATTGGTTTACTGCAATATGAAAACTACAAAAGGGCATGCGTGAGAGGAAGTATTTGTTTTAAGACGGTCATGCAGTAGAAAATAGTTGTTACTCCAGAGAATATACATGCAAAATAATATGAATTTATGGATATTCCATTCTAGCAATAAATATATATGATAAACGTTTAAAATCTGAGAAAATGAAAGACAGTAAAACAAAAGAAAATCGGTACTGCTTATACTTGTAGGTACCAATAGCAAGATATTTTAATAACTCTCAAGAAGACTACTGTCTTTGTACTTAGGAAAGAAATGCCAAAATTTCAACATATGATTAGAGGTCTGCTGAATTTAAAAATTCCACGTGTCTGTACAAAGCATTACTTAAAATCGGAAAGGGACTAAATACCAAACTAGGTATTAACTTATAGCATCTTCCCAGAATGCAACTCGAACATTTTCAACGGAATGAACGCCTCCATATCAAATTATACTTTAGCTCAAATATGTTCGAAAATTTTTAGTGATGTTGGTTACAATACCATACCTTTAAGGATACCTATGGCTGAAAATTTGAAATCCTGAACTAAAAATACCTCCTTTTAAGATATATGGCACAGATGCAACTATGTGCAAATATGATACAGCCAAAATTTTGTCAATTTCACTTTGATAGATCGAAAAATATGGTCAAATTTATTTATTTTTGGTTACGGCACCTAAAAAGTCCCTTGTGACAAAATAACTTAAATTTGGATCTAATATTTCAACAACAGGTTCTAAATACATCCATTTTTGAATTTTCCCTAGGTTTCTCTGTGTCTTAATAGCTTTACGCTCCAGAAATTTTTAAAGCTATGAATGTGGCTTTTTTGCCCAAAAAGTTCTAATTTATTTTAGTTTTGAAGTGAACAAGGTGTGCTTGAATGCATCTCACAGTAAAGCCCAGAGCAATTTCTATTTACCTTGTCTCTGTGAACGTATGCAGTAAGTTTCATTAGTCTAACACTAACAACTGCGACGCAAGGAGAATTTCAAATGATGAGAAATGTTGAAATTTTCAATAGTTAGATAACAAGAATAAAGAATTAGAATTCACATCTAACACTAGCATTCACGTAACTTCCAAACTAGATTAGAACATTTAAAAACCGCTTGCTTATTTGAGCATTCTTTGGATTCATGAATGCTTAAACTATTTTATGGACTAAAAAGAAGAAAATGTGATTTTTCTAAAATGTTCATAAAATTTCAGTCATAAGTATCCTTAAGGTACAATTTTCATGACAAATTAAATGTAATTCTATAATTTTCTGGGAAATGCTCCTAAAGGGCCTTTCATTCTTAATGCTATTCACATAATTGGTAGAAATATCTATAACACAGAAAATGTAGATCTCGTTAAAGCATACAATCCACGTAAAATAAAAACATAAGTAGAGTTATCCATTCCAGAGCTATTTATTATTGGATTGAATTTTTCAATACATTACTGAGGAAAAGAGAAGCTGAATTATGAATTACATGTTACGAAATTGTTCAGTTTCCCTCTAAGCAAACTAGAATTGCTTTCTTCCTTTAGTTCAAAACTTTGGACTTAGGCTTCTCGTTTTGTAACCTTTCGTACCTAAAGCGGAATATGTATTGAAAAGATTCCTGTAAAGTTAATACGCATCAAAACAGGTAGATTACAAAATTAAAATGTTGATGCACTACTTTCACATAAATTTTCTTACCAAAATCCTCTACTGTCTATTGAAATTTTCTTCTTCTTCATGTTAATCCAAAGAAAGCTTTGCGAAATGTCACGTTACACATTTTCTTGTAAATATAAGGGGGATAAAAATGGCTGAAGCAGTAGCCAGCCTTTAAAACGCCAGTAGCGGCAACCTGGCGGAGAGTGTTACCTCTTTCCTTAACCACCAGAAAGAAAGGAACTACAAAAAAGAAAAAAGAAAAAAAAATTTGAAAGACTATTGCATATTTGAAATATAAACTCTTAATAATATCTCGTAAATTGTTAAACATAGGAACATATTTCTTTTCACATAAATGTTGTGCTTAAAATAGTACATTTATTTTGAAAGAAACTTCATCTAGTATGCTGCACTTTTAAATTATATAATGCAATGGAAATTTTTTGTTTATTTGCAGTAAAGAACACAAATTGTTTTTTGTCGTGCAAATATTTCAAATATATGGTATTTTACTAAGAATTTTTTACTATGAATTTTGATAAATTCATAAATAAGAAATATACTTTATCTCAGAAATACTATGAAGAAATTTTTTGTGAATCTTAGAGTAACATTTCGGAACTTATTAAATTTTAATGCATTCCTTTATATTCACCCAAAATTTTGGCTACACACACGTATTTTTTAAATGTAACTATTTCCAAAGTATTTAGGATCTCAAACGTACATATTATGTAGAAATTTTCCATTAAATGGTCTCCTTTAAGCACGGGCCAATTACTTTATATTCTAACTGCAAAAGCAAACTCTATGAATGCAAAAAGCACTATTTTATTAGAAAAGAAGTGCTAACATATGTAAACCGTAAAGATGTGTGTGACATTAAGGATCTTGGTTTATGCAATGCCCTTATCTGCATTTCTGTAGAACAGTAAAGAACTCGGTAATAGCCACTTTACGTAAACAATGTGGTGGAAATATTGGAGAATAACGTAAGCTCAAGGCAAACCACTCTCAACTTCCTCGCGTTGGTCCTCCTAAACAGTTCGCACTGAAGAGACATGCTGACAACAAGTAAGTACAACAATGTCATTCACATAAGTTTATATTTACGTTATTGTATTTGTGGTGTTTGAAATATCGTAACTTAGTTAATAATTTATAGGGTAATCGATTGCCAATGGTGTTGCAGAGCTACTGAAATAACAGTGCGCCCGATATTTGTCATCTGTGAAGCGTAACTTGTAAATTACGTTCGCACAAATCTTTTCCTTTATAATATTGCATTAGATTATGTTGGCGGGAGTGACAAACATGGACATTTAAAAAAATGTTGCTCTGATATATTTACGTTGATTTTGCTACGAACTATTCATTCACGTACATCCGTTGTATTTGACACAATTTATACACACAGTGATTCCTCTGGCAGTTATTTTACGATATATCGTATCTCCTTTAATTACGAAATTTCAATGAAAAATACACTCATTGAGATTACCAAAAATAGGTTTTGTTCAATATCTTCCCAAAGTGTAACATGAGAATTTTGAGAAGTATCCTCCCACCTCAAACCATCCTTTAAATGGTACATTTTCTGTTTAAATTCTAAAATGAGATATTTGGCTCTAAAAGTGAAATGTGTGTATATCTTGAATTATTAGCAATTCTTTGTGAAGTGCTGTTCATTCGGAGGAAATATTCTGTGGCCTTGTAACTGGTAAACTTTAATGGATAGACAATTAAAATATTTACTTTATTTGAAAAAACTTTTGTTCGGCCATAAACTATTTTCGAGAGAGTGTTATTAATGTTTAGATTTGTTCAACAGTTTTCATTATGTACCGGTAGTTCGATATTCAGTTGTTTTCCCGTGAAAGTTGTTTTCATGGAAAGCGTATCAAATTTTAACATAGGAATATAATGCCCGGTACCTAAATATTTGAGCCCGCATTGATATCGTAGTGGCAGTGTGTCTGCCTCAGGCTCTCCAGTTTGAATCTCGTTCAGGGTGAGTTACCTGGATAAGGTTTCTTCGGGCGTTTATCCTTATCCTGAAAGACGATTGTCGGGTAACTCTAAGCTCTGTGAAACCTGGACTTATTTCAGCGTCATTTCACCCATTCCATTCATCGTCCAATATGACTTAACGTTAGAGGACATAAGGCTATATCTGCAAAGTTTGCCTGAATAAGATAGACCATATATTTCTTAATATGGCTTGCAATAAATGATAGAGAGCGTAGAACGTTATGCAATATGAGACCTTTGCTTTCCCTATACGTACTTAAAAAGGCTACAGAAAAATAATCTGTTATACATAAACATGCGATAAGTAACGGCATTTTAGCGGAAATACGTGTTCTAGTATTCCACGAATAAAACAGCTGTTTTAGAAAAATATTTCCATTTACATACCTGTTTGTGCACGTGGGCGAGCTTTTGCTGTCTCTGAGAGCAGCATAAATGAAAAACGAAAATTTGGTTAAATAACAAAGGCTGCAACAACAAGTAATCTGTTGTTAAAGAGATCCCGAGTTCGAATCTCGGGCAGGGTGAGTTACCTGGATAACGTTTTTCCGGGATTTTCCTTATCCTAAAAGACAAATGTCGGATAACAATAAGCTCCATGGACCCTTGGCCCATTTGAGCATCATTTCACCCATTCCATTAATCGTCCGATATGACTTAAAAAGTTAATGGACGTAAATTACTAAATAATAATAATAATAATAATAATAATAATAATAATAATAATAATAATAATAATAATAATAATAATAATAATAATAATAATAATAATAATAATAATAATAATAATAATAATAATAATAATAATAATAATAATAATAATAATAATAATAATAATAATAATAATAATAATAATAATAATAATAATAATAATAATAATAATAATAATAATAATAATAATAATAATAATAATAATAATAATAATAATAATAATAATAATAATAATAATAATAATAATAATAATAATAATAATAATAATAATAATAATAATAATAATAATAATAATAATAATAATAATAATAATAATAATAATAATAATAATAATAATAATAATAATAATAATAATAATAATAATAATAATAATAATAATAATAATAATAATAATAATAATAATAATAATAATAATAATAATAATAATAATAATAATAATAATAATAATAATAATAATAATAATAATAATAATAATAATAATAATAATAATAATAATAATAATAATAATAATAATAATAATAATAATAATAATAATAATAATAATAATAATAATAATAATAATAATAATAATAATAATAATAATAATAATAATAATAATAATAATAATAATAATAATAATAATAATAATAATAATAATAATAATAATAAAACTTCATCAAAAACTAACCGCGACCTTTTAAAAGATTTCATTTTCTAAATGTTCTGTTAACTTTTTTTCCCTTATTAAGCTACCGTCGGCATAAAATAGTTTCTTGACAAACGATATGTATAACCTGAGTTTTCTAGGAACAGCCTCTGAAGTGCTCTTCATAACTCATCACTTCCACAAAACAAAATTGTAAGGCGTAGACAAGTTTTACAAGTCTTACTCTCTTTCTCTCTCTCTCTCTCTCTCTCTCTCTCTCTCTCTCTCTCTCTCTCTCTCTCTCTCTCTCTCTCTCTCTCTCTCTCTCTCTCTCTCTCTCTCTCTCTCTCTCTCTCTCTCTCTCTCTCTCTCTCTCTCTCTCTCTCTCTCTCTCTCTCTCTCTCTCTCTCTCTCTCTCTCGATCTATCTACTTGTATAAAGTTTATATTAAAGCAATTGTATATTGACTAGAGCTTTTCAATACGTATACTTTTCCTTAGTACTGCACCGTGGTGTAGGAGGGATAGAGCGTTTTGCTTTGGTTTCCTGCCATGGAATGCTCCCGGGATCGATGCCACCAATAAGGGGTGTGGATTTTAAGGTCTGAGTATACCAATTTCCTCACAAGGGAACCATCACTGGCCTCACACCACTTGGCACCTGAAACTGTGATGGAACAATGCCTGCTGTATATGCACCAAAACTCTGCTGTGGAATAAAACCATAACTCCCATAATGAAGCCTGGGAAGTGCCACATGCGACCTCTTGCAAGTAGATGCTGGACATCCTTCGTCAGCTTAGTGCCGAGTGTGGGGGACGGCGCCCCTTACGTATGCTATGTGTAGATCTCTTCCCCGTCATGGATAAAAGAGCCCTCCCGTACAACGTTGTTATTATATCTATATGCTCCTACGTATTCTGGGCTCATTTTCGGGTACATCTAGTTATATTCCGCACTAGATTTTTGGCACGTAGGCCCCACATAGAGCAGAGATGATATCATCAAACTCTCAAGCGAATGCAGATATGAGCATAGTGATAGTCAGCTTCGTGAGGACATCGAGGAGCTGCGCTAGGTAGCGAACCCTGGTCAAGAAAGTCAACTTTCGGGTTGGAGTGCCGTGATGTTTACCACATCACCACTTCGTATCGGTTGGATGATCGTCCACCCTTGCCTTGCGTATGTGGGCATTAGGCCGGAAGTAGGGTTGGCAAGCTCTGGCTCGCTTGTAGGCTGTCACTCTATGGGTTACGTATACTTTTCTTAAATGGAACGTCATTTTCGCTCTTTCCTAATGACTAGAATGTAGAATAAAATTTACACGAAATCACGTATTTAATGACTTACTCCTTATGCTTTCTTTATTCCTCTGCTCCCAGTATATCGAGAGAGAAATGTATCATAAAACCATTTGTACTTTCGACGCATACTTTGTTGAACATTTGAGAGAAACATGTTTCTTTGAAAGAATTATGTGACTTCAGAAATATTTTTCCAAGGAAGTATCTCAAATTAAGCAATACATAGTTACAATTTCATTAACTATTCAGATATTTATTCGTGGCAACTTGTATTTCAATGAAATGAATATTATCTATATTATAACATTACAATGAAACATAGGCGGCGGGGAGAAGCTATTGAGAGAAAACTCGAGATATAAATTCTACTAATTATCCAAATATCTACATAGGGCATTTTAATCATATTTGTTAAAATCATTTCGGAAAAATAGTAAACAATATACATTTTAAATGTAACACTTAAGGAGAAATTTCAGGTGGAGAATTTTTAGATGAAGTTTGTATTTATCTTGTCAGAATCTGAACCTTAATAACAACATCGACATTAATTTTGGACATTTTTAGAGTTATGCTGGCTGTTCTCTCTCTCTCTCCCTCTCTCTCACACACATACGCAAACATTTCATAACACCACATGTTGGGTTCATTGTCTATTAAAACTGTTTAGATATAAAACTTGCTTTGATCCCATCAGGAGTTAACTAAACAGCTAGCTTTAAACATGTCATGGACACTGAAATAAATGTAATTTTAACATCTCTACATTCCTTTCAGTAGGCATATCAATGAGAAATACTGCGAAAAACAAGCTTTTTAGGTTTGCATAACATTCTGTAGATTTTGGGTTTAGTAGGAAGTCCATTTTTATTATTCTTAATTCCACCATGCTCTCCTATTCAATTAAAAACTTCAGGTTTTTCTGTCCATGCTATTATTATTTATATATTAATGTAGAACAGAGAATATGCACTGGTATACAGTACTAAGTAAATTGTAAATTTATTTCTCATCTTTCCTTTTACATCATCAAATGGAAATACAAAATCAAGATTACTATTACAAAACCCGTACTGGAAAACATCATATATTCCTAAATCCTGAAAATCCTACAATGTTGCTTGCCATTGTATATTAATTTGGTCCCCATATACTTAACCCTAAGTTTTTGTGCATTGGAGGCCCTCTACTCCTTTTTACACATTTTGCCATTTCACCTATCCTAACGTACATTTTTCTCTTAATTGTTCTTAGACATTTCTCTTTAACTTTCCCTAAATAATTCCCTATATGACCGCCTCGGTAGCGTAGATGGTAGCATGTCTGCCTCATGTTCAAGAAGTCCCGAGTTCGAATCACGGTCACGGTGAGTTACCTGGTTAAGGTTTTTTCCGGTGTTCTCTCTTATTCTGAAAAACGAATGTCGGGTAACTCTAAGCTCCATGGATCCTTGGCTCATTGAGAATCATTTCACCCATTCCATTCATCGTCCGATATGACTTTAAAAAAAGTTAAGGGACATAAATTACAAAAGGTCCCTATATTTCTCCTGTTCCCCTTTTACTGACCAATTTTTTTTTATTACTACTTCACCCCCCAAATTGTCACATGTACGTAGCCAGGCCTGCTCTCTCCATATTTTTGTTTGACCACAGTATAATATACAATGGAAGTCTGCATTCTCTTCTCCACACAATGGACATTTATATACTTGACTATCTTGACCTATGCCTTTCAAGTTTCTCACTCCTGGTATACAGTAAGCACGCTATTGATTGTCACTTAGTTAAGTAAGTGATAGGTTCCCCTTCCACACCAAATTGAATGGTATCTATCACACATCCTTTCATATTACGTACACTGCTTAAGAATATTTTTTGACTTTACATGCTTGGAAGTGAAAGCCATGTGTCGCGAATCGTGTCGTAGGTCGTATAGGAGTTGAACACAGTCTTGTCCAATGCAATAAAAGACATCCCATACGTCTTGCCTTTTGAATTACATATCCTGCAACAGTAGACGGTAAAAGATTCATTCTCTGGTCCTCTACAAGTGACTGCTCTTCAGTCATTACATATTGTGTGAGTGAAGTTCAAGAGGCCTAGTGCTTGCTTCAGGCACTTACTCCCAGTACAATCTTTGCCGAGAGAAGTTTTAATGCTGTCCACCGTGACATTACCAAAATTGCTTTATGTCGGTCATCCTCCCAGTGCGGCATTTACTATAAAGTAACTGCTTTACTGATGCAAGGTTTCCTTTGTATATAGCTGTGCCTCTTTTTTCTAAATATCATCGTAACCGCCTTTTCCTCGCATAAAACTAAAGACGTTTCTTCCTGCCCACCTGTCGCAAACTACGACATATAAATTATCTTTCACTGATGAATAGAATATCCGTTGTTGGGATGAAAGATATACCAAACTAGGGAAACTTCTTTATTATGCAAGCAACATTTTGTAAAATGCAACAAAACAGCAAGCACCAACAAATCACATTATCCATGTGAAAAATCGCCCATAAACGATACTATATCCGCATGAATGCTACGCAGGAATCATTTTCTGTCATATTTTAAGTACTATTTCATAATTAGATGACTAATGTATCTACAGTCGTAAACTGAATCTAAGAGCTTTTGCTTTTACGTGATTTACTCTATATGTGGGAGATATTCTGATACCTCTGGCGTCCTTCATTGGCTGGAATAGAGTGCGCTGATACTCCGATTTGAATTATGGAACATTGAAAAATATCACCATATATGTAATTCCACGAAATTGAACAAAAATTTAGCATGTGTTTCTTTGTTTCTATATTTCGGTTACGAAGGTTCAATAATGTGAACTGTAAGGGCCAGACTACAGAAACGCGGATACCTAGATGTCATTTATAACACATTTTATGATCAGAAACAGTGTAACGTATTCCTATTTTTAGTGGCATTAGTATTACCTAGAAGAGAAATAGTGGTTCTGTCCGCCGCTACTGGAGAAGCGGATCTCTGTTGTAGTGCTACCTGTGCAGTGGACTGCCAGACGCTTGATTCCAGATAAACAGGTGTAAGGAAATATGTGATGGATAGAGAAAATTAGGCCAGTGTAATATATTACGTTATTTATTTTATAAATGTCAACCAGTTATATTTTGGACACTATTACTTCCAGCTATAATGTGCTATTTTTGCCAGCTGTACATTATTGATGTTCTTGAATATTACGGTAATATTTCAATTTTAATTGTGAACTACATTATTGTTTTTAGAACAAAAGTTGATTCCAGAGGTGACCGAAGAAGAGCTGGAGGAGATTTTGGCCCTCAGCGGTACAGATCGCGAGAAATGTCTGGAGGCGCACGAGAAAGACTGGCTGTCCAAACAACCTCATCTACCTAAGGATCTGCGTAAGTTTCCTTCTGTCTTAATGTTAAGAGCTAAGTACGGAAGGCGAAACCTCGTACTCTGTCATCTACACGCAGATTTATTACGTTATAACCAACGATATCTTTGGAATTTTGAATAGGTATTCCTACGTATCGTGGCTATTACGGTCGTGGTTATAAAAATACTAATATAGCTTCATTTTACTTAATAATACCTATTCAGAGAGCAATGAACATTTCAGATATACATCCGTATAAGCTAGCGAAGCTAAGATGAAATGCAATAGAAAATTATTAAAGTGTAAATTCCATTAGAAATGTTGCTCTTTAAGGGTATGTATGACTGAAATTTCATGAAAATCGTGAAAATAACGACTTTTTTATTTTAATTCTATAAAATAATTTAGACATTCCCGAATGTGAAAAATGCATAATTTGCCTCCGGATGCCATTTTTAAATGCTTATTTAAATGTCGGTGTCCTTTAAACTCCGTCAGAGTCACGCCCTCTTTTGCCTACATCCACATTCATTGTCTGTTTTACGTTCTTAAATTTTCAATTCAAGAAAAGAAAAATAAGGCTTTAGAAGACAAAATAGTTCCTAAAATGTTGCCAATATATCAGAGGCTGGCTTCTACAACATTACTAGAGAGGTGCAAAACAGGAAAAACACAGAATGCCAATGAATCTTTGCATCATGTCATATGGAATAAGTGCCCAAAGGAAGTTTTCATATCAAAACAAAAATTGGATCTTGCTGTTATTAAAAGCATCAGTGAGTTTAACATGGATAGTCTTAAGTCATTGGAGCTGCAGCAAAATATCAGAGGTGAAAGTGTAGTAGACTCAGCAAGGAAAACTTCAGTGCAGCGAGATCAGACTCGTATCCTACAAAGCAAGAAGCGAAGTTGTGCAGAAGAAAAGCAACATCTAAAGAAGAAAAAGGTGGAAAAAGCAGCAACAGAGGAGAGGAAAAAGAAATATGAGGGTCCAACCTATCAGCCTAGTGGATTTTAATGTGAGTTATGCAATCAAATCTTTAATCGCTGTTTTCTCAATGTTCATATTTTCAGCATTTTTCATCCTGTAAAATGCTCCTTGCGATGCAGTTTTTGTACTACATTCATGAAATTTCCTACACAGGTTCAGAATATCATAAAGAATGGAAATTACCCTAGGTTTTATTGTGAAATGTATACAAGCATCTATTTTTAATCTTCAAACACAAAACGTATAGTTTTTTAGACAAAAAAAAGAATATTTGTAAATTAAAAATTTTTTTGTGATTAAACTAAAGGAGATACAGAAAAACCCAGAGCAATTTCAAAAAGTGTGTGTATTATGAACATATGGTTAAAATATTAGACCAAAATTCAAAATATTTTGTCGCAAGGGACTTTTTAGTGACGTAACAAAAAACATACAAAATTTATCATAATTTCTAAACTGATGGCGAAAAATTGTTTAAATTTAGGTTGCAACATGTTTACATTATACTACACCTATGGTGTAAATTTGGAAAAGCTAGCATTATTAGTTCAGAATTTGAAAATTTCAGTCCTACATACCCTTAATAATAGGATCTGTAGTACACATAATTATATTACTAACCTGTCAGATGTTTCAGTCTCCCTATTTCATATGTTACAGTTCTCATATAAAGCGTTAATATTACCAGTATACTCACATTGTCCATCAGTTCTTGCTTCTCTTCCCATCAAGTTATTGTATATGGGATCGTTATCCCACGTATCTATTTATGGAATCTTCACTTCTGCTTCTCTTTCTGTCTCTCGTTACCTCCTGAACTCCATTTATTCTATCCGCCTTATATCTGTCACAAACAAGCTTTACTTACCACCGAGATTATTATGTTAATCATTGTAATGCTAGAAAAATGCATTAATGTTTTATTCTCCATAGATATTAATATTTCGAGAGAAACTCTGCATTCTTGCCACTTCTAAGTGTAACAAAATTCGCAATTTTAGAATCACTGTAAGGGCAACAACTTAAAATAGGAAAACGATACGTATATTGAGTTATCAGATTTCGAAAAAAAAAAAAATGCTCCTGTTTACCCAACAATTTCCCGGCGACCTGAGATGACTAGAAATTAACTCTTAAATAGGATGACCGCTGATGGCGTCACCTTAATGAGGTCTCCAGTACGACGAGGTGGCTCAATTAGGCGCTGGGGGGGGGGGGGGATGAAATTATGATATATTTAAATTTAAAGCTCTGAATTTTAGAAGAGAAATTGCGGTATTAATATTTCAGTATAACGTATTGCATTCGACTATAGATTATATAGAAATGCAGCAAATATGTGTTTTTATGTACGAAATAAAATAAGCCGATTATAGGGACTTTCTTAAACCTTTAGAACAAATACAGAAGTCCATAAAACTTTACCATTAAACAGAATTATGTATTTATATAACGAACTAAGTTATTTAGATGTACATATTTTCAACATGTCTGAAACTCTATTCAAAAAGGCCTTAATTACTCATTCTTTTCGTAGATCAGTTTAATTACTAAAATTTGTAATACTAGTAAAATAACTGTAATTAGGGATACTTTATTATTATTATTATTATTATTATTATTATTATTATTATTATTATTATTATTATTATTATTATTATTATTATTATTATTATTATTATTATTATTATTATTATTATTATTATTATTATTATTATTATTATTATTATTATTATTATTATTATTATTATTATTATTATTATTATTATTATTATTATTATTATTATTATTATTATTATTATTATTATTATTATTATTATTATTATTATTATTATTATTATTATTATTATTATTATTATTATTATTATTATTATTATTATTATTATTATTATTATTATTATTATTATTATTATTATTATTATTATTATTATTATTATTATTATTATTATTATTATTATTATTATTATTATTATTATTATTACTATTACTATTATTATTATTATTACTATTATTATTATTATTACTATTATTATTATTATTATTATTATTATTATTATTATTATTATTATTATTATTATTATTATTATTATTATTATTATTATTATTATTATTATTATTATTATTATTATTATTATTATTATTATTATTATTATTATTATTATTATTATTATTATTATTATTATTATTATTATTATTATTATTATTATTATTATTATTATTATTATTATTATTATTATTATTATTATTATTTCTATTATTATTATTATTATTATTATTATTATTATTATTATTATTATTATTATTATTATTATTATTATTATTATTATTATTATTATTATTATTATTATTATTATTATTATTATTATTATTATTATTATTATTATTATTATTATTATTATTATTATTATTATTATTATTATTATTATTATTATTATTATTATTATTATTATTATTATTATTATTATTATTATTATTATTATTATTATTATTATTATTATTATTATTATTATTATTATTATTATTATTATTATTATTATTATTATTATTATTATTATTATTATCTGCTAATAAGCCTATGTAGGACTACGCAAAGTACTTAGAGACATTTCTAAGCTCTTTTATGAATCCAAAGTTCTCATATTCTTTGGCTGTAGGCTTTCTTTCTCTTGTCTGTCCACGTTGTTCCAGTCTTTTCGTTTTGGTTTGTTCTCTTGGTGAACTTGCTACTTATATATCTTCATTCTAAGGGCATTCCGGTGTAGCATATCGTCTTCAGTGATTCCTGCTAATTTCAGATACCTTTATACTTCACCAATCCATTTCATAGTGTGTACTTGTGCTTTACTTCTATTTTAGTAAAATGCCATATCTTGTTTTTGAGCCTTTTTGAGATTAATCGTTTAATATATACATAAAATTGTAACCTTCGTTTCCTAATATCGCTATGGATGTCATATATTTTATTTCTTTTTTATTGTAAGAATGTATTGTTCACCTACGACATGTAGTCCTAAACTTTGTCTAATAATTTCACGTAATTTTTTCTATATTTTCGATATCTACTTTTCTGTTTAAAATTAATCTTTCTGCTCGATATAATTACTTTTATTTAATATTTTTAATTGTTTATTTTTTCTTTCTTTCTGTCTTTTTATGTTATTAACCTTGCCCATCAACGATTCCCGTATCACTTGTCTCCTCGTGATTTAAATATAAGACCTCGGGAATGCGACAATGTAACAATACTACCTGAAGAATTTATATCGTAGGATACAATTGTCTTAATGTAAGTCGTCACTTTCTGTTTCAAAACTATATTGGGTAAACCTGTCCTGATATTCCTCAGGGCCACGTGTTTTCCAGTTGAAATTCCGGTTTTTGGCACGTTTCTCCACAAGTGCAGACTACATGGGTAAGAAATGACTTTAATCTTGATCCTGAGTAAATAACTGGATTACTGTCAGGTTTTCCCAAACTGCATTAGGCAAACCTATACTAATATTCCTTAAGAGAACGCATTTACCGTTAAAATCCAGGCAATATAGTATTGCTATTGTTTCAGCTTTCAAAATGTAATCAAATTGAATTAATTTTCATTAGCTTGTTGGATGAAAATAAATGCTGGAGCACAAGAACAATGTGAATGGCGCAGACTGAAATACAGCCACCGCCACAGTCAGACACATTTTTTAGCTCTTCTATGAATCTAAAGTTCTCTAATACTTTGGCTGTGGGCTTTCTGTCTCTCGTATGTCCACATTGTTCCAGTCTTTTTCTTCGGTTTGTCCTCTTGATCAACTTACCACTTATGCACCTTCATTCTAAAGACCTCCTTGTCTGTTATTTGTATCAAATGGGAAGAGTTCTCACCTGATCAGATGTGTTAGAGCCTTCAGCATTGCCACCTCCTTGCCTCCACTACTTTTATACTTCTCTCTCCCTCGCACACTTGCGAGTGTTCTTGGCGCTAATGCAACTGAACTTTCCAAAGTTTTATAATAATGCAGTTGTTGAAATTACAATTGCAACACGGATATTCGTATATTATGCAACTTTTTTTAATTATTTAAATTTGATTATAGTTTATTAATTACTTATTTTTTATCCAACGAAAATGCGAGTGGTGCATCCGTATAACTGTGAATGTTACGTTAAGAGATAATTCGTCATTGTCATTGTCTTCAACGTCTGAGTACTGCAAATTTATGATGATAGGCTCCAAAATCTCGTTACGTGCTATTTCTTTCCAAAAGTCGTCCGTCTTCTTGTAGTTTATCTGATGTCTCATGCAGTTTTCCCAGTCTTGTTGTGTTCCATGTCAATTTCTTCGTGAATAAGTCGTTCAACATGAGTCAGTTTAAAAATATTATTTCTGTTTGCAACATAATTTGAACCCACATTAACTCTATTGGATTGTTCTGGCAGTGTTATGGGGGGAATGTGGATCGCATCTTATTGATCCACCTGATTCACTTTTTTCATGGAAGAGTAACTGACTAATAATGCTTTGAACTCTAGAGTAAATAGAGATTACGGACCATTCATAAACAAAGATATAATGAGACCAGACACGTTCTGCCAGACCAGCAAGAAGTGTATTGTTTCCGCACATCGAATTTAACAAACACCATGGCTTATTCAAAGTACGTATTTCTTTTATCACGTCATGTTAAATGTTTGCGTTTTAGTTCTGATTTCAAATATACATGCACGCATACATGCCAACCAATAAGGACATTCATTACAGTGCTTACGTCACAATGCATTGTTATAACATAGTGAGATCTACATTATTTATTTGTATTAGGAAAACTATTTGAGCTAAAAAAATATGGGGTTTTTACGGCTATATTAAATACTTTACTCTCTCCTTCCTCGTGGATCAGTTTTTCCAAAATCTGAATATTTGTCTTAGCGCGAATAGAGATTGACTAGTTTGCCGCTCGTCTCACACCACATAGGGGGGATTGCAATACGACAACATCGCAGTACTATGAATGGTTGCTTGTCTAGTAGCGCTCCCATTTGAAACACATAATAGGATATCGTCTTCATTGATTCCTGGCAAGTTTAAATCATTTTTCACTTCACCAAACCATTTCGTAGTGTCTACTTGTGCTTTAATTCTATTTTCGTAATATTCCATAGTTAGTTTTGTGAGCCTATTCGAGGTTAATCGTTTAATATGCCCATACAATTTTAACCTTCGTTTCCTAATATCACTATGGAATGTTTCTATCTTTTGTCTCCTTTTTACTTATATCTCTGTATTTTTCATCGATGACCTGTGGGCTAAATTTTTTCTAATAATTTTACGTTCTTCTCGTTCTATATTTTCTATATCTTATTTTCTATTCCACATTATTGCTTCCGCTGTCTAGAAGCACTCTGTTTTTATATTTTTAATTATTTTCCTTTCTGTTGTTTTTATATTATTGTTAACCTTGCCCATCAACAATACACGTGTCACTTGTCATCTCGGGATTTGAACATGAGACCTCGGGAATATGGGCCTGCGAAATTACTACCTCAAGAATTGCTATCTTGAGATAGAAGTTGTCTTAATGTAAATCTTTTTATGCCTCTCCCAAACTATATTGGGTAAACCTGTCCCGGTATTCCTCAAGGCAACGTATTTTCCAGTTGAAATTCCGGTTTTTGACACGTTTCTCTACGAGTGCAGATTGCATGCGTAAGAAATGACTTTGATCTTGATTCTGCTTCTTATGTAAATAGCTGATCTCCTATTGCACCTACATGCAAGCTTGCAATACTACCACCTAAGGAACCTCAATCGTAAAATATAACGGCTTTGATTGATATTGTCATGTTTCCCAAACTGCATTAAGCTAACATGTATTAATATTTCTTAAGAGAACGCATTTAAAATTCTGGAAATTTAGAATCACTAATGTTTAAGCTTTCCAAATGTAATCATATTAAATTTATTTTCAACAGGTTACTCTTATCCATTAACCTGCTGAATGAAAATAAGTGCAGCAGCATAACAAAATGTGATTGGCGTTGACTGAAATACAGTCACTGCCGCAGTCACCTCATAATGGAAGATGACTGAGAAATAATTCCCATAATATTTCACAATTAGTCAAGTCATATAAGTAACGAATAAAAGATGCAAAATTTATACTGAGTAGTTCTGGAAGTTCTTTATTTGCTATGACTGTGTAAACTACGTGAGGGACATTTAATATTACTTATACATCATTTTATCGGTCTTGGTTTTTTATGTGACATAGATTTATGACATGGGACTAGCGACTTTACTTCCCTCACGAAGGAAGCCAAGCTAAGTGCCTTCAGGCTCGAAAAATTCCATCACACTCCGTCGAGTTTGGACGGACAACCGCGAGCATGATGCTGTTAAACCACGAAGGGCGACTTTTGTAATAGCTAGTGTTATTTTATGCATATTTAGTGTAGATAAAACAATCAACACTTTCGAATTACACAGCACCTCTTGTAAGTGATTATCGTTTTATACCGTTGGACTGGAAGGTATTCCTGTGGTTTGTTAACTAAGTTATCCCCATGGAGTCCAAGAAATATAAAGACATTAAAGTGCCAGTGCAGTGGTGTATTGTAGACAAGTAGATACACAATGCCATAGAATTATCTGCTGCATTATTTTACGTGACATTTGGAAATGGACCAAGGAACAGACGGAAAATTTGATCGAGGTCAAGTCAGAAAATGTTGTAACCTCACGTTTGATTACTTTGAAAGTATCTACACGACACCCCAGATATTGCTGAATTTTGGCTTCTACCAAATCTGTTTCGAGCGACTTTAAGAGACTTTAATAATGGCTAAAGCCGGAAAGATGCCGGATGAGACGACACCCTCTCATATGGAGGCTCCTAAATAAACATTTGAATCTGAATTTATGAGAGATACAAAAAAAAAAAAAAAAAATAGGAACGCGTTGCATGGCAATTCTGTCTCCATGACAACCTAATGATTGCCGTGAAGAATAGTCATCTAGAAAGTCTGTATTTCATGAAATTTTGAGCTTTTTAGCATTATATTCATATTAATCAATATGGGATAACTTAAACTATACCTCTCTCTCTTTTAAAAGGTTTAAGTTCTGATGATGATATTAATAATGATGAGGCTTATGCTGAAAAAAGAATGATTTTAACCTTTTTATCATGGAAACAGTGAATACAGTACAATTAAAAAGTAAATTAATCGTCAAGCATAGAAGCAAAGCGCATAAAATGCTACATTTTTGTGAGCATAAAATCACACTAAGTTAGGTAATAGCCGTAATACTATTTTAAAGCGACTTAAAGCCTTTGTGTTTGTAAAATAAATGTTGCCAAAAGAAATAAATTTTATACAAGTATTTTGTTAGGTGCCATTCATTCTCAATGAGTTTTGCATAAAAATGTAGAAGTCATTAAAATAAATGATATATGCCTACATTTGTCATATGATTATAATTTTTTAAATATTTTGTGTTGTATGTTTAGAATGTTCCAAGAATGTATATGCTTAAAATAGTTAAGAGAAAATAAATAAATAAAAGAGCGACATATCCCGTGCTTCAGCTGTTAAGTGCGATACAGCCACGTGCAAATGTGGTTATGGAACCGTTGGTAAGCTCAGCCAACAACGTGGTAGTGTCGATGTTTTCAGCATCCATTTAAGAGTAGCAGTGCTAAATGTGTTCATAATCAAATGTGAAGACGTCGTACACTTCCAATAAACGTAAACGTGTAACTCACGACCGAATTTAAATACTTGTTACTGGCAGAGAAAATAAACATGTACTTTTGTGATCTAAAATAAGAATTTCTTGAAAGTCGTTAATGCTAGAAATCATTACTAAAGGTACATATGTAACCCTTATTACTCTTTCTGGTACTTAACTTTACTTGGAGAAGAGTTCGGTTAAAACGAAGAAGATAGCTATTGTGATTTCACCAGAAATATGTTTTTCAGGTCATCGGAATTAAAATTTACTCATAGACGAAATATCCGAGAAATGCTAGCTTCGTACTTAAACTCAAATGTATAACATGATTTTTATGAACGTCCTTGCTTCCTAAACGATCCTTTGTTTGAAGGATATAAATTCCTAAAATATTACTCTAATTTTTATTAAATCTAAGACCGAATTTTCTGTTAAAAGCCTAAACTTTTCTTTAGTTTAATGAAACTGGTATGACTATTAAGGCATTAGGTACTTGATTATAATAAAAAATATCTATTTTTAGTAAAAATAACGTATTTATCAGAACTAAATATATCCAGGATATTTGTCAATATTGGTTTATGTTTTCAAGTTCATGTAAAGAGCATGGTTTCTGCTGGCCCGCTTGAGGGATCCGTTTTTGTAGACTTAACATGTTTTTTTTCCGTAACTTTCATTATTTCCGCATGTTCCTTAGTTATCATCGTAAATGTTGAACAGATTTTCCTTCTCCTTTACACGACCTTCAAAAATTCTACCACTCCTTTCAGCGTGTTATATTTATTGGTTTAATTTACATAACTTCTGGCGAAAAAAGTTGCATGCCTGGAAGTTTGCTTGCATGACATATGCAAGCTTTGTATATGGCAAGTCAATAAGTACATGCATATACTTCTTTGTTCCTACATCCGCTGACTCAAAGATGCAAGCAACAATTGGTTAGCTCCTTTGAAGATTGCAAAATTTCCACACGGTGGAGGATTCTAGAAACGCTTCTTTCATTTCTTCGTTAAAACGCATGAAATAGTTTGCAGAAAGCTTCAAAGAAAATCCATGGTTTAAAAGTCTGGCCATGACATGGATTTTTCAGTTCCGATTCGAACATTTAAAAGTTTAGTTACCCATTATTTATTTGTTTTAGAACAATCATTTATAACTACTCGCCCTTATAAGTGTAAAACTATAACTGCACATATAGGAGAATCAAGATAATTTCGAATCTGTTTCAAAATTGAAGTCCGGGTAAATTTAAGTTTATTTAAATGAAGGAAGCTTTCCTTTTAGCATTAACTCCCGCAGAAAACGTTATACATAAGATTTAAAACCAAAATAGTATATGTATTTCAAATTGGGTCGAAATCAATTATACAGTATTAAGGGTAGTTTAGTTAAAGGACCTTTTACGGTTACAGAACCACGGCCAAAGGCTGTAAAACTTAGAGTTAGAAAAGGTAACTGAACTAGTGCCTCTCTCTCTCCCTGTCTCTCACACAACACACTAAAGCCGCTGTAATTACTACTGCCTATTTATTGTATATGGTCATATTGTATTATGAGAATCCTCTTGAATCTTATGTGGAGGATAGTACTCATCTCCGTAAAATAACATCTGACTTCCATCTGTACACAGAAGGGAATTATCACTATGCTCATACCTGCATTAGCTTGAGATTTTGATGACATCATCTCTGCTCTATGTGGAGCCTATGTGCCAAAAATCGGGTGTGGAGTATAGCTGGAAGTAGGGAGTCCAGAATACGTAGAAAATACAGACATTGTACGGGAGGGTTTGCATACCCCTGCGGGCAGCGGTCTACACATGACATATGTAAGGAGCGCCGGCTGTGAACTCAAAAGGGATGTACAGCTGCCACTTGCAAGAGGTCACATGTGGCACCTTACGGGCTTCAGTTTTGGGTGTTGCAGTTCTACTCCATAGCAGATTGTTGGTGCACCGACCCCACATAGATTAGGAGTGATTCCATCAAACTCTCAAGCGACTACAGGTATGAGAATTGTGATGCAACTGCATACATGCTTGTACGTGTTCCTAACAGATGACATTAGGATGATATCCAGTTTATTTGTTTTCATTATCTCTGGAACGATGGCAACGCATTTGCTATGACCCCGTATTTCCATTTTTCACCATTGCCTCAGACTTGTTTTAACTTTGGCTTCTCGTATTAAATATTCGATCTTGTATTTACCTTGGTGACTGAGGAAAGCTATAATAAAATCCTTTCGCTCTGGTTGACCCACGAAATTTGAGCCATAGAATTCCATAAAATATAGTTTACTGCCCGAGCTATTCTGTCCGGTTCTATTTAACTATTTGTATATTAGAAGCAGAATAATGTATAATGGTATCCCATGCAATGACCAGAAACATGTTAATCTGCTTATGAAGTCCCATTTTAAACAATCTCCACACAGTGTAACGTCACACGAGAGATTGATCTTGTATTTTGCAAGATCCACATTTCTCATATAGGAAGATATTGTTTATCACTTTGGTTCATCAACTTTACAAAAGACATTCAGAAGAAATTTCAGTTCACTATTTCCAGAAACATGAAATTATAAATTTAGTTTTCATTAAAATACCTTAATTTTATTGTGTTTTAATCAAAATTGTTAAAGACATTCTTTTAACATATGTCAAAACAACTGTTGTATAGAAGTATTTGGAAATTGATAGTTCTCTTGAAACGGTTTTCTTACGAAACTTGGGAGATATAGGGTTGAAATTTCAAGTTTGGCATTTATCGGATATTTTGCTTTCAAGTTACATTGTGCATAGACTTGCACATACATTGAAAATACTTCTCTTTTATTCCGAGACTCAAAACATATTTTAGATGAAATGTGATATCGAATTTTGCTGGAATACAATATATATATATATACTTCCACTAATTAACTGTGGGGAAGTAGGAGAAACAGAAATAAGCTTTTACAAGGGTAATTTATAAAAGATCCCAAAATAAAGGATAATGGATAAGGAAATAGTATGTATGTAATATAAAGTTTACCACTGGCGCGACAAGCCTAAAAGGACCAAGGACTACCAACCCGGCTGCCGGCCTCACACCCACTTACGCGCGGCAGAGGTGGGCGATCATCCAACCGGTAGGAGGAGATGTGGTCAGCATGTCGGCATCTCCCAGCTGGAATACCTAGCTTACCTAGCGTAAGCTCCTCACTTTCATCACGATGCTGATTGGGCAACGGTCCTATACCCGGGACCTAAATCCACACCTCATGGGTGGGATCGAACCCGGGCCCTTACCGTGGCCACGCGCCAAGGCATGCTGTCTTAGCCCGCTATGCCACGGTGCAGGACGTATGAAACATAAGGTTTGTTTAGACACTAGGCCCTTATTGCTTTAAGTGTTTATGCTGAGATCATGCAAAGAGTATGCAAACAAACTGAACAGCTAATTTTGCAAGTACTTTTAATGCATTTGACTCTGGTTCTATTTATGCTTCTGTTTGTGTGTTGATATGATTCTAAATGTGATTTTAAGAATCAATTTGAGGAATGCTTATTACGTTTAACAGGATTAAAAAGGAAAGCAAGATGTTTTATATTCAAGTTTTAAAGAAGTTATAAAGCAAGTTATAGGGAAAAGAAATGGTTGAGAGTAACACTGTATACTTCATTTTCAAGGAGCTTAAAACGTAAATTTCCGGCTAAAAATAAACATTAGACTGTTAGATTATATACGATGCTTCTTGTTAACTTAGGAACTGGTAGAAAAATTAAAATTATGAATTTGAGAAAAAATTAACTCAAGTATAGGGGAAAAAATATGCTGAGAAGTTTTGTATTATGGTTTGCTGAACAGTTGCAGATGACCTGAGACTGTTGAGAAGAATTGGCGCTTGTAAGAGCAATATTCAACGAATAAAAGAGTCCATCGACATGTACTACACACTGCGTGCAGCTGTGCCTGAAATTCTCTGCAACAGGGATCCCAAGGGGGCGTGGTTTGAAATCGCCACCGCTAACGGGTAAGTGATTACTTTTAATTAATAAAACAAGTAATATCACTTGAATATATATACTAATTCTTCCGCTATTTAGCTCTATCATTATGTGGCTGTAATGTTGTTTCCAGTATATGGTTTTTAGATAGCGTAGCGAGGACCCTGCACCTTTGCCTACTACAGGCGTCGCTAGCGGGGTGCAGTACTGGAGGTCAGGACGTGGTTCAGCACCTTGGTCCCATATGCACTATAATGAGAAGTAACTTTTTAGTTTTAAAGGTTTTACAGAGGTTTTGAGACACCCATCTTCAGTGCCACACTGCAATGGTTGTTTTTATTTGGCCCCTAATAATTAATGATATTTATTTCTTTGATGATGTTATTTGGAGTTTAACAATGCTTGAGCAGTGTTTAAAAGTGTTATTGTTTTTATGAAGGGTATGAGAAAGTGAAGTTGTACACTTTGAAAGAAAAATATACAATATATGCATAATAATGTGGAAGCGTCTGGTTATTAAAGGCAACGGTGAGAAAAATCCCTAGAGGGGATGAGATTAGTAGACTCTTGGACATTCTGGACGGTGGATGTCTGCATGGAGAAGAAAATCGCGTGTATAAACTTGAGAATAGATTGAGGAAGTGGATGTATTAGGCTTATGATATAACCTGTGTTGTTTCTTTGTATATTTAGGGATGGAAAATTAAATATATTATATAGAAAAGGCAGATATATAAATTTTAGTTTGGAAGATTAACATCGTAAGAGAAACACATCATTCCGAAGCAATGACCTACGAGGGAATGTTCATGTGCTGGCAGGGACATCGATAGCTAATTCAATATGAATTCATCATATATCTTTAATGTTCACATCCAGTCAACACATACCATCTTTAAATTAATATTTTCTTTCCAACACGAAAAAACCTCCTTCATTGGTCGCCCCAACGTGGTTCAGAAGGTAATTCAACATTGATACTTTGGAGAGCATTCGAATGATACGCACCAATTTTGTAGGTTTTTTTTTTTTTTTTTTTTTTTTTATGCGACTTTTGCCTTTTAAGTTTGTCATTAAATGATCCCGTTCTAAACGTATTCACCAATGTTGTACTGGATTACCAGACCTGACTGGCTTAACTCACTTCAACCACTTCCTTCTAACAGGCCTTACTGGCGCGACAGCCCTAGAGGGCCAATACCTACCAACCCGACTGCCGGCCTCACGCTCACTTGTGCACAGCAGCGATGAGCGATCATCCAACCGATACGAGCAGATGTGGTCAGCCGGAACGTTGGTTTTTGTGACCAGGGCCGCTTACCTAGCGTAAGCTGCTCCCTTTCCTCACGATGCTGAGTAGGCAACCGGTCCTATACCCGGGACCTAAAATCCGCACTCCATGGGTGGGATCGAACCCGGGCCGCTTTCCGTGACCAGGGACCAAGAGATGCTGCCTTAACCCGCTACGCCACGGCGCAGGAGTCTAATAGGTCTTAGCCACAGTAATTGTTTGTGTAGGTTGCAGGCGCGAGGTCCTTTTTTCTATATATGTGCGCTGGTATGGACATTGTAATTATATTCTAATTCTTGTTGGAGCATGACACTTGTTACAACTTGTTTGGTAACGAGTGATGAATTTTAATATGCTGTCACAAGAATTAGAATGAAATTGACATTACTTTTAGGAATATTTCTTAATACTATAAGTAACAGGACCTTGAAAATTATGTTTCTCTACCTCCATTCACATTTTCTGTATGGTTTCTGCAAGTGAATTTGTTAATCTCATGTGTAACGCTAAGAACAAAATGGTAGGTTCTATACGTGCATTGACATCTCTGCCATTTAATTCATATTATTACGATGCGTGCAAAATGATCCTTTTCTGTGCGTGCGTTGACATCTCCGCATTCAGTTTGCATTTAACGGTACGCACAAAGTGCTCTTTTCTATGTGATCATATTTGCCTGTAACAATCAGTCAGAATTATCCATTTTTATGTCTGCATGGACATTCTATGGATTATACTTGTATATAATTATATGTTAAGCGATATCTTTCTATACATGCATTGGCATCACGTGTGTCGTAACACTGAGTACAAAATGGCTTCTGTATCTACATTTAACCATCTGCGATTAAACTTGTGAGTAAAATTACTGTGTCTGGTTGGTGCACACTGCCGTCTTGCAATTGAATTATTAACAGCACGAGCAACGTTCCTTTACAATGACATTTCTGCGACTCACTTTTTTATGCAAGATTATTAGTTTTTATATATGCATTGACCCACCTGTGATTAAATTTATACATAACAGTAAGTCAGTATGCTTCATTGGTATAGCAGCATTCACATCTATGCGATTCCATTTATACATAGCCACAAAGATACTGGATTTGGTGCCCAAATGAGCATTTCTGGCTGCAAACTTAGAGCAGGTTTGGAATGAACAATCACAAAGTTGTAATAATTTTTAATGTAGGGTAGTGTGTTTAAAATTTAATAACTCATTCAGTAAGCCTTTCTTAGTCAATTTATTCTATGAGGAATTATTATTTTTCAAGTCACATTAACTTGTAACACTAAATACAGGGCAAAAATATCAGTTGCATTAGATTCACATAACGTTCTCTATCCATTCTTAAAAAATTATCTTTAAAAGGGCTTTCTGTTTTATGTATTACAGTTAATTGTTCTGATCATTTCTCGAAATCCTTTATTACATATTTTCTTGTACTGTAGCAGTAATAACAGAATAATTCACCAACAATTAACAGCCCTTTCCACATCAAGGCTGAAGGCCAGGCTGCTGCGTCTCTAACCTCTGTCTACCACAGTTGTCTTAAGTGGAGTGCAGTACTGGAGGACAGGGTGTTGTGAGCGCCTCGGTCCCTCCCAGCCCGGATATACATGCTCTAGAGCCCGGTTGTATAACAAATAATCTAAGTTCAAGCATATGAAAATGATCTTCAGTCAACCTAAACTCAGAATTTTGGTTCTATAAACATTGATCTAAGTTCGTGGCCTCTTAATCTAAGATCAAACCTAAATGGTGAATTTTCTCCAATTAACTTGATTGAACTTAGATCAGCAGAACTGCAGAATTTACACAATATTTTCTGAGAAGAAACAAATAGTGCATCTTTGAATAAATAGTAAATAAAGAATTTTTGTGGTTACTTGTATAAATAATTAGCCCCTTTATTTCACAAATGTATGTTAAAGATGCATTATTTGTGTTCATAGCCTATATATTTTTTATTATTTTCAGAATTCAGATTACTCTGATATCTCTGATTATTAGAGTCTTCAATTTGTAAGGTCTCCTCGTGCTTTCCAACATAGAGGAAATCGCATCTCAGAACTAAATAACAGAAAATTCAAAATGAGATTTCGACTATCAAAGCATGTAATCAAAGACCTGGAGCATAGGTTACATGCACAGTTAAGGACACAAACCCTGAGTAATTATGCACTCAATTCAATATTTATGATCCTGCTCACATTACGGTTCTATGCGACTGAAAGCTTCCAAATGGTGATTGGGGATATATTTAATGTAAATAAAGGGACTGCGCTTAGAACAATACACAGTTACAAGGGAGATTGCAGCTTTAAGATCTCATTTCATCAGGATGCCTATGGAAAAGGGTGAAATAAGAAGGGTTATGCGAGATTTAAAGTTAGCGGAACGCATCTGCTCTTTTGCTTGAACTTCCATTTTTATATGCAAATATAATTTGTAACTTAAAACTTCACTTATTTTCCATTCTTTGTTTATATTTTCCAGCTCACAGTACTGTAAACAGACGAAAATCAAAAAGATGTACATTGGGCATATAATGAAGATAAAGTAAGCGAAATGATTAACTTTTGATAAATACTGTGTCAATATGTAGTAAATTCTTATACTGTTTATTTAAAATAACATTATTTCTAGGACAAATAAACATAAAGCGAAATATGTTTTAGTTTTTGTTATGTCTAGATTGGCCACTCTGTGCACTTGAATTAAACAGAGTCGAATAATTCCATTAATTCTCCAATCCTTTCGATACAACACGAAAGTTTCAACATGTTTGGCGATGTTGCCGCATTTGATTTTTTTTTTATCTCAGATCAGTACTAAACGGCGTTCATCTGATCTAAGATCAGCATTGTACAACCCTCGCGGGTTCGCAAACTTGGTTCAATTTTGATCTTCGATTATAAATGAACTGCAGTTAGCGATATTTATGCAACCGGGCCTAAGTATAGCAGGATACTTGCAGAAATAAAACGACTTCCTATTTGAGGAAAGTATAAGCATTTGGAAATTCAAAGCAATATCGAGGCTTAACTTGGAGTTGGTTACCTCAACAAAAGATTTTATTTCATAATAATTGTGCAAGTGAGTTAATGTATATCTGTTAGGGTTCACACGTTATGCAACACTCTTTCATACTGAAAAGAAACTCAGAGTCTATTTCACCAAACTGGAGACGTGTATTTTACTCTATGGTAATATCTATAAAGTGTGGTATTTTAATAAAACTTATAAAAGTGCATTTGAAAAAAATAGGCATCTTTCATGTTCTAGGTAAGGATTAAATTGAATGAAGGGATTTTCTTGAAACACTTCAGGTCATAGATTTGGAAGATGCTAACTAAAATAACAAGTTTGATGCTCAACTGACCATTTGTTTTTAGTATTGTTCAGAGGCTTCTTCACGGGTATTGTTTTGAGTACTTTTTTCTGAAAGAGCTACTTTTGGATTCAGGGAATCTCAAAGTATACATTTCTAGTGAAATGTGGATATCTAATGTTTGGGTGATCACAAAATTTTCTTCTAATTATTAAATGCTTATTAGGGAAAGTAAAATAATCTAATATGATGTATTTGCATAGCTCCCTCTCCCGTTGAATATATCACACATGCTTTCTCTACATTTTTCTGTCTCTGGTGATATATGTATTACATCTCATCCATTTCAATATCGAGATTTCAGCACAAATGCGTGTTTTGAGATTCCTGAACAAAACCATCGCATTTTTACAAAAAGAATTGCTTGTGTACAAAAAATTATTCTAAGGCAAACTACCAAACTACATTTGCATGGTCAAATGCGGTAGAAGTGAGCTCAGTGAGCTCTCCTGAACCCCTTGAAGTACCTGTTCAGGCCGCTAGGGTTGCCTCGTCGGTCTCTCCCGAATGCTGGTGAGAGGCCTTGGTGGTGCGCCGGCTGACATCTATCCAAACTTAAGGGATTTCTGCAGTTCTGCGAATCCGTCGAGTTCACTTTCTGCCGTCTTTGGTTTCCCTTCCCCTGGAGGGTGATAGCCCATAATAGATCCCTGTTGGGTTACGGTGGGTGAGGTGTTCTCATTACATCACATCTCACATGGACTTCTGGTAATTGGATAAATTTATGTAAGGGCTTGAGGAAGTAAACATGATTTTAAGCTTTGATTTTCTTTTTACTACACATCAAATTTTGGTTAATAATTCTAACTAGAGGGCTTGTAAGGAATCTGCTCAATAGGAAATGTTCTTAAGAATACGTGTATCACTTGACCGAATGTGCAGTTTAACATTCCAGACGAAGACTTTCAAGAATCTTTTGCCAGAAACCATAGTTGTTATATAAAAGTAGTTTTGTTAAAGTGCACTTTCCCCAAAATGGCCCTAATGTTTTTAAAAGGGTTATTCATTCATTTTTCATATAAATTACGTGTGAAGTCTCTTCATACAGACCAAATATTGAACTGTTTTGCTTAATTGGAAAGTCTTAGGAGATAGAGAAGTAAACTACAACATGAAAAATTAGTAATTTTCGAAATGTCTTAAGTTGTATGTCCACATATTCTCTAGCATTATATTTGATGGATATGTATAAATGCTTGCTTAATCACCTTAATCACAAGCCAAGAGAAAGAATACCAAAACAAACCTTCAATTATAAACCAAGAGGACGAAGATGAATAGGACGCCCCCTAAAGAGATGGCTTCAAGAAATGTGAGACCTGAACAGGCTTAAGCCTAACCCGTGAAGGAAGAAGAAGAAGAAGAAGAAGAAGAAGAAGAAGAAGAAGAAGAAGAAGAAGAAGAAGAAGAAGAAGAAGAAGAAGAAGAAGAAGAAGAAGAAGAAGAAGAAGAAGAAGAAGAAGAAGAAGAAGAAGAAGAAGAAGAAGAAGAAGAAGAAGAAGAAGAAGAAGAAGAAGAAGAAGAAGAAGAAGAAGAAGAAGAAGAAGAAGAAGAAGAAGAAGAAGAAGAAGAAGAAGAAGAGAAGAAGAAGAAGAAGAAGAAGAAGAAGAAGAAGAGAAGAAGAAGAAGAAGAAGAAGAAGAAGAAGAAGAGAAGAAGAAGAAGAAGAAGAAGAAGAAGAAGAAGAAGAAGAAGAAGAAGAAGAAGAAGAAGAAGAAGAAGAAGAAGAAGAAGAAGAGAAGAAGAAGAAGAAGAAGAAGAAGAAGAAGAAGAAGAAGAAGAAGAAGAAGAAGAAGAAGAAGAAGACAGAAGCTTGCAAATTTTGCTTTCTATTCATCTTAAAACGTTGTTCTCGCGGTTAAACATTTTAATTAGGTTTCCAAGTGTTGTATATAAATAAATAGTTAAAAATTATTTCCAAACGCCACAAATTAAAAAGTTAAACGCCCGCCACTTTTTAAATTATAATCTTAATATAACGATAAATCTGTGAAAACTAATAAGAAAGCTGTATTATCGCCTGGTAATTCTTCATATAAAAATTAGAACTTTGTCCCTCAGTCCGACTGACAGAACTTCTTAATGACAGACAAAAACTACAAATGTACACTATATTATACCTTCTAATGTACCTACAAGACACAGTAATGGGCTTGAAGAAAATCAAATTGCAGTACTAAAAATATGAATTAATTATTTATGCATTTATTTTACGTTACTAACTACGTGACTACATGCCGAAATATCTGTTGAGAGATATAGTCGCGCTGTTTGAACCATTACCATTGCTTTATCTTTGTTAATAGAAACCTCTCAGATAAAGCACTGATTATTCTTATAGGAATGAGATGAAACTTCCACAGTTCTCAAATATGTGCTAAGCACAAAGGAAGGCTTCACTTCAGCCAATGGAACTCGCAGGAATCACACATGTTCACTGCACGTGGAGTAATCAGTGCGTTATCTGAGATAAATCCATGGTAACGGTACGAGCAGCACGACAATACCTGTTACCTGAGTGTGTGACGGAAATTAGTGTTGTAGCTCTCATTCCCGCAATATACCATCTTGCTTCCTTACGCTCCTCGCCTTAGTATCAGGTAACTATTTACGCTTCCACATGTGCGGGGCAGATGGCATTAGAGTGCTGTTCAGTCTTGCTTTCTTTATCTGTGAATAGAAAGCAGATCATTTGATGCTGTCATCTGTTTTATACTGTTGAATTAGAGACTAAATATGGAGCTTTGGGTAATGCTATTAAATATCCAAATATGGTGTTAATATTTGTAACGGAACAAAATCACGAGGAAAAAAAAACAGCAAGTTTGGTCGGTACACAGGTTTTGAACACGGGAACTCCCAAAAGTTATCTCCTGGGCCATCTCGCTCACTGAGTTTGTTATTGTTTCTGTAGAGAGTGAATGTAGGTGAGCATGTTCCCTGACCTGTCCATAGTATCATCATGTCTGACACGTGACTGAAACGACTGGGAATAAGGAAACGGATGGGATGGAAGGTCAGTATGTCTAAGACAGACCGAGGTCGCTACTTTCAAGGTAAATAGCTCGTTTACAAGAATTTATGGATTCAGTACATTAGGAAACTGTGTCTACCTACTTAATCCACAAAAGCAACTTCTCGCCAGAGAAGAAAATAAAACATCACCGAAAACTCCATTTCCATTGTAATAGGAGCTGTAGCTTGTTTGGCGGCGTGTGTATTCCATGTTCTCTCGGGCTTCAAGCCAGGTGTAGATGTCGCGATGTATGCTTCCGAAACGTTGGTCCATCACGACATCTACACCTGGTTTGAAGCCCGAGAGAACATGGAATACCCATTTCTATTATTCCTGAGAAAAGAACTAAATTACTTTATGGGGAAATTTTATAACTTTACTGTGAATATTATAGTTTTGAGTTTTTTTTTTTTTTTTTTTTTTTTTTTTGAGCCAACCAAGTTCACCACACAGCGTGAAACTGAAGAATCAAATGGAATAAAAGGGAAATGAAGAAAACGATTTTGTGTTAGAAGACAAACCATCCCGTATTTGTCTTATGCGAGGGGCAACAACGAATAAATCAGAATAGGCTGTTGATAAAATTTTAACCCAGGGCCTTCGAAATGCACATTACCGCTAAATCATCTTACTCTGTTACTTTACCTTATAATTTAACATGTGGAATAGGCAATTTCTTAAATAACTTGTCGATTCCTTAGAAAAATGTAATACCAGGCTTGGTGTTTATCCGAAATATCGTTTTTAGTTATTCAGCACGCACAAAAACACACACAGACTCATAGAGAGAAACTCACTGCCTTTTCCTAAAAATTCTTCTTTTTTTAAGTTAGGAGGCCATAAGTGATATGGATAAAATATAGATATGGAATTTTTTACTATAATCCATTATTTATTCCACTCAGTATAAGTTAGTATATTTTAAAAGAATAAAACTATATGTAAGTACTATAATTTGCACAAGTAATCTTTAATTGCTTGCCTGGGGCGTTATATGGTAGGCTGGCATCGTTCTTAGCTGCTCTTGGGAACTATTTGTGAATTAAATTTGTTTGACATTAAAGCTTACCAACAGCTTTGTTTAGTAAAAGTTATTTATTGTTCTATAGAATACAACAAAATTAATTATTAATAATACTAGACTGAATTATTGGGAACACCACAAAGCAACTCTTTGGGTTTATGTACCGTTTAGATAAAACATTTGTACATCCCTAAAAACCTGTCCCGTCCTAATGTTTGTCATATTACACTGGGCAAACGTAGAGAAAACAGGTTTTCGCCGGAGAGTGAGAATATTTTTCCTGACAATTAGTTTATATAGCAGGGACATAAAAGTGTCCCTGTTATATAACAGTGTTTTCAACTTCCTTTTTGCGGTTTGGAGATCACGTGCATTTTAAAGCACATTAGCATAAGCCTCGGACGTTTAGCCAAACATTTGTGACGTTAGCTGTGCACGAGGTATATCGATACTGAGTTACTAACCGTGTTGTTGGTAAACAGAGAGGTAGATGTGCCTTCAGCGTCTAACGTTAATGCAGACCGACACAGTAGTTTTTGTCTGCAACATGATGGTGGGAGCAAACATACCCTTCAGGAAAATAGAAAATAGTTATTTCAAACAGTTTTTAGGAAAATATACATAAAATACTGCCATCCGAGAACAGAATACCTGTACTACGAAAACTACTTGGATATTAGAAACTCTGTGTCGGACAACAGAATATCGGTTTACATAGACGAAACGGATTGCAGCACATTGTTGGTACACTGACTACAGTCACGCATATGCACACATGTAGTACTGTCACAACGAATTAGCTTTACATTTACTGTGTACATTGTAAATATTAGTGATTCTTTTGTTTATATTCATATCTATGGAAAACAAGTTTATTTTGTATCATTTACGAATGAATGAGCAATATGTCCTTTGAAACTATGTCCGTCGTGTAACTACGTTTGGTAGATTACACTGGGGAACAAAAAAAAAAAAAAAAAAAAAAAATATTTTTATATACCCGAAACAAAATAGGCAAATTCTTATGTAAACTGATCTGCTGATTCCAAAAATGCACCTCAAAATGCTGTATCACGTAACATTTTTTAGGTATTCATAATTTTTTTATGAAAACTTACAGAAATGTGATGTGATAACTCATATTTGATTAATTGAGAGTAATAGGTATTTTATTGCCAAATAACATTGAAAATAATTATTATTAAAATAAATGAACACAAGATAATGATGAAAACCAATACCTGAATTATCTCTTTAATGTTTCACTGTTGATTGTTTTTGTATTGACTCTCCCGTTTGAGGAACCAACAATAATCTCCGAACATGGCTGAATCCCAGCGATACCCTGGTAACGTCTTTCCATCTCAGAAATGTCCTGGTGAAAACGCTCACCTTGCTCATCACTTACACCTCCTAGGTTTGTAAGGAAACTATCAAGGTGAGAGTGCAAAAAGTGGAATTTAAGTGACATACGGCAACCCATTTCTTTGTAGCTCCTTAATAGTTCTGAGACTAAAGTTTCATAATTTTCTTTTTTGTTATTGCCCAGGAAGCCTTCCACCACTGATTTAAATGAACTCCATGCTGCCAGTTCAACACGTTTAAGCTTTGATTAAAAAAACACTATCTTTAAGAAGTAGTCTTATTTGAGAACCGACAAATATACCTTCCTTCAATTTAGATTCACTTATTTTGGGAAATATACCTCTTAAGTACTCAAATGCACTTCCACTTTTGTCCAAACCTTTAACAAAATTCTTCAATAACCCGAGCTTTATGTGAAGTGGGGGGGAGAAGAACTTTGTTTGGGTCTACTAGAGGCACATACTTAACATTGCTTACTCCAGGGGTATAGTCTTCCCTTTTCCCCCATTCTTTCACTATAAAATGCTTGTCAGTTGCCCTACTGTCCCATAAGTACAAAAAACAGGAATATTTTGTGAAACCTCCCTGCAGTTCCGTGAGCAATGCAACTACCTTGAGGTTACTATAAATTTCCCAGCCATGGTTTTGATAACTAATAGCATCTAAAATTATGGACATGGAATCGTATGTCTCCTTCATTCCTATGGCATGAAATAAAAGTATTGAAGGTAGTAAATTGCCATTATGAAGTAACACTGCCTTTAAGCTGTATTTAGAAGAGTCAATGGCTATTATTTTAAATTAAGTCAATATGAGTTGGTATCATACCTCATTTCTGTAATTTTATATAAAAGAATAAGAATATCTCAAAAACGTTACGAGATACAGCATTTTCAGAGGCATTTTTGGAATCAGCCAGTCATTTTGCATAAGAATTAGCCTATTTTGTTTCGGGTACAAAAAACGTGTTCCCTAGTGTTACCGTTGCCCGTAGCCATGGTTGTATGGGTACGTGCGCGACTGTATAGCACTCAATCACCTCCCCTATGTTTACGGGACGTAAGTAGCGTATAATTTCGTCACCATTAACCTGTTGTGATGTATTTTGGATAAGCTTCGGGGTCCTTCATGAAAAACAGGAGGTATTTTAAATTAATTAGTGAACGCAATGTTTCTTACAGTACGGTAGTTCTTACTTTCTCTATCGTATAATTATGATAAATTGTAGCGATTATGTGTGTACTTGTATCCAAGTATACAACGCGAAAACCTTCATAAATGTCCTAAAGCTTCAAACTACTGTTTATAGGAGCATTAGGATTTTCATTAAAATACCACAAGGTATTGCATGACTAATGAAATGTGCTAGTTTTTTTAATTTTCTACGAATAGCCTTTTGATTCTGAGTTACGCTTCTATAGTTTTATATAATAGTAAAGTAGGTTAAAGCAATACAACCTGTGTAGTTTAACGAGACCTACTCTTCTTGTACAAATACTTCTTACTATTTATTACGTACAAAAGTAATTCAGAATAAGGATAACTTCACAGTCTGTTCGCAGGATTGTAAAATTCAATTGACACTTCTTTTATTAGTTATGAAGTATGTTAAACTTTAATAATTTTAATCAAAGTGCTATTTTTTAGAAAATAAAAATCCAGAAATATTTTTCAAATTAATGATGCTTTTGTGCGGAGTATTATTGTTACTTCCTTTTCGGTTTTCGTTTTTGTATTACGCGGTTACGCACGTACACTGACTTCTTATTTTACTCAAAACCAATGAACATTTAATATTTGTCTGAATGTTGTACGTCATCCACTGGAGGAGGTAAAGACAACGTAATCAGAATTTCATTTTCAACATATGTCTCACTATCAAACAGTTGATTATGTTCTACTGTGTGTTAACAGGGCAACAGTTCCTATGCCACGCCTTACTGATAACTACGAGCGAGTGGTGATGATCAAGTGTACGCCGCTCTATAATCCAATAGATCAGATGAAACTACTCTTCATGGTCTCGGAACTGAGATATAACTATGATTTCTGCGTTGGGGACATCCTCGTGGTGGACTGTGCTGGTGTATCACCCTCGCTATTAACCAAATTCACGCCTACCCTTATTAGGAAACTACAATTGATGGGATTCGTAAGTATTTTCAATGTATTTATATACTTAGGGTAAACTTTACATTACTTTCCCCATAGGAATCACTATGAAAGATGAAACTTTTATAAGAAGGTAAGCATGTGTACCAAAATTATCAACAGATAACATTTTATGATGTATACAGATCCGGGCTCTGTCGATTAGCTTTATGCACATTTACTTCGTTAATCAGCTTTTAAATATTTCACTTCATATATTACTGTGAACAATAATAAATACTTATAACCCTAGATGTATAATTCTCTACAAAATACCTTAACCCTCTCATGGTGTCAGCTCTGGAAAAACATATTATATATCTGGGGTCTTTTTTAACCCCAAAGTGATTCTAACAAATATGTGGCGCTAAATTGCAAATATTTCCGCAACATTAATAATTACTTTATTTTGAGACCAAAGCACATCTTTTAAATGAAAACTCCATTTTTGTATGCTATATAAGTTATGTACTAGACATGTCTGAAATATGAAAACATATACGTCTTACTTCCAAAAACCACCTACCTATTCTATCACAAAATGTGCAGTTGCCTCACACTATATATCAGTACTGTGATTTTTATTATGATGTGCATTATCACTTTATAAAAAATCATGTTATAAATAAACTCTACTCATTCTACACTTGAAATCATGAACACTAGTTGCAGAACACTTGGTTCTGCATGTTCTTTGGACATAAATTTCTGACACTCATCACATTGTTTCGTTACATTCTTGTCCTTTGACCTTGGGCAGCAATCACATCTTTTTCATTTCATATTTGGAACATCTGCATTCTGGTCCTGTTGGTTGCCATTTAGAGGGTCCTTGAACCCAGCTTGAATAATTGCTGAACGAATGCGTTGTGTTCAGCATTGGGGGGGGGGGGGGCGGTCGAGAAGAACCCGTCTCTTAATTTGAGGTCTGACTAGCTCTTTTCCCATTTCTGAGAGGAATTCTGTTCTAGCATTTTTACCTCTCATATGATGTAAAACTTTATAGTACAGGACATAAGCAGTGGGGCATGCTAAGTCAAAGATATAAAGAAATAGAGCAAGTGGCAACCTTCTTGTTCCACGTTTTACTGAATAATGCCTAGCCATCTTATCAACATTATCAACTGACTTTGTTGAGTTGAAGAACATTATCACTTCAGGATTTTTACTTTTTCATGTTTTCTTTCTTCTATAACTTCCACAAAATGCAAGTGCTGAAGATGTTTTTATTTTATAATAATTTATTTCAACAGTACATATGTATATATTGTCTACGAATTTGTAGCAAAAATGAACATACAAATGAAGGTTCAGAAGGTGCATTGTTGCCAATTTTCAATTATTATAGTAAATTTGTAATATAACATGGAAAATCGCATATTTTATACCTGAGGTATTTTCTGACTCTGTTACAAAAAAATCAAAATTCTGTGCTACATAAATATTTTGACCATTTATATTAAAAAGTACACATAAAGCATATCTGGAAGATGAGAAGTCTCTGTTTACATTAAAACAGTGTCTACGTAGTTAAAGCAGCCTTGGGGTCTATAAACACCCCAAACACCAAGCAAGGGTTAAAATGTTACCCTTCGTAAACAATTTCAAAACATACACAATTTCAGAAGGTATCTTCTGGTTTCACTCAGTACATGTCTTATTAAAATCTTTTTCATTTTACTTTGGATGAAAACAAATAAACTTATCAAGCTGTTTTTTTTTTTTAACCTGTTTTTGTTTAATATTTCAGAAAGCCTTCAACGCGAGGTTAGCCGGATTACATTTATTGAATTTGCCGCCGTACATAGATGTTATACTTTCACTTTTGAAGAAGCTCATAACGAAGCAGAAGATCAGAGATAGGGTAAGTTTTAAATATATTCTTAAATAATATGTGTAAGAGGAATGCGATTTCTCAAGCGATTCCTACACGCCCAAGTCCGGAAAAACAAATGATACATGCTTAAGAGGAGCGGTGTCTGATAGCAAATAGTCAATTAGGTTTTAATCCTACTGTTTAACCCCTCTTCTAAGTTTAAGTGTAGTCAATTTTGAGTTTTCAATAAAATTAAAAGAAAATCACGAACAGTACCTATGAAAATTCGGTGAGAATATTTCATTTTCGAACAATTAATTTTTAAAAGATAAGGCTTAAATGGACTTGTACAAATACTTTAGGAAAATTTTTTAAAACAAACAACAAAGGAGGTTGTTTACCTAGATAAATTATTTTAGAGCCTTTACGGGATTATACCTGAATATGTTAAATAAAATTAAAAAATTTGTGGTGGTCTTATTGAAATATAATCTAAACTTCCTTTCCTCAGTCAATTCAGAAATTAGAAAAGTTTAGCAAAAGTAAAGGCTGGTTTACAGCAACATAAACGATAGCGGAAAACAATATTTTGATTTCCAAATCCCTGATGAGGAGAATGTGAAATTAACAAATAAACAGTTGCCGCTGATGGTTCGGAGAGAGTAACGAGGTACATCTGCTAGAAGTTCTTCCAGTTTCATTTTCGCAGAGACAACCTACGTCACTAACTTCTAGAATAGCTTCTGTATTAAAGGAGTCTAGAATTTACCCGTTGCGTGCCTGAAAATGACAAATTTAAAGCTTGACCAAGTTTTCTTAATATCCTGTATCATGGCTTACATTATACAAATAGCTGTACCATAAGAATAGTTTAAGCATGGCGTACCATTAACTGAGATTAAATACTGTTTGCTATGTTTCAGATACATGTGCACTGCAACGGACTGGAGAGTTTATACGAATTCGTAGACAAGAAATGTTTGCCCGAGGAGTATGGAGGTGATGCAGGGCCTTTACAGGAACATTGGGGTATGTAAGATAAGTTACTCAAAAAATAATCACTGTTTTCCTTCACAACTAATCCCTTCTCCTCCATTAATCCCTATTTTGTCTTTTCCTTTGCCTCAGTATGTCAACCATCTATTTAAACAACGTTTATCATATTGTACATTTGGAATATTTTATCTTATTCAATTTCCTTCTCATACAGTCTCTCTGCCAAATGATCTTCTGTCTGAGCAATAGGAGGATTGTTATGAATTTCTTTATTATTTTTAAAATGCTTCACGTACTTTATTACTCTACTTCACACCTATGGCAGGTAATGCATTCCACTCAGAAGCTCATATCCAAATGTCACGGAAATACATGTTTGTATTTGGTATTTAATTACGACATCGTTCAGATATTGAAATAGAGAAATATTCAAGAAAATGCCACGCCAACGGGCCAACAGAATATCTGATAAAAGAGTACAAATTTATCATTTAAATTATTAGGCTAGTTCAAAAGAAAATAGTTTCAAAAATTATAATATTAAATTATATTTTCTCTCTTCCTTTAGTGTTGAAAATCAGTAATCATAATATCCTTCACAAAATGGTTTATATATGACGGTGTTAGCTGTTTAACCTTTTGGAGTTCGTGTGTGAGGTTTAAGAGCTCGTTCACACCAAAGTTATTTCGGCTCTAGATCACTTGGAATAAACATGAAACGTGCTAAAGAATGTGCTTTAAAAGGTAGAGAGTGAAACCTTCTTCACCAGCTCTAAGGGTTGAGTGTAAACATGTTCAAATACTTAAATTTTAAATCAAAAGGAATTTTAACATTCTAAAATCATTATCGTCTATTTTTAGTTTCCACAAATTAATCTTGCAAAAATCCCTATACATTAACCTATATATTAACCTAGGGAAACACAGAACCTGAAACTAAACCAAAACTTATAAAAGAGATCAAAATAGGCTCCACTTGAAATAACATAACATTTCTGTGATATCGATAGAAACCATTGGTTTCTATCTACTAAGATTCTTGTCTACAAATGAAACAGTTTGAAGAATTTTAGTCAATAATAACGGTTTCTCGAAACTCACTTATATCTTAAAGAAGGCTGTATATTTTATATGGCCTGTTCTTCTGTAGTAAGCTTTAGTCTCTTATCAGTTATACAAATTTCATGTTAATTGTAATAATTTAGGATAGGCAATTTTATTAACCAGTTACGTAAATATCTTAAACACTGGATATTTAAATTAAAACTGTTAAGAGAGTTTTTGAGAAAATAAAAAGTAATGAAACAATTTGCATGAAAAAAATATCTAGTAGAAGGTGGAATCCTGAACATCTTTGAGTCACATCCTTGAAAGATAGTGAACATTGACATTTAAACTGCAGTTTAGTATTCATTTGACATTTTGTTCTGAGTTATGTCATTCACACCGAGCAAGATGGCTCAGGCGGTTTCGTCTGTGACCCGCATTCAGGAGGTCTGGGTTTGATTCACGTAGCCGAGCTTCCTGACCCATGGGTTTTTTCGGTTGTTTCTGGGTCGCCAGGTAAATGCTGGATAGGTTAATTACATCCCCCGAGTTTTCTGTCCCTCTATTTCATCTCTGTTATCATTTCACATCATCTCTCATCTGGTGGTCTCTTTAAGGGTAGAAGTGTCGGCGGGTGTCTCGGCGGTGCATGGCAGGATGCTATGCTCAGAGGAAAACTACTTCCTCCTCCGGTAGGTCGGTTGCCGGTCTCCGCTCCTCTGCTGGGACCATTTCGGGACCACCAACCAGGGACTTTGGGGCTCGGCTGCTGGGCTCGTAGCCATCCCGCAGTAGGGAAGCCTATCCGTTGTCCTGGCCTGTTGGAGGAAGACTCTATCCAAGTTAGCTGTAAGGACCCTGCCCTCTGTACTGTCGTGGCTCCTTGTGTCGGCCACCCCCTATCTTCGCCTCATCCTTCATCTCGGAGTTACCCCACTTGGGGACATAGGAACAGTGGGCCCAGCATGGTAGCCTACGTACCAAATCCCCTCCGTAATGAAATCCTAATCCTATGTCATTCACAAGCAGAGACACCTATATACAAATGCACAAATACATACACACAGGGAACCTAGTTTTACAAGATGTCAAAAGCACTGATTACATTAAGCAAGTGGTAAAAAGTAAAAATGACTAATTGCATTATAGTTTGCACTTGGTTCCAGTAAACACTGCACTTCTCTAAACATACAGTGAAAGGTCAATTGGTATGTCTGAACTTGAAGTATCTTCATTTATATTCATACTGCAAGAAGAACAGCGTTATTAGCTGAGCAGCAAGCGTCTGTTTGGTTATAACCAGCTATACTTATATGTCATAAGTATAAACTCACCTTTAATTAACCGGTGAATGAGTACTGTATGGACCACATCACGCTGTGTGGGCATTTGTACGTAATGGGACTTAATACGCGAATATAAAATGAATCCCAACATATTCAAAGATCTTACGTACGACGGTGACGTTAGAATGTCATGTTTATATCCCGGTGGCTCAAAGCAGGCTCCCTGGATTTGGATTCTAAACTTAATTATTCAGATAGGAGAGGAACATAAATGTACCATTTGAAAGTATGTCTAGAACATACCATTTATTTACTTCATTTTATATAATTATATATTGAAAATCGCATCTTCAAGGTGACCACCATTATAGTCCAGGCATTCCTAAAACCGTGTAATCAAACTGGAAAACGCACAATGCAGCAGGTTTCTATCTATGGCCGCAGTTTCTTCAGTAACGGCTTCTTTCAGCGTTTGTAGAGTTTCAAGATGTCTAGTAAATACCTGTTTCAAACAACCCCAAAAGAAGAAATCTAGAAGGAACTCCCTGCTGTTGCATGCCGCATGAGCTGTAGCACCGTCTTGTTGAAAGAAAACATTCTTTGGATCCATTCCATTCTATCTGAATTCAACAACCAGATCTGTAGCATTGTTACGTATCGGTCTGAATTTACTGTCACAGTTCCTCCTACGTCACTTTCAAAGAAACAATGTACCACGATTGCAAACTGACAAACACCACACCAGGTGGGCTATGGTGGACATTGTTTAATGTTTTGGACACTATCACATGTTGCAAACTTATTCAACAATTGCAGAATTGTTTTCTGTGAAGGAATTAGACCGTGCCTTGGCAAACTGAAGTGAACGCGAAATATTCTCTGCATTGTTACAACATACTCTCGTGAAAGTAACATACGGCTGAAAAACGTCGCGCCACTTGTCAAGTTCCAGATTTACTATTTATGGAAGTAAACAAAAATGCGTTGTTCCCATCCTTCGTTGATGTGGTAGGACGTAGAGCTGAAACTACGGAACTTGCTATGAGCCACCCTGTAAATGTAGATTAATTTGTTTTAATGTGAGAGCTAACCATGTGATGTTTTGCAAGTTAAATGCCAAGTAATTTTTTGGAACTTATCTGACAAATGTGCGTTCAACCAAAAGTGAATATGACTAGAGAACCTTTCCGGACTATGATTTTCCTTTAGGATTTTAAATCTAAAATCCCCAAGATCGTTAAGATCGGCTTAGGTATCCATTTAGCGATGAAATTCCAACTGAGGCACTACAGTATCGAAAAGATATGCGAGTGGGGGGGGGGGGGGGGGATCGTAAAGTTTTAATTATCAAATTTTAAAAATGTGATAGAGAGTTTGTGTTGATATGTGCTTGTTGGTTCTTCTCTACGTAATCAACATACAGATTTACCCATTTTCCCCAGCGTTCCTTGACCTTCTGAAACTTCTGTAGAAGTCTGCAGAATTCCCTTTAAACCACTTTTCCACTTCATTAATGACGTCATTTTTGTTGTCAAATCTGCGACCACGTAACCGATTCTTCATTTCCAGGAACAAGAAAAAGTCACTTGGTGCGAGATCGGGCGAATAAGGCGGATGCTGTAAGGTTTCAAACCACATTCAGTTGTTTTGTTAACTGCAACTTGAGATGAATGAGCTGGTGCATTGTCAGCCAGAAGACGAACAACTTTGGAGAGCATACCTCGTCGTTTCTTAATCGGAGCTGTCGTAACTTATCCAGAAGATTGAAGTAGTATCTGCCAGTGATGGCATGACTCTTGGCAAGGTAATCTGTAAGGATGATTCCACGACAATCCCAGAAAACTGAAAGCATGACCTTCCCAGCTGACTTTTGCACCTTTGTTATTTTGGGAGGGGGTAATCGGCCGTTTCCATTCCATGCTTATGGTTTTTGCCTCTGGATCATACTGATAGATCCAGGATTCATCCATGGTTACCAGACGTTCAAAAAGATCATCTTCATGCTGTTCCAACAGCATCAACATCTGTCTTGAAAGGTCACGTCGTGTTTGCTTTTGGAAAGGGGTTAGCAAACGTGGAACCCAGCGTGCAGACACATTAGACATGTGCAGTTCGTCATGAATATTTTTCCACATACTACCATAACTAATATGTGTCTCATTCATGAACATCTGGATGGTTGCTCGTCTGTCTTTCAGTATTATACACTCCACTCTCTTCACTGTGACAGCATCGTCTGTCATTGATGGTCTACCAGGTCTTGGCTCATCTGTCAGGGACAGGTGGTCAGTTTGGAAATTCCTTTTCCACCGCACAATTGTGTCATACGTTGTGCAATTATTTACACGAACAGCCGTCGTCTCATCACGGATTTTTCGGGCAGTTTTGCCCTTCAAATGCAGAAACTTGGTCACACTACGAGCCTCAATTTTCTCCATCTTACACCTCAGTCAGTTCTGGCGCTCACTGTAAAAGGAAGAAAATGCCTCTAATCACTGAAACTACCAACATTATGTCCCGATGAATCAATGATCACACTGAAAAATTTTCATCACTCTAGCATAAAAATTACCGGGTGAAAATTAAAACTTTACGATACCCCCTCGTAGAATTTTGTTAGTCAATTTCGTGACAGACACCCACAAAGGCTCCTATTACTGATGAAAATACTGCCGCTGTTCGAACAATGATTGAAGAAGATCAACAAACATATGCATTTTTTGGGTGTCGTTCGTAGATTGGTGTGGGTGAAATTAAAATTATTTTTATGAATAGTTAAACTTGGGAAACCGTTGTTGTTGATGGGTACCATACCAACTGCCGATCAAAATCAATAGAGCACTGATTGGTGCTGAAAATGTCTGGAAAAATTTCAAGGCGACACTTCAAATTTGGGTTGAAATATTGTTACTAATCATATCTTGGATATTTTTTAGGATTCTAAAAATAAAAATAATTTTGTTCAGTCAAGTCTTTCAGCAGAAGATTAAAAAATGTAGCAACCATTTTGCTACAAGCTTTGTAAACTCGTGTTATTTTTGTAAGCGTCTCGTCGTACGTATTAAACGGCGGTGTATAACATCTGACATGTTTATATGCAGAGTAGCGAAACCTGGTGTCATTGTTTTCAAAACAAATACCGAGGAAACAGAGAGATGCTGGGTGAAGTTGCAATGGAAATTAAGTACCCCAGGCGGCTAAACTACTGAATTCATAAGCAAACATATTTCCCTTATATTTTCCACTTAGCCATGTTTTGTATGTGTCCTTTTCTGGGAGGAGAAGGTACTAAACTCTACGTATTTTCTTTAGTAACTGCGTCTCGTATTTTTAATGGTTTTCTTGCAAAACAAAATTATGCAACTTTCAATTAACTAATGGAAACTTGAAAGACTATTCAAGAAATATCCAAGATAACCATTTTATTAGTTTTATATATATATATATATATATATATATATATATATATATATATATATATATATATATATATACATGTGTGTGTGTGTGTGTGTGTGTGTGTGTGTGTGTGTGTGTGTGTGTGTAATTTACGTACTCCAACTCAACTCATATCGGACGGTGAGTGAAATGGTTGAAATGATGCTCAAATGAGCCCAGGGTTCATAAAGTTAGAGTTACCCAACATTCGTCTTTAAGGATAAGGGAAAACCCCGGTAAAGCCTTATCCAGATAACTCACCCTGACCGGGATTCGAACTTGGGACCTCTTGAACGTGAGGCAGACACACTATGATCTGCGCTACCGAAATGAAATGTGTAGTGTTTAACGCCCGCTTTTACTACATACGGCACCGCAGGCGGTGACACTGATGATACATGAGATGAAGATGGAGCACCGGTGGAATGAGATGGCGGGGGAAACCGGAGATCCCGGAGAAAACCCGCCCCAGCGCCGCGTTGTCCATCACAAATCTCACTTTGTGGTCGCCTGGGATCGAACCCGGGCCGCCTTGGTGAGAGCCAAGCGGTCTAACCACTGAGCCATGGCGCGGCCATTACGCTACCGAGGAGGGCGTTTATTAGTCATTTGAATATTCTGAACATAATGCATTTCGTCAACATTTTCCAACCATTTTGAGCAAATAAATAAAGAAAGTATGTCGTTTCGAATCTAGCTTGAAATAGGAAAAGATTTTCTAGATATTGAACTTGAATATCAGGTTCGTCTTCATTCGTGTGTGTGTGTGTATATATATATATATATATATATATATATATATATATATAAAAGATTTTTTTTCTAAAAATTTATCTTACCTACCCTAGGAATAAGAATTAGAAAAAGTAAAGATGCTAGTATAGAACTATAATAGATTATGATGCTTTAATTTAGTTACAATATTAGCATAGCAGAATGAACTAAATTTGTGCTTATTAACTTTATACTCGTGGAAGCCAAAGCTTAGATGTTTGGAAGTTACACTGTATGGAGTACCTAAAGTTTATGGTAACCAATTCGAGGGTTTCCTCCACACTGCGCGAGGGAACTCAGAGCTGTCAGCGAAAGGATGCTGCTAGAGATGTACTAAATTCTTTTACCTCTTAGACAGCACACCTCTCATTGTTTCTTTTGAAAATGGAATATCTTAATTTTCAACCATACCACACATAAGTTTTCAGGCCATAGTGAGGGCTTTCACAATAGCACAGATTTTTCAGAATTCAATATTAATTTGAACTAGTTCTTTTAGCGATTTTTGAGTCCTTTACAAGGGCCTTATACTTCCTAATCGCCAATTTTAACTAGGAATATCAAAAGATAATCTTCCACATTAAGACGGAATTAAATTAGGATAATAACCACGTCATTGTTACTCACCACCCTTTAAGTTACAAGTTTCATGGATAAACTTTTCAGCATCACAATTAACTATGTTTTATAATTCAAAGAATTAAAAACATCTATGGAACAAAATACAAAAATTTCCCCAGTATTATGGCAGTAATAGTGTTGATGTGTGTGAATACATTTGTGTAATGAATGCTGCTTGTATATTAGTTATAAATTCTGACATGTAACATAGAATATCATAGTATTGTTATAAATATTATTTATTTTCCTTTTTAGATAACTGGAAGAAGTTCCTAGTGGAACATCGGGATTGGTTTCTGGAACAAGAGAAACTTAAAGCTGATGAGTCGAAAAGGCCAGGGGAGTCTCGTTCCACCTCTGAATTGTTTGGATTTGAAGGCTTCTTCAGACAGCTGAGTGTAGATTAATGATTCATTTAGGATCAAAATTTGAACAAAAAAAAAATAGCAGCTTACTGGTAAAATGGATACAAGAACTTTATATTAAATGAACAATTTGAAAATTAGTGGCAATGTTCTATGTGTGTTGCGTGTGTATTACATAAAATAATCTTATATTTAAGGTATAGTATAAAGTAACCAAATGCTCCCTTATCCTAACTTTAGCTGGTAGAGCAAGAATTGTATTTCATCCAAACGTTTCGCATTATAATTTTTACAGCAAATGTACAGGTTAAGAGCGAGAAGTTGGGCAAGTACCGAACATGTTAGGTTAATTGATGGAAATCAATCAGATTCAACGCCATTGCCGGTATTTGATTCAAGTTGACTGTATCTGTCTAAAACCTTAGACCATACACGGCTGGTGTGAGGAAATTGTTAATTTCCATCAATTAACAAAAATAATAAGAGTTAAATGATGAAGCCTAGGACTCAAGTACTTACGATAGTAAGTCGCAACAAACGGTTTATCTCGGATGCGGGAGACCCTAGTGGTCTACCGGGGAAATATGCGAGTCAAATGGAGAATGTAATGTCAAGACGGCTAGTTAGCCATGGTAGCTCAATGGGTAAGAGTGACTGAACGGAAACCAGTAGATCTGTAGTTCAAATCCTGGTCATGGCATTGAATTTTTCATGTTGACTCTATCTAATCAAACATATTATTTAAAGCCAGGACTTTCAAGTATGGCACAAAACATCCAAGAAAATCATCTAAAATCTAAAATTCCCTTTGCATCATTCTTCATTTACTCAAAAGTAGCCGTAACGATTATGATAAAAATACCAAATGGTTAGCACATCATGATCACAAATAACATTTGTATTTAACTTTTTCCATGAGTAATCTATAAAATCCTGCTATTTCGGAATAAATTTTGTAAAATTTTTGTATAACTATTAACCACAAAAGACAGCAAGGTTTAACAAAAATAAGAAACTCTTAAAACTAATAATTTATATACAATAAAAGTTAATTACATTAACCACTTCTGAAATATATATTAATGTTTTAATTTTTAAAATTCTTTAAATTGAACAGCTAGATTACCTTTGTATATACTTATACCTGACAGACCGCTAAGCACTTTATATAGTGACTCATTGACTCTCGCAGACATTAAAATAAAATTCTTGTAACACCGGGTGTGTGAGTTATTATCAAATTCATTTAGTTTATGTGTATTTGTATAACTGGAAAATGTATTGGTCAAAAATTATACAAATGATACACGATAAATGTTTATTTTTCGCCTGAGAACTTTGTATTCAAAGGGCCACCAAACTTATTCTAGCTTCGAAATGTCCTCGTGGGATATTTAGAACTTATAATATTCTTTCTATATATTAAGTAAGTGAGGTATTAACTAGTTTTCGTATTCGACCATTTACAAAATTTTAATGTAGAAATCACTACCATACATCTTATTGTATGAAGTAAATTTTATGTTCAAAAATCAATTATTTTGCACTTGAAATGCTTAGTTCCTGACGGAAAATTACTGAATAAAACATGTATTTTTAACTATATCATTAATCTGAGTTGATCCTTGAAAAGTTTGCATTATAAAGACGTTTACCTTGCCCACCTCTCCAGAAGTTTCCTCTCATTCTCCTTTTACTGTGTGCAAACAAAGGGCCATCTTGCATTCGACGTCCTTTGGTTGACTTTTAATTACGTGCATTCAGAAACAAAAACTAGCTGATAGTTTTAGCCAACGTGCGTCATAATCTCTAAGGCAGAGCTTTTAAATTCGAACACCAAGTTTCTTTCAATGACAGGCAAATCAGAATTTAATATACCACTTTATTATTATTATTATTATTATTATTATTATTATTATTATTATTATTATTATTATTATTATTATTATTATTATTATTATTATTATTATTATTATTATTATTATTATTATTATTATTATTATTATTATTATTATTATTATTATTATTATTATTATTATTATTATTATTATTATTATTATTATTATTATTATTATTATTATTATTATTATTATTATTATTATTATTATTATTATTATTATTATTATTATTATTATTATTATTATTATTATTATTATTATTATTATTATTATTATTATTATTATTATTATTATTATTATTATTATTATTATTATTATTATTATTATTATTATTATTATTATTATTATTATTATTATTATTATTATTATTATTATTATTATTATTATTATTATTATTATTATTATTATTATTATTATTATTATTATTATTATTATTATTATTATTATTATTATTATTATTATTATTATTATTATTATTATTATTATTATTATTATTATTATTATTATTATTATTATTATTATTATTATTATTATTATTATTATTATTATTATTATTATTATTATTATTATTATTATTATTATTATTATTATTATTATTATTATTATTATTATTATTATTATTATTATTATTATTATTATTATTATTATTATTATTATTATTATTATTATTATTATTATTATTATTATTATTATTATTATTATTATTATTATTATTATTATTATTATTATTATTATTATAATTATTATTATTATTATTATTATTATTATTATTATTATTATTATTATTATTATTATTATTATTATTATTATTATTATTATTATTATTATTATTATTATTATTATTATTATTATTATTATTATTATTATTATTATTATTATTATTGTCATCATCAACATCATCAAGCACATGAGCTGATTATTTGGAGATAAATACCCGATTAACTTTAATCGCACATAGTTGATATCCCACAAAATTATGTCAGTGTAGATGTATTGTATTCTAAAATGCTCCAAGCTCCAATTTATATACGAAATATCAGAAGTTAATTGATGGAAATTAATCATTTCTTCACGCCAGCCATATATAGCCTAAGGCTTTTGACAGATAGCTTCATCATGAAAAATTCAATGCCACGGCCATGGTGCCGTCCTGGCATTAAATTCTCCAATTGACGCACATATATATTTTTTCCGGTAAACCATTAGGGGCTCTCGTATGCCAGATACACCGTTTGTGGTGATTACTATCGTAAGTACTCGAGTCTCAGGCTTCATAATTAAACTCTTATTATCTAAGTTAATTGATGGAAATTAATCACATATATGTGTGTGAGTCAATTGAAGAATATAATGGCAGGAGGGCACATTGGCTATGGTAGCTAAATGGGTAAGAGCGATTGGCCAGAAATCAAGAGATCCGTGTTTCAAATCCCGGCCGTGGCATTGAAATTTTCATGTGACTCTATCGAAATATCAGTACTAAATAATGTCAAAGTCTAAACCTCATTTCTCTGTGATTTTAAATTTAAGAGTGTTTTAGACTGAAATATTCTAAAAAAGAAGATGCTTTGTTTTTATTTCGAAACACTCCATGTCTAGAAATAAAATTCCACGTGCGACATTTCGAATCTATTTGTGAATATATTTCAAATTTAACTTAATTGTCATATGTTTTAAATACATTAGTAATAAACCTGAATTATTTTCATTTCCCAACATTGTTTAATTATTAGTATGGAGGACACTGAAATGTGTTTCTCTGTATTGTGTTTGTTTGAAATGTTCCATGATACTTTGAAATTATTGCTATACTTAAGAACGTGATTTAAAAATAGAACGAATAATACCTTTGTAATTAAATTGACTCATTAGTTAGACATGAAATATTAAACTCCTTTAGGGAAACGTAACTAAAATCAATATTGGAATTAATACACTGGCTTACAGCACCTTTACTTAAAACGAGCTGATAAGTTTGCACCCGATGTGGCTGGCACATTTGAAACTTCGTAAAATCACTACCCAAATGAATTTTCTGCTGCCGGCTATAGACCCGTAAAGAATCTTTTCCTGGCTATATGCGAGGGTTGGTGTGAGAATGGACACGGCTATTAAATGAGCTGTTTGAGGTGTGTTGCTGACTGAGAAAGAGGACTTTCTGAATATCAGCACTTAAAACATAACTACGCGAACACAGTACCAGCTCCAAAATCTAAAATTAGCAAAAATGTTCCTATTAAAATTCCACGTGATGCATAAGGAGGTATATATGCAAGGAAATAATTATCTTCTTTATGATTGAATTCTCTGCACGTAACACTTCATGAATATAAAATACAATTCAGAATGGAGTTTTACAGTAGCATTGAGATAGACACTAATAGCATTCTCATCTGTTAAAGTGACGAATGCTTCTGAAGAATGACCTTGTTTTGTTGTGCAGCTGCATGTCATTGCCATATTTCAACTGACTGCTTCCAAGAGTACTTCTTATATAGAAAAAGTACTTATTTTATAGTTTACTCAATAATAACTAAGGACTTTAATACAAATACCACATGCTTTAAAATAGATACAGACTAGCACAACGCATTATATTCAACTTACTGAAAATAACAATCTGTGAATCTTCCACTTTTAATGAATTTGCTGTAATTTAGCTCATAGAACAAAGAACGTAATTCTGATTAAAATGCAATTAAATTCAAATTATACGCAAAAATAGAAGTGAAGCAACAAATAATGCATAAAATATAATATTTTGTCACAAACTTCAAATAACTTTAAGAAAATTCATGAAAATTTCACACAGAGTTCCAGAGGCCAGTTTCGTTAACGTTGTAATCGTTACGTTCACTAGATAACATATTTTCGTATGTATTAAAAATAATAATTTAATAAAATAATGCTTTTCTTTAGGTTTTTTTCATTTCGGAGATTTTGGTAACACATACAAAATACTACATCTAGCGATGACAACGAAGGAAATAAATGATGATATAAACAGCTTTACGAAACTAGTCTCTGGAATTCTATGTGAAATTTGCTCAGTTTTCTTAAAAGATAAGTTAAGTTTGTGACAAATAATATTTTATGTATTTACTGAAATGTTTTCCGGCTTTAGGCATTCCCGATGTTTGTTGTTACAGGCTTGAATTCCAGTACGTCAAACTTTCTGAAATGCTGTCACCATTTAGTTTAACTTTGCAATGTTATGAAAACAGAGTGGAAGTCCAGGTCAAGTATATTTTAATCAGGTTTATAAGGATTTAAATGTCGCTTCATCCTACTGTGTTCACTTTGTGCGTACAAAGAAATGAATAATTAAATCATTTTTGCAGAGGGTGTTGAAATAAATCATTGTAAAACCAATTTTAGAAAAATAAACTACAATAACTAAATAAAATCAAATGAATGCCACAATAAGGTTCTCTTTATGGAAAAAGAAATTATATATGTTTGTGTGTATTTCTTGGCCAGTGTGTATGTGTGCAAATATGAATATGTTTTTTAAAAACTCAAAATATTTTTACTATAGAAGTTAATATTTTGAGACTCTGAGTAATCACATTTATTAAAGTGCCTTGATGTTCTACACAATAATTGTCCTGTAAACTTCGGTATTCCTTTTAAATTCTTCAGATAAGACATAATACAAAAATTTCTTAGCACAGGTTTAATTTTTTCCTTTGTTTCATTTTAACACATTTCCGCTTTTTATAATAACCTCCGTAATATATCTAAGAAAAATACCAAAATATAAAGTTAAATGCACTTACTCCACTTTAAATATAAAATCACATGTGAATGTCGAATTAATTACAAAAAATTGTCATTAAATTTATTGGTTTTAATTTGAACACATGTATCTTGCTTCGCTAATTAAGTGATTGTTTTAAATATTCTAATTCTGAAACTTTGAGTAGGTATTTTACCATTCTAGAGTTAAAATGGTTAATTAGATATATGTTGCAGTACAAAAATGAACTTCTTACCAGCTCCTTCCCATATAATACTGCATATACGTTCACAAATTGTTATACTTTCAAGGAGGATGTTATTCGAAAATAATTTTATAAATTCTACAGTCAAATAAATCTGTATATTTGAAGTAGTAGCGACACACTGGAAGGAAAAGCAACTAGTTAGTATTTAGAACGATCCAGAATTGTAAATGACATTTCAACAGAAAAGCTGTACAATATCTGTATCTGTCATACCGCTTTTTCTAAATCCATGAGAATGTCAAAGGTACGAGTTTTAAGCATTTTAGAGGTATTTACGGCTGCAGAGAACATAGTATCGTCTGAATGGCCTAGTGTCGCATCCGGCAGATTTTTAATGACTTCCAGGCTAAAGGAGTAATCTGTGAAGATTAGAGTATTTTAAAATTAGAAAGTACGAGGCAACTGCAACTTCTTAATTCATTACCAGAATATTCCCCTGATTTTGCTGAAGGTCGTTATCAAGAAGTGCTTTTGTCACGGATTGAAATAACTTGGATTGAGTTTTAGAATCTGAAAAAAAAAAAAAAATATATAATCTACCCTGTAATTTTCAAAAGCATCCTTTACTCTGGCTTTCAATTCCTATATTCAATACCTAACGCTATATCAAAGAGGCTTAGTGGATAAAAATATTTACTCTTTCGTGATTAAAGACACAGTTAAAATTATCGGCTACCTTATACATCAATTCCAAAACTACTCCTATTATGGATGGAGTCAACATGAAAGATCCAATGCAATGGGCGGGATTTGAACCACGGATCTCCTGGTTTCCGTCCAGTCGCTCTAACCCATTGCTCTACCATGGCCAACGTGCCGTCCTGACATTAAATTCTCCATTTGCCTCGTATATTTCTCCGGTAAACCACTAGAGGCTCTCACATCCGAGATACACCGTTTGTGGCGACTTACTATCGTAAGTAATCTAATATCAGGACGGCACGTTGGCCATGGTAGCTCAAAGGTTAAGAGCGACTGGACGGAAACCAGGAGATCCGTGGTTCAAATCCCGGCCATGGCATTGAATTTTTCATGTTGACTCCATCCATCAAAAACCTTAGTCTATAAACGGCTAGTGTGGAGAAATGATTAATTTCCATCAATTAACTAAAATACTCATATTATGTTTATCAATCGCTGATATAGAAGTTTCCACTGTTTACTTCATCTAGTCAAAATAACTGCACAAATTAATGTCTCAGGTTAAATAATTATTAGTATAGTAAAGGGTAGAATCAGTTGGCCTTCTTCAATTAGGATGTATCGAAAATGTTCAAATATTATTACAGTAGAAGCTTCTCGAATAATCCTTTGTATGCACGATGCATATTGCGCATGCGCGGGACAGGCGCTAAACCTCACAACGGTAAAGAGTGGCCACACAGAGCTTAGTGGAATGGAAACTATGAAACTCTGAGTTTACCCCTCAGGTAGTGTATCTCAATTGGGGTGGGTTTAAATACTAAGAGATGTAATTAAAAATCATTACTTATGTTACACTATCTCAAAACTCATACTTCTTATTTCAAATCAAGATTACCTGTAATATCTTGAAAGGTGTCCCTATTTTAATTTTCAACACCTTCCAGAAAACTGCTTGACAAATTAGGGCATACACTTGTACAAACACTTGAGATATAAGATAACCCTGAGACATACGATTTGGAGAAAATTATAGAACACGTTACAAGTTACGTTATAGCTTCAAAGCGCTGTAACATGGACAAAACTTTGGCCCTTGGGTTTAAAAAAAGAAAACTAAGTCCCTCGAGACTTTAAAAAAATCACATCTATCTCTATGTTCAACTTTTAGTTAAAGACTGTACACCAGGAATCCTGGCGAAGATATACGCTATAGTTATGTCTTCGAGTTTTTTTGCAAATTTTTGCAGGTACAAGTATCTTTCAGATAGTAACGAAATTTTCTTTCTGATATATTTCGAAAGCATATTTCAATTAAACGAAATGTCGTTTGCAAAATTGAAGCGTTCTTCATTTCTCCACATACTTACTGTCCATCCAGCACAAGAAGGCAATGCAGAGGAATGTGTAATGGCCGCATGATGTTTATGCTCACCTTCCAGATATAAGAATGCTAGGTTCATGTAAAATACACAGTATTGTCACATAAAGCACCCATGCACAATACCTATCTCTGCAGTTATGAAATGAGCATTAGATCTGGCAGCATGCCTAACTCATATGGACTCTCTCATACACTCATTTCGTAGTAAACAGATGCACCACCAGAACAGATAAACAGTTCAAACCCCTTCCTCGTCATACCTCTCCTGCTTTCTGGTGGTGGTCAGACACTACTTAATTTTGTCATATCTGTTCAGGAGGTTTAGAGTTTTCATGTTATAATTGGCTGACAGTAATCCAATAAGACTTCATATTCGAACACAACTTCTCGAAGTAAAACCTATAAATATATGGAAAATATTTATACGGGCTGTTTAGTTGTTCACTTGATTCCTCAAAACACCTGAAATGTGCAGAAACTGTAGTTTGTAGAATGTGTTTTTAAATATGTTAAATGTATCTTTCATTTTAAAGTGAATCGTCAAGAATTACACATTTTAAATTGTAAGGTTGCTGATTTTAATGCAACCTGAGAAGTCTGGGTTGCAGAGCATTGTTTTGATAACGACCATAGAGCCAACTTTCGGGAGACGACCATCTTGGCGAAATGCAACAGTTACTGGGAGCGGGAAATTAAGGAGGCTTTGGCGATTTCCTCTGAAAGGAGCACGCTTAATCGCGATGCTGGATTACAGTTCAGCTCCTTTTGGAAACTGTCCTTAAAATGGAAATCCGTCGATTTAAGAAGCAAAGATCAATACAGCTTGATAATCAAGTTAAGCAGTTACGTTTCTTTGACACAATTTTCTATACTCACGCCATCTTCTGACCTGGCATTTAATTTACTGAAAACAGTCTTTTGTTCAGACACAGGAATTTTGATAGTGTTTTGTCTTTGTTTATACTTGTGTTACATCCAGTATTTCATTTGTAGTTACAACATTGTATAAATATTCTGATGATGGGAGAGATGCACACTCCCGAAACGTTGATATCTAATCATCTTTTCAACTGGCTGGCAGCCCGAGAAGAAAGTGAGCATATAAAAACTAATATTTCCGTTGATGCTTTGTTTATTTCTTTATTATTAAAATTTCCTAAATGGCACATTTAATTTATTCCTGTAATCACTATAATAAAAATGAGTGGTAATTTTCTCATAAGAAAAATGTATTATCTAAATATATGAAATATTTTTAAGTTTTTGTCAGGTTCAAATAACATTTTTTGTTAAAAACATGATGCAGCGCGATTAGAATATAAATATGTTAATTGAAGTTTGACCAGTACAGTACAGTAAATAGACCTAATCAAGTTTTTATATTGTCAATTTTAGCTTTTTATGAAACCACTCGCCTACATATGTTCAACATTTATAATATTTAACTATCTGTTTCTAGCGATGACAGACAGTTTAAAGTTTTGCCATTCAAATTCTTTAGTGCGTTGAGGAATATATGGAATATCTATACATTCAAACATCCAATAACTCTCTCTTCAGTCAGCGGATTGTTCGCTTTTAACAATCACAGATAGCACAATACCATATCCCTTCGTGTATAATTCGTAAAACAGTAGAAAACATGTCAAGTAGCTATATACACGTTTATTAATAACAGTAGAAAACAATTATGAAATGATTTTATGTTGACATGAATAACAGTTTGTTTCTGAAACACGTGTAAATGCTTCACAGATAGGCAAAAGTACTATTTGCATATAACACATATTTCACTAAGATAACTTCTCACAAACAAATTTTCTACATATGTACATGAATACTAAACATTAATCTAAAGTCAATTGTCTGAAAGAGCCTTCGAAACCAAAGAAATCAGAGCCAGTTTTGGAGGCCACCGGTCGTTTGGATTCGTCTGCTTTCTTGTCTTCCTGATTGACAAACCATTCACGATGTTCAACTAGAAACTGCTTCCAATTGTCTGCAAAGAAAAATAAAAGCAAAATATGAAATTATGGAAATAAAATAGCTTCAGACCTTAAACGTTAATCCTGAGAACTAAAATAGGAATAATAATAGTATGGCCATTTTTAGAGATCCCCTTATAAAATTGGAGCATTATACCTTCTGAGTGCACAGTTTTCTATACTTTCTTATAAATTCAAACAGGAATGCCAGAGCATAATCAAATTTCATAACTGAAAGGATAAATACGTGAATTTTCCAACATATAAAGTATTCTATTTGGGTTTTGAATTTTTACATTCTATGCCTGTGTAACTATGTTTGCAAATTTTGATTCATGTCATAAGTCGTGCCTGGGTTATGGGTTTTAAACCCTCTGACGCCGCCCTCTCCGCAGCTCCGGACACGTGGCCGCACATGAAACCACCACCAGCTAAAATGGCCCTAATCCACTTAGGATAGACAGAGGTCCAAGTTTGTGGAATTGGCAAAAAATGAACAGACTCAGAGATTCCCGATTTACCATAATATATAATCACCTCAAATTTTACACAAATAACTGAATTATCTAACACAGTGTATTCCTAAAACCCGAATACAGAAAAACAAAGTTGACGCATGAGTATCACATTCTCTAATAATTAACTATAAATTTGCATGAAATATTCACACAAGGCAATCTCAAAATTGTAACCGGGAATACAGATGGTTCACCATTAAACAGCATAAACACAATAAATTGGAGCTGGCTAGTAAACCTACAGCCTTGAAGGGGAAAAATGAAACAGTTTAAACATCTTCTGGCCCTGAGACTTCATTTTTTACCCTAATGGATATAATGAATACAATAAAAGCTCTGCAAACCACGATCGGTGAAGATCCTATCAGGCACAATTTCCATGAAAACTCAAAGGCGTAACGGAGGCTCCCAACCAAGATATAACCAAGCCGAAGCCAACACGCATACTACCTTCTCACCCCGAAGCACTCCTCTCTGGAAAGCAGACTGGCAAACCTCAGCGCTTAGATGAACTGAAGCGGAGGGAACCCGCCCCAACTTCCCGGAAAAGACCACTCAAAGCGGGAAGCATAGAAATCACAAGAGCCGGAACAATCGGCACCACTTAGGTCTAAAAGATTTTAGAAGGAATGCTCTTTGCAAATTCAGTTTACATAATGTTTAAACAAAAATATATAAATATAATACTTTGTAACACAAAAGCTTCACTTATAAGAAATGAAAGTTTTCTTATAAATTGATTAGAGTTTGGTATAAATTTAGTTCTGCAAAAGAAATACAGTATTAAAAATTTACTGCATTTCTCTAAAAAAGATAAAATTCCAAATAATACAAAGTCTGGTATTTATTCATTTAATTGTTTGGTGGAAAGACAAAACGTAATTTGGAAACACGAACGAAAGAACAAACTGATAAATCGGCCATAGCAGATCATTTTTTGGTCATTTAAGTATGAAATAAGTCCAGAAGTTAAATTATTAAAACAATTTAGTTATCCGATATACTTAATGGTCTGGGAAAATATATTTATTTTAAAAAATAAGCATTGCGTAATGAGTTTTGAAATACCGGCAGTCGATTCTCTTTTTAAATTTGTTTCGTTTTCAGGTTTTGGTAGTACTGACCAAAACATATTGACATCTAGCGATTGTAACGTTGGTAACGAGATTGTTTACTGCTCTGGCTCAGGATGTGAATAAAATGTTAACGAAGTTGTGATAAAACTAATTAATTTATAAGAAAATGTTACAAATTATTATATTTGTATATATTTGTTTGATTCACTGTTAATAGCTTCATATTTTACGTATTTAAACAAAACTTCGGATTGATTTCGCTTATTGAGCCATAAAACAATTTTGATAAGAAATGTACTTTCAAATTAATTGTTTTCGAAACAGTTTCTTTTGTTACACGCACATACACACACTCATGCGAGCTTGTTACCTTGGGTTAACTTACACATCTGCTTTACTCCAATAATTGCATAGGAAGCTTTAGTTAGTAAGCTTGCAGTTGACTTAAGAACTGCATCGTAACCAACATTTTAAATAATAAAAAATGTCTAAAATATTACAACCAAGAAAATCGCACCAAACAGGTGCATTAATAAAAAGAGTGTAGTTTGAAAAACTTTTCCTTGGATAGCGTCCATTTTTATTAAAATATACGATTTAAAATCGGATTAACTTACTGAATTAATTTTTAAGAACACTTCTGTAAGTCTTGAGAAATGTGAAAAATGTCATAAAGGCTGAAATATGCAACATTCACGAACTCTCATTGGTAACAAGAATGTCTACACAGATTCTTTTCTAAAGAATCGGTCTAAATAGTAAGTGAAAAAGCTTGAAATTTCTTCTACAAAAAACATTTTACAGCTATCCTTTGCGGTATAGATCTCTCAAGTTTCGCATGAAGATGACCATTTGTCGTATGCTGGAAGCTCAGAAATGGATCAGACAGAAATTTTGGTGTTAGAATATCTCCCGTCTTCAGAAATGCTGTGGTACCATTTACAGTAGAAACATATGATTAAAAAGACTATTCTGCTTAATTCACTTTAAAAGATTTTTTGGAGCCAAAGTTCCTGGAATTACATTTTAATGGGCAAACAATGCTCTTGGGCTTGACTAGCGGCCGAATAAAAAGGTTAGTTATTTCCCCAGCTTTTGAGCAGCAGCGGAAGGACCGTGCTTCTTAACACCGGTCGGTTCTGCTTTGGAGCGATAACAAACTGGTGGCATGCGAGTAAATTATAACGAGACAGTGACGTGTGGTCTGGGATGTGTGACGACAGAATTTAATAAATAATAGTTAATTTCAACCAATGTTTATTCGGTGTAACAAGTGTTTGTTTGTTTATGTAACTTACATCCTCCAATGTTAAGTCATTACGGACGATGAATGAAATGGGTGAAAATATGTTCAAATGAGTCCGGGGTCCATGGAGCTTAGAGCTAACCGTCATTCGTCTTTCAGGATAACGGAAAGAAGACTTTATCCAGGTAACTCATCCTGACCGAGATTCGAACTCGGATAGGGGAGTGGATCCGTCCACTTCAGCTGCCGTGGTGCGGGCGCTACGGACCCTTAGCACTCGTGGTACCTCTAACGTTACTAGAGGAACCTCGGGCTGAACATTCAAGCCCCTTCCTGAAAGGAAGTTTTTCGGATTGGGTTGGACTCGAGGGGCAGTGATTCCCGATACCCGTTAGAGATCGGGTACGTCTCCGGACAGGGTTGAGGGAAGCCATATATTCCCGCGTACTAGCCTACATAGCTAGTAGAAGGTGTGCTAGATCTCCAGGCGTCCCTACTGAGGTTAATCGGTAGTCTTCCCCTTTGGGGTTGGCGTGCGTAAGTGGCGCATCCACTTCCATCCCGTCTTCAGTACATAGGACCAGATGGGGTCTTGTTAGTCTCTCGGTCTTGCCCTATGGAAAGCCCCACGGACGTGCCGGTTGCCCTTTTGGGATAGCTCGGCAACTCCCTGGTCTTCACTATGTGTGGATTACCCTGGTAGATACCCTCGAGCTTATATATTCGAACTCGGGACCTCTTGAACGCGAGGCAGACGCACTACCATCTACGCTACCGAGGCGGACATGTAACAAGTGATTTCCTACACGCTATACGCATTTTAGTGCCAAACTTGCTTACTACACCCAGCAACAGAGGAATGAGCTCCTTCCTGATCATTTGGGTGTATCATTCTCTGTTCTTTACTCATTTGAAACCGCGGCCAACCACAACAAAATTGTTTGAAATTTGCAGGATTTAGGAATTTTACCAATTTATATCCTTAATACACAGGCAGTTTATCTGAAATGAGAAGTATAAAAAATGGAACCGCTAAACATCCATAAGTTGTTTGTGGCTAGACTACGCCAAATGGAGGCAAAATTGCGAGACTTAGCGTATATTGAAATTTGGAAATTGTTATTTCTGTAGTTTAAATACAGATTGTTGTCGAAAATGGCCATATTCACGTTACAAAAAAAAAATCCCCTGTGGTAATGTCATAACTGCACCATTTGCCCAAAAAGTCCTCAAAACTGAAAAGTTTAGAGTGGATTAGACATGTCATAGGTAATTGGACTTTCTTTCATTGCGCAAAATACAGTGAATGGTGCCTCATATCCGGAATAACCTCACATTCCAGCAAGAGGCGTCTCCCCTGATTACTAGGAAGCAGTCCTTCAGTCGTTAAGCCATTAATTTCTGAGAGGGTGGACTGGTCGTGGTGGTCCTATTATATGGAAGCTTAGACTCTACCAAGCAATAAGAGTACTTAACTTTTTCTTACTTTATTTTAGAGTTCCTCCGTTTATTTAACCGGCTAGTGTCCTTTACATCTCAGTTTCGAAGTACGCTGTGATATTCCTTTGTCCCTATGTCTTTGCTTGTTTACAACTTTTTTTTATTACAGTCACTATAGTAATATAGCTACTAGAGACAATAAGGTAGGAAGCTAGCCAACCTGGGTCGGTGAATCTCACTTTTGAGCCTTAGCTGTATCCATCCAAACATTTGCCAACCGTAGGTATGACAGTCAGTTAACAACCAACGGCCTCGCAGACAGTTGTATACAAACGCTTGCAAGTTAGGTGCAGAGGTTCAACTCCCATTAGTCCTGGATCCGTAGGATCAAAGACCCGGGCCTCCTATCTACCTGAGAGCCGAAGCTCCGGCGCTCTTTCCATAGGGCCATATCTTGAGTCTAAAAAGGCCCCCATCAACTCGAAAATCAAGACGGGTGGAAGTGGATACCGCCACTTACGCGCGTCAACCCCGCAGGGAAGACTTCCGAAAACCTCGGTGGGGCCACCTGGTGATCTAGCACACCTTCTACTAACTCTGCAGGCTAGTACCCGGGACTTATTAGGAAACCCTCTACCCCCTCTGGGCGGCCGTAGCCTGGTCGGAGGTACACAATTTCCTGTGGGTGTCGGGAACACACTGCCCCCTCGAGTCCAGCCCAATCCGAACAGCTCCCAATCAGGGAGGAGCTCTAATGTTCGGCCCGAGGTTCCTCTAGTAAAATCAGTGGTACCACGAGTGCTATGGGTCCGCAGCGCCCGCACCTCGACAGCTGAAGGGGACGGATCCCTCTCTACTACGGGGACCAAAGCTTGCAACAAGGAATTAAGAAATATAGGTAAAATATATAATTACTAAAAGTGATACATACCCCAGTATTTCTGAATAGGACCAGCATCTCCGCCGTACTCCTCAGGAAGAATTTTCTTGTCAATAAATTCGTGAAGAGAATCCATTCCTTTTGTGTGCACATGTACCTGAAAGGAAATGTATTCCAATATAAAATGACTTTGTTTCCGCAGTAGTACTCATCAGAGTAAACATAATTAATATGTTTGATAACATAAGAATAGATATGTATCATTTGCAGTCCATAAAAGTGTAATATAAAAATAAAAACTACAAAATTACTTCAACTTCTCTACTGATGTTGTGTTAATTCTTCTGTATAAAAAGAAGTGCTTTGCTACACTTTTTTTCTTATAGGTATAAAAATAGAAGAATAAGCTACCTTACATTGGCTCAGGTATAACGAAGTCCTTAGGAGCTGGTTCTATGTGATTATTTTGATATCTCATTCTCTTTGTGTAGCCAAAGATAGGAGAGTGGTCTGAAAAGTTTACTACCTCAACATAAAGTTGGCAGCACTCGTAAATAAAAGGTAGTGAATTTCTTTATCTGTTGACAGTTACCAAATTTTCAGCCATTTTGGATGCTCAGTTGTTATGTAACAGTCGTTTGAGTAAGTTGAATGGAGTGTTTTTCTGAAAATGGACAACATCGAGTATCGAGCTGTCATTAAATATTTGTTTTTGAAAGGAAATACCCCTACGCAAATCAAAGATGAGTTGTATTCTGTGTATGGGGACCCTACACCATCATTTACCACAGCGCAATTTTCGGAAGCTGAATTTGAACATGGCCATGAGAGCTTGGGAGTAGATGAAATTTCGGGACGCCCAAAAACTGCAACTATCGACGAACAAATCACCAAGGTTCACCAAATGGTGCTAGATGACCACCGAATTAAAGTTAGAGAGATAGCAGAGCCTATGAACATGTCAAAAGAACGTGTTTCTTACATATTATATGAACATTTAGACATGAGAAAGCTATCCGCGCGGTGG